>CM066036.1:339501741-340044241 GCA_033557465.1 Ichthyophis bannanicus | reverse complement strand
GGAAGGCTTTGGCGCTTACATCATTGTGTCCCCCAAGTCACTGTTGCAATCCAGAAAGCGCTGCCCTTTAGCCATGCTGTCAATGTAGATTGTTGCACCACCATGCTGCACTCTCAACAGGTGAGGGAATAGAAGAGCAAACTTTATGCCACATTGATGAAGCACATTGCAGATTGGGATGAATTCTCTCTGGTGCTCAGCCATGCGGTTAGAGTAATCATTGAAGAACATAATTATTTTGCTGTCATACTCAAGGGACGTTTGCTGCCGGTAGAATCTCATTATCCATTCTTTGCGCATGTTCACAGCACCATTTCTCCCGATCTCCAGACAGGCCTGGAGCCTTGGGAAGCTAGCATTCATAAAAATCATATAACTGAGCATCAGTCATTGTCTCTGACAGGCCTATCACATGTGCGTTATTGTATCGGGAGAGATTCTCTTGTTCATCCAGATGTTCTAGGAGTTGCTGGTTGCTTGCTATGAGCTGCATTACTTGGGAGGTTAAGAGTTCCACAGATATCTCCTGCATTGCAACTCATTGCTTGACCTCCATCAGTCAATTTAGCTGCACCTCAAACTGTTCCCTAATGCCATCCACAGTAGACTGGATTAAGCCGGTCCTCAAGTGCAGCGGATACTACTCTCAATATTTCTGCTACCAAGTGCCCGGAGCCGGTCGAGCCTTCCTATGGGGCTTCGGCGATCATCTTATGTGCTGCACAGGGTTTCTTGTTGGCGCATGCTTTTGCCAAGCATTGCATGCCCCGCCATCACCTACTGTTCTCCATCTCACTCTGCAACTTTCAGATAGGCTTCTTCCTCCACACACCTTCTCTCGGTACTGTGTGGTCTGTCTGCCGATTTCTTAGCTGATTTTGGGGTCTTAACTGGGAGCTCTATCCCCTCACATCTGTCCCTGCTCCTGTCATCATGTGATCCCCGAAGTTCCCCTTCTCTCTCCTCCGCCCCACCCCAGGTTTAACATTTCCCCTCATCCCATCCAGTATTACTTCCAGCATCCCCTTCTTGAAAGACTATGAAAGGGGACTGCTACTTCTGGAGAGAGATCTGCAATTGTAAGTATTAACTTATGGGAATTTTTCTAAATCTTGGGGAAAAAGAATTCTTTAGATTAAAGCTGATTCATCTGTGAACCCAGTGTAATTGTTAATTTAATCAGGGCCTAGTAGCAGCAAGAGCTTTCAGTTACAATTTAAAACACAGCAGAGAGCTTTCTGGTTAAATTTAAAACCCAGCAGAGAGCTCCCAGTTTAAATTTAATACTCAGTCAGGGCCTAGTAGAAGCAAAGAGCTTTAATTTAAATCACATCAGAATATAAGTTAGCATAAAAGGCAAAACAGGGTCAGTATTCCTTGAGCAATAAATTATTTCTAGAGACCTTTACAAAGAGGCCTTCTACATAGGGGGCAAGAGACCTGTGACATTTTTTAGCCAGGTGACAGATCAAAGGGCCAGTTTTAAAGACTCCCTCTATCGAGCAAGGGCTATTAATCACTCAGGAAATTGGTCACAGCTTACCTCAGAAGCACAGGCATAAATAGTTCAACCAGAGTTCTGTGCTTCTCAATCTTGAAGGACTACAAAAGGGGACTGCTACTTCTGGAGAGAGATCTGCAATTGTAAGTATTTACTTATGGGAATTTTTCTAAATCTTGGGGAAAAAAGAATTCTTTAGATTAAAGCTGATTAATCTGTGAATCGAATTGGAATGTTGCAAGATGCTCAAGGTTCTATATTGAATGATGCTGAGAAGATCAAGAAAAGGTGGAAGGAATATACAGAGTTTTTATATGATAAAGATCAAGTGGACCAACAGCCGTTTCAACCTGCACGTTATGATCGGGAACCATTGGTGATGAAAGAAGAAGTTGAAGCAGCATTGAAAGCCTTATCAAAGAACAAAGCACCAGGCATTGATGGCATTCCTATAGAAGTATTGCAGCAATCTGATGCAGCTGTTACCATACTTACAAGGCTCTTCCAAGAAATATGGAAGACAACATCATGGCCAACTGACTGGAAAAGATCTGTGTTTATACCAATACTAAAGAAAGGTGATCCAACTGACTGTGGAAATTATCGAACAATCGCTCTGATCCCACATGCCAGCAAGATTCTACTGAAGATTATTCAAAAGAGACTACAACCATAACTGAAACAAGAACTACCTGAAGTGCAAGCAGGGTTCAGGAAAGGGCGAGGAACAAGAGACATCATTGCGGATGTGAGATGGATCCTTGAAAAGACTAAAAAATACCAAAAGGATATCTATTTGTGCTTTATCGACTATAGCAAGGCTTTTGACTGTGTAAACCATGAGAAACTCTGGGCCACATTAAGAAGCATGGGTATACCAGAACACCTGATCGTTCTCTTGCGCAATCTGTACATTGATCAAGAAGCAACAGTTCGAACGGAACAAGGAGAAACAGAATGGTTTAAAATAAGCAAAGGTGTAAGACAAGGCTGCATACTTTCCCCCTACCTGTTTAATTTATATGCAGAACAAATCATCAGAGAAGCAGGATTGTATGAAGACAACAGAGGTGTGAAGATTGGTGGAAGACTCATCAACAACCTTCGCTATGCTGATGATACTACATTACTGGCTGAAAGTGAAGATGATCTGAAACATTTGCTTCTCACAATCAAAGAAGATAGTCTCAAAATGTGCCTACACCTTAATGTAAAGAAGACAAAGATCATGACAACTGGCATAATCAACAGGTTCATCGTTGAAGGAGAAGAAATTGAAATTGTGAACAACTTGAACCTACTTGGATCAACTATCAATAAAGAAGCAACAAGCAGTCAAGAAATCAAATGACGCATTGCTCTTGGCAGAATGGCTATGAAAGACCTAGATAAGATTCTCAAGAGCAGAGATGTCTCTCTCCATACAAAGATTCGACTTGTTCAAGCCATGGTATTTTCAATAACATCATATGGATGTGAAAGCTGGACAGTGAAAAAGACAGACAGGAAGAAAATTGATGCCTTTGAATTATGGTGCTGGCGGCGAATATTGTGTATACCATGGACTGCGCGAAGAACAAACCAGTCGGTACTAGAGGAGATCAAACCTAAGCTTTCTTTAGAAGCTCAGATGACAAGACTTCGACTTTCATACTTTGGACACATCATGCGAAGAAAGAGATCATTAGAGAAAGACATCATGCTTGGCAAGATAGAAGGTCAACGCAAAAGAGGAAGGCCAGCAATGAGATGGATCGATACAATAACAGCAGCTACGGGTACCAGTCTGTTAACAATGAGCCGCCTGACTGAAGACCGAACACGATTTAGGATAGCTATCCAGAGGGTCGCCATGAGTCGACTCCGAATCGACGGCACTTAACAATAACAATTTGTGAACCCAGTGTAATTGTTTAATCAGTCAGGGCCTAGTAGCAGCAAGAGTTTGCAGTTTAAATTTAAAACACAACAGAGAGCTTCCAGAACTTCTAGGGTAGCGTTCTCCGAAATGCTTCCCGTTCCACGCGCAGGACCTAAAAGGCAGACAGAACTCTGGAGTTTCAATGCGTGGATGAGACAATGGTGCAGAGATGAGGGTTTTGGATTTGTTAGGAATTGGGGAACATTCTGAGGAAAGGAGGGGCTCTGCCGAAGGGATGGGCTTCACCTTAACCGGGATGGAACCAGGCTGCTGGCATTAACCTTTAAACAGGAGATAGAGCAGCTTTTAAACTAGATAATAGGGGAAAGCCGACAGTCGCCCAAGAGCGGATGGTTCGGAAGAATGTATCCTTGAAGGATACTACCAAAAGCAGAGAGGTTCCAAAAAAGAATAAAGTAGCCCAAATGCCCTCGAGTATGGAGCAGACAGAGCTTAAAGATCCCAAATTACCCATGTCTACCAATAGCCAAATTAATATGAATAAAATACAGTCTCTAAAATGCTTGTTTGCAAATGCTAGAAGTCTAAAAAATAAGATGGGAGAGTTAGAATATATAGCACTAAATGAAAGGTTAGATATGATTGGAATATCAGAGACATGGTGGAGGGAGGACAACCAGTGGGACACTGTGATACCTGGGTATAAACTATATCGTAATGATAGAGCTGATCAAATTGGTGGAGGGGTTGCGCTCTATGTTAGAGAGGGCTTTGAGTCAGAAAGGATTAAAGTTTTGCAGGAAACAAAATTTGCTCAAAGAAATCAAGGAAGCTAACAAAAGTTACAGCACAGTAATAATAATGGGTGATTTCAATTACCCCGGTATCGACTGGGTCAGTGTCATGGCAGGACATGCTAGGGAGATAAAGTTCCTAGATGAAATAAATGACTGCTTCTTGGAGCAGCTGGTTCATGAACCAACCAGAGGGGAAGCCATATTAGACCTAGTCCTTAGTGGAACACCAGATCTAGTGCAAGAGATAAGGTTGTTGGGGCCACTTGACAATAGTGATCATAGCATGATCGCCTTTGATTTAATTAGTGGAGGAGGGATAGTAAGGAAATCCACAGTACTACCTTTTAACTTTCGAAAGGGAGACTATGATAAAATGAGGAAAATAGTTAAGAAAAAACTAAAAGGAGCAGTTGCAAAGATTAAAGACTTACATAAAGCTTGGGTGTTGTTGAAAACATAGAAACATAGAAACATGATGACAGAAAAAGACCACATGGCCTATCTAGTCTGTCCTTCCATATCAACAACTACAACAGTCCACTTTTTACCTTTAGAGATCCTCTGTGTTGGTCCCATGCTTTTTTGAATTCAGTTACTGTCCTCATCTCTGCCACCTCCACTGGGAGACTATTCCATGGATCCACTACTCTTTCCATAAAGAAATATTTACACATATCACTCCTGAATCTATCTCCCTTCACCCTCATCCCATATCCCCTCGTAGAAGAACTTGCTTTCAATTGAAAGAGGCTCTCTCCCTGAACATTTATGCCACGGAGATATTTAAACATCTCAATCATATCACCTCTATCCCGCCTTTCCTCTAAGGTGTACATATTAAAATCCTTAAGTCTGTCCTCATATGCTTTATAATGAAGCCCACTAATCATTTTAGTAGCCACCCTCTGCACTGACTCCATCCTGTTCACATCCTTTTGAAGGTGCGGTCTCCAGAATTGCATACTATACTCCAAATGAGGTCACACCAAAGACTTATACAGAGGCATTATCACCTCCTTTTTTCTGCTAGCCATTCCTCTCCGTATGCACCCAAGCATCCTTCTAGCTTTTGCCGTCGCCTTTTCTACCTGTTTAGCTACTTTAAGATCATCAGACACAACCACGCCTAGGTCCCGCTCTTCTTTAGTGGACAAAAGTACTTCACCTCCTATACTGTATGGCTCCCTTGGATTGCTGCAGCCCAAATGCATGACCTTACATTTTTTAACATTAAATCCCAGCTGCCAAATTCTAGACCATTCTTCAAGCTTAGCTAGATCCCTCCTCATGTTATCTACACCTTCCTGGGTATCTACTCTATTGCAGATTTTGGTATCGTCCGCAAAGAGGCAAACCTTACCCGTCAGCCCTTTCGCTATATCACTAACAAAGATGTTAAAAAGTATCGGACCAAGGACAGATCCCTGGGGCACACCACTGGTAACATCCTTCTCCTCAGAGTGAGCTCCATTTACTTGTACTCTTTGTCGCCTCGCACCCTACCAATCTCTAACCCAAGCAGTAACTTTAGGGTCCATCCCTAGGGTGCTTAGTTTGTTTATAAGTCGCCTGTGAGGAACAGTGTCAAAGGCTTTACTGAAATCTAAATACACCATATCTAGAGCTCTCCCTCGGTCCAACTCCCTGGTCACCCAGTCAAAGAAATCAATCAGATTTGTCGGACAAGACCTGCCTCTGGTGAATCCATGCTGCCTCGGATCCTGTAATCTGCTGGACTCCGGAAACCTCAGTATTTTCTCTTTCAGCAGCGTTTCCAATAATTTACTCACCACCGAAGTTAAACTAACTGGCCTGTAGTTTTCAACCACATCCTTACTTCCGCTTTTGTGTAAAGGTACCACATGAGCCTCTCTCCAGTCCTTTGGCACCACTCCCAACTCCAACGAGGCATTGAAAAGGTCAGTCAGTGGAGTTGCTAGAACGTCCCCAAGTTCCCTCAGTATTCTAGGGTGTATCCCATCCGGTCCCATTGCTTTGTCTACTTTAAGATGAGCTCGTTTTTCACGAACACAGTCTTCTGAAAATTGTTCAAGATGTTCCTCGCTTCTGTTCCTATTTGTGGGTGTTTTCTGAGGTCCTGCTCTTGGTTCTTCATCTGTGAACACAGAACAAAAATATTTGTTAAGCAATTCTGCTTTATCCTTACCAGCTTCTACATATTTCCCCCCTGCACCCTTGAGTCTGACAATACCACTTTTGCCCTTCCTCTTCTCACTAATATATCTGAAAAATGTCTTATCCCCCCATTTTATTGCATTGGCTATTTCCTCCTCCTTTTGAATCTTTGCCTTCTTGACTACTTTGCTAGCTTCTCTAGGTTTTTCCAAATAGAGATGCCTGTCTTCCTCTCTCTGTGATCTCTTGTATTTCATGAAGGCCTCCCTCTTTTTCTTCACTTTTTCAGCTACTTCCTTCGAAAACCATAGTGGTCTCCTTTTCCTTTTGCCTTTAGTTACCATTTTAACAAAAAGGTTGGTTGCCCTTAAAATATCCCCTTTCAGTTTTGCTCACTATTTTTCTACATCCCCCAGCTGTTCCCATCCCACTAACAACTCCCTGAGGTATTATCCCATCTTGGAAGCCCAGATGAGCTGTATTCCATGCTTTAAGAAAAGTGGAAGGAAGTCCAAAAAACTGCCAGCATGGTTTAAAGGTGAGGTCAGAGAGGCTGTTGTTGCCAAAAAAGCATCTTTCAGGAAATGAAAAAAAGAGCCAAACAACGAAACATGGAAACAGCACAAGCACTGGCAAGTCAAATGCAAGGCATTGATAAGGCAGGCAAAGGGAGAATTTGAGAAGAAGCTTGCTGCGGAAGCAAAAATGCAAAATAAAGACTTTTTCAAGTACATTCGTAGCAAAAAACCTGTGAGCGAGTCAGTTGGTCCATTAGCGTTAAAGGGGCACTAAGAGGTGACAAGGCGATAGCGGAGAGACTGAATGAATTCTTTGCTTCGGACTTTACTGAGGAAGATGTAGGGATGTTACCCATGACTGAAGTGGTATTTAAAGGTGCGGAAGAATTGAAGGAAATATCGATACATTGGGAAGATGTATTACAACAATTAGATAAACTAAGGAGTAGAAAATCACCTGGGCCGGATGGTATACATCCAAGGGTGTTGAAAGAACTGAAATATGAGATTGCAGACCTGCTATTAGTAATCTGTGAACTATCATTAAAATCATCTCTAATACCTGAAGATTGGAGGATCGCCAATGTAACACCAATTTTTAAAAAGGGTTCCAGGGGTGATCCGGGAAACTACAAACCGGTGAGCCTGACGTCAGTACCGGGAAAAATGGTAGAAACAATCATAAAGAATAAAATTACTCAGCATGCAGATAGTCTTGGCCTAATGGGAGACAGCCAACATGGCTTTAGACAAGGAAGATCTTGTCCTTCTAATCTGTTATGTTTTTTTGAAGGTGTGAATAAACAGGTGGACAAAGGTGAGTCGGTTGATATAGTGTATCTGGACTTTCAGAAAGCCTTTGACAAGGTCCCTCATCAGAGACTTTTGGCAAAACTAAAGAGTCATGGGATAGGAGGCAGTGTACTACTGTGGATCAGGAACTGGTTAAAAGATAGAAAGCAGAGGGTAGGGCTAAATGGCCAATTTTCCCAATGGAGAAAGGTGAATAGTGGTGTACCCCACGGATCTGTGCTGGTCCGCTGCTTTTTGACATATTCATGAATGACCTGGAAAGTGGAATAACGAGAGAGGGTATTAAATTTGCAGATGACACAAACTATTTATAGTTGTTAAAACCCAAGAGGATTGTGGAAAATTGCAAGAGGATCTTGATAAATTGGAAGACTGGGCATCATAATGGCAGATGAAATTTAATATGGACAAGTGCAAAGTTATGCACCTAGGGAAGAACAACCCAAACTATGGTTACATGATGCAAGGTTCCACATTAGGAACCACCACCCAGGAAAAAGATTTAGGTGTCATTGTGAATACCATGTTAAAACCCTCAGCTCAGTGTGCAGAGGCGGCCAATAGAGCAAATAGAATGCTAGGTATCATAAGGAAAGGAATGGAGAATAAAACAAAAGATATTATAATGCCTCTATATCGTTCCATGGTGAGACCGCACCTTGAATATTGTGTGCAAGTCTGGTCTCCGTATCTTAAAAAGGATATAGCGTTATTAGAAAAGGTTCAGAGTAGAGCCACCAAAATGGTAAAGGGGATGGAAGGATACTCCTATAAAGAAAGGCTAAAAGGGTTAGGGCTCTTTAACCTGGAAAAGAGACGGCTGAGGGGAGATATGATAGAAGTCTATAAATTAATGAACGGAGTGGAACGGGTAAACGTAGATCGATTGTTTACGTTATCAGAATATAGAAAGACTAGTGGACATGCAATGAAGCTACAGGGTAAACTATTTAAGACTAATAAAGAAAATATTTTTTCACTCAACATGTAATCAAACTCTGGAATTTGTTGTCGGAGGATGTAGTAAAAGGCTGTTAGTGTAGCTGGGTTTAAAAAAGGTTTGGACAAGTTCCTGGAGGAAAGGTCCATAAACCATTATTAAGAAGGGACCCAGGATATCAATTCTTGACCCAGTACAAGCATTGTGGAACCTGTGTCTTTTGGGGAAACTGCTAGGTACATATGACCTAGATTGGCCACTGTTGGAAACAGGGTACTGGCTTGATGGAACTTGGTCTGACCCAGTATGGCATAAATTTAGAACTCAAGACTCCCTCTACCAAAGCAAGGGCTTTGGGGCTCCCCTTGGAGATTGGTCACAGATTACCTTAGAAGCACAGGACAGGGTACTGTGTAGCAGCCAGCTTTTAATAAGTCTTCTTTCCCTCCCTCCCTCCCTCCCCTCCAACACCCACCCACCCCTAGAATAATCATAGCTTTATAGGGGCTTAAACTTCTTAAAGGAAAAGAGGTTCCATATTCACTCTTAGATGCAGCTGTTTATTCTCATCAGCATACATTAAGGACCTGAGATTAATTAAACTTCAGGTGAACAAAGTACATTAAACGTATTAGGTATAGTTTTATTAGTATAAGTATCCCTAGCAACCCTTAGTAAGTAAAGAACTTAAATATCTAAACACAACCTTAAAGCGAATATGCAGACAGCAGTACAGCAGCGAGATTGGGGCTTTCCAGTCTTTTACACTGAGTGTCACATGTATGATTTTCTCCCAGTTGGTGAGGGGTCTTACGTGTGCACAAGGTGCAAGGAGCTCTGTGCTCTCAGGGAACGAGTCCGATCTCTGGAGGCAAGAGTAGCAGACTTGAAAGACATAAGGAAGACTGAGAGGTACATAAATGAGACCTACATGGATATAGTCCTGAAGACCCTCCTCCAGTTTGGCAGCATCCCTGTTGCCATAGAGGAGAGAGGTCACGTGACAGGAGAGCATCACCCTGGTGTGGAAGGAAGAGATCCTGTAACTAGGACCTGTCCTCCAGGTGATGTTAAACCCTCTCACACCGAAGAAGTTTCTCCAGGGCCACGTACTCATGAGGGAAGGGTTAGGACAGCTGTTATAGTTGATGATTCGATCATTCGGCATGTAGATAGCTGGGTGGCTGGAGGATGTGAGGATCATCTGGTAACATGACTGCCTGGTGTGAAGATAGCGGACCTCACACGCCACCTAGACAATATCTTAGATAGTGCTGGGGATGTGTCTGCTGTCTTGGTACATGTCGGTACCAATGACATAGGAAAATGTGATAGGGAGGTTCTGGAGGCTAAATTTAGGCTTTTAAGTAGGAAGTTGAAATCCAGAACTTCCAGGGTAGTGTTCTCCGAAATGCTTCCCGTTCCATGTGCAGGACCCAAAAGGCAGGCAGAACTCCGGAGTCTCAATGCGTGGATGAAACAATGGTGCAAGGATGAGGGTTTTGGATTTGTTAGGAACTGGGGAACATTCTGGGGAAAGGAGGGGCTCTGCCGAAGGAATGGACTTCACTTTAAACGGGATGGAACCAGGCTGTTGGCATTAACCTTTGAAAAGGAGATAGAGCAGCTTTTAAACTAGATAATAGGGGAAAGCCGACAGTCGCCAAAGAGCACATGGTTCAGAACAATGTATCCTTGAAGGATACTACCAAAAAAATGAAGTTAGGGCACATCAGCAGAGAGGTTCCAATAAAGACAAAGGTAGCCCAAATGCCCTTGAGTACAGAGCAGACAGAGATTAAAGATTCAAAATTGCCCCTGCCTACTGAAAACCAGATTAATATGAATAAAATACAGTCTCTAAAATGCTTGTATGCAAATGTTAGAAGTCTAAAAAATAAGATGGGAGAGTTAGAATATATAGCACTAAATGAGAAGTTAGATATGATTGGTATTTCAGAGACATGGTGGAAGGAAGACAACCAGTGGGACACTGTGAGACCTGGGTACAAACTATATCGTAATGATAGAACTGATCAAATTGGTGGAGGTGTTGTACTCTATATCAGAGAGGGCATTGAGTCAGAAAGGATTAAAGTTTTGCAGGAAACAAAATTTTCTGTAGAATCTCTATTGATTGAAATTCCATGTAAAAAAGGGGAAGGCGATGGCAGTGGGGGGTGTACTATCGACTCCCTGGCCAGAATGAGCAAATGGATGATGAAATGCTCAAAGAAATCAGGGAAGCTAACAAAAGTTACAGAACGGTAATAATAATGTGTGATTTCAATTACCAAGGTATTGACTGGGTCAGTGTTATGGCAGGACATGCTAGGGAGATAAGGTTTCTAGATGAAATAATGACTGCTTCCTGGAGCAGCTGGTTCATGAACCGACCAGAGGGGAAGCCATTTTGGACTTAGGGGTATGTTTACTAAAACCCCGGTAATGTGCGGGCCGCGCTAGTGTGCGGGTGCCATATAAGGAGTGGGCGTTTCTTTCTGAAAAAGAAAAACCGGGATTTAAATATGCGCTAAGGTGCGCGGCGCCCATGTGCGCCCCGCACATTAGCGCATGAGAAAGCTGTGCGGGAGGCATAAGCGGCGCGCTGATGGGCATAAGGTGGCGCGCTATTGCTTTAGGAGGCATTTTAATATTGGGCGGCATAAGGCGGCGCGCTGATGTGCAAGCACAGGAACAGAACCACAGCACAATGGTGAAGACACTGACCAATGGTGCAGGGATCAGTGGTTCAGTCCCCCTCAGTGCCCAATGAACAAGGTTGGCTGAGGCATTACGTATTATGGGGAAGATTGCTTTAGGAGGCATTTTATTTTTATTTTAATTATCACTACTAGCAAACGCACTCTCAAAGCGTGTTAACATAAGGCGCCCCATAAGGCACATTTTAAAGTGCACTGTCCGCCAAGGCACCCTAGAATGTTGCTTATAGGGCGCTTTATAGGGTGCCGTATGAGGTACCGCAAGGTCAGAGTACTGTTTTTGATGGCAGCACTGTGCAGTTTAAGGAATGAAAAGCATAAGTAGGTGCGCTGACATGCAAGGAGGAGCAGCAGTGGAGCACAATGGTTAAGGCACTGACTGCTGATACAGGGGTCATGAGTTTGCTCCCCAGTGTGCCTAATACGTAAGGCTGGCTGAGGCATCAGCTTTGCAATGTATGTTTTGTTTCCTGCAGCACTTTATTTTTATGATATTAATTGCTGCCAGCAAGCACGCCCTCACGTGCCGTAATTGAAGGTTCCGTATAAGGCACCCTATAAGGCACTCCATAGGGCACATTATAAAGTGCACTGTCCGCCACGGCACCCTAAAATGTCCCCTAAAGGGCACCCTATAAGTTGCGTCACAGGATAATGTATAGTGCACCTTACATGGACGGAAACCATAAGGTGCCCTATAGGGCGCCCTATAAAGCGCCCTCAGAGGCACCTTATGGGTACAGTACGCTGAGGGTGTTTTTGCTGGCAGCAAAAATGTACATTAAAAAGAGATAATGCTTTGGGCAGCCCTATCAAATAACCCCACTGTGGGTTTGAACCCATGACTTCTGGCTTCACAGGCAGTGAAGTAACCATTGGGCTACAGCTCTATAGCTACTAGCAAGCCCCAGGCTGGCTGCAGAGAGCCTGCATGTCACCACACAGACAGTCTGTTGTGGTCACCAGGATAGGGTTAGCACACCCGTACCCATGATGCACTGCACAGCTGTCCACAGATGAACACAAGATGGGGTATGCACCCCCACAACACCTCGTCCTGGTAAGGGGACCTGACCATATGCACCCCCACAGCACCTCGGCCTTGTAGGGGGTACAGACCGTGTGTTTTACTGGCACAGAGTAGCTACACACCGTCACATTGTGCGGGTACTGTGCTCACCCTGATGGTGCAGTGAGGCGCCCAGCACCAGGTCCACAGCACCTTCCATGGCAGAAATAGGCCATGATGCAGGTCCAAAGCAGTGTTAATGTGTGAGATAGGTAGTTTCTGCAGAAACACCTTGGATATATCTGTCTGTCTGTCTCAGTCAGGTGTAGCCCCTATGGACCCCTAGGAGGATTATGTACCACCACCCTCCTCCTCCAGGGCTGAGGGTGGTAAACAGGGTCTCGGATCAACAGATCCACATTCTACCTCCCTGCAATGGTGGCAGTAGAGGGGACCATCAACCCCGGTCCTGCTGTGGAAACGACACCCTTCAGGGCAGTCAATGCAGCTCTGTACATATCCATAACACAATAGCAGACAGACATTAGGCCTGTATATGCTAAGCTGCACCCCACCACTATCTGATATTCTCCTGCAGCAAGCCTTCAGCCGCTGCACCCTGCAAGGCACTCCATCAAGACACATACCAGCTGCAAACAGTCTGCTAGTTAGTCCATAGTGCATGTTCCTGGTGGAAATGCATGCACCCAGAACTGGGATGGCAGCACACACAACAAGCAGATAAGTCATTGACTGGCCCACAAAAGGAAACCCATAAATATCACATGACAAAAAAACTATATAGCACTATGGGGGTGCCTAGCCATGCTGTCGTCACTGCACAGTCAGGGTGAGAGTGATCTCCCAGCAGGACATACTGAGGTCACCCTGTCTGTGTAGGTGGTGGCCGGGCACTAAAATGTCCCAGTCAGTGCCCTATGCCCTGTGCAGATGCACCCTGGCCAGGCCACCCTGTCTGGGCTATACCCATGGTACCTTGCTCCTCATTATGCACATTGGCAGGCCAATACTGGCAACAGTGCTGGCAGTGTGGGCTGTAGAAGGTGTTTGCAGCCACCACACACTGGATAGACAGACACATACTCCCACACCTAGGCCAGCATTGTGCTACTATAGAGGAGTCTATCAGCCCTGGCCACCACACCAGTCCTGGGCACAGTACAGGCATGGATATGGTACGCAATACTGTTGGGGGTCACTCCCCAGGGTGGTAAACACTGTCAGAGACCAGACCTGAAGCACACACCGCAGACATCCGAAAGATTGTTATGATGGAGCTCAATCAGCAAACTGTGCTTAACGTAGAAATCACTATCTGGCAGTAATCATAACAAACGTTTGATAGCTGTGTACCATATACCCAGGTGTAGGGTGGCATTGCTAAGGTATGCAAGTGCTAGTATTGGGGGATGCACGCAGGGCCCAATGTCCTGCCTCTCCAGGAGGCATTGGCTAATGGGGCCTGTGGGTGTGGGTGTGGGTGGTCTGCCCTTGTTGGCTGCTGCTTTACGGCAGAGGTTCCCAACTCCAGTCCTGGTGTGCCAACACTGTTCGGGTTTTCATGCTGTCCCTCATGAATATGCATGAGCTACATCTGCATACCATGGGGGTGGTGCATAGATATGCAGCACAGGCATCTTTATTAGAGGCAGCATGGAACCTGAATGGTGTTTGGCCCTCCAGGACTGCATTTGGGAGACTCTGCTCTAGGTAATGCACATTTCTATGATGTTTGTGCTGTGTGGGGTAAAATATAGGTGTTTGACCCATGCTTATGTTTTCAGCAATAAAGGTTCAGTCTTTACTACCATGTTTTCTTCATAGGTAAAATAAAGGGACTGGGTTGGCAGGAGCCCCAGCTGGGATTTGAACCTGTGACCTTCTGGTCCTAAAGGCACTGGCTGTGTCCGTTGCACCACTGTCTTAGCACAACAACAGTGCATTCCCTGGGGAGTCCATGGCTGTTTGTCAGACAGGGCCTGTCTGTTGGAGTGCACTGCACCCAGGTGAAGGGGGCTAGGCCACCGTCTGCTGTGGGCAGCAGCTACTGCCCCCTCCACCAACGGTACCCCTCCGCCACCATGCTGACATGGCCTTATATTGGTGACAGCATCACAGCTGAATGATATGTGGCCCTCCAGGACTGCATTGAGGGGACTGTGGTCTAGGTAATGCGCATGTTTCTGGTGTCTGTGCTCTGTAGGGTAAAATAGAGGTGTTTGGACCATGCTTATGTTCTCTGCAAAAAAGGTTGGTCTTTACTATCACGGTTTAGTGGTGGGTAAAATATGGGGATTGGGTTTGCAGGGGCCCCAGCTGGGACTTGAGCTGCTGACCTTTGGCTCCTGAACACACTGTCTGTGTTCACTGCACCACACTGTGGCCACAGAGACAGTGCAGTCCTTGGAGATAGGAAACCTGGCCAAGGAAATCAGAAACCCTGCTCTGCACAATTTCACTGTGGGCTCATTCACCTTGTATGGAGACAAAAGGGCAAATAAACATTAGAAATGGCCTCGGAAAAAAAGGGAAATAAAACATAACCAAGCTGGGCAAAAGTGATATCAATGGGCAACAGTAAAAAGCACTCCCAGGAAAGCTCCAAAAAAAGTGATTTTTGGAAGGGTCTACGGAGCGTAGACCCTTCCAAAAATCATTTCCTTTTTTTGGAGCTTTCCTGGGAGTGTTTTTTATTGTTGCCCATTGATATCACTGTTGCCCAGCTGGATTATATTTTTTAGAATTTTGGTGTGGTCATTTTCTATTTTTATTTGCTATTTTGTTCTGTGCACATGTATCACACTGCTCACGTTTTGTAGGTTTCCCTGGTTTTGCTGTACATTGCTGACAGAAATGGTTTCTCTTCCCTTTAAATCGGCTCTACCGCGAGGTTTTCACTCGTGGTATTTTTTTAGTTGAATTTCAGACCCGCTCCTGTGCGGGGAGCCTCTCCCCTCCCACTCTCCACCCATTGACCCCGTCCCTCCGCCCCTCGGGAGCCTTCCTCCGCCCTCAGAATGCCTTTCCACGCCTCTATCGCACATCAGCGCGCCGTGCACTTGTGCGGGCCCGTTAGTGCAGCGCGCACATGTGCGGGGCACAAAAACGCACTATTAGCGTGCGCTAAGGTACCTTAGCGCACGCTCAAGTGCACCCCGCACAATTGCGCGGTTTAGTAAATATACCCCTTAGTCCTTAGTGGAACACCAGATCTGGTGTAAGAGACCGGGCTGTTGGGGTCACTTGGCAATAGTGATCATAGCATGATCGCGTTTGATTTAATTAATGGAGGAGGGATGGTAAGGAAATCCACAGTACTACCTTTTAACTTGCAAAAGGGAGACTATGATAAAATGAGGAAAATAGTTAAGAAAAAACTAAAAAGGGGAGTTGCAAAGGTCAAAGACATCAAGCCCAGACCAGCTGTATTCCACGCTTTTAGAAAAGTGGAAGGAAGTCCAAAAAACTGCCAGCATGGTTTAAAGGTGAGGTCAGAGAGGCTGTTGTTGCCAAAAAAGCATCTTTTCGGAAATGGAAAAAAGAGCCAAATGATGAAAACTGGAAACAGCACAAGCACTGGCAAGTTAAATGCAAGACATTGATAAGGCAGGTAAAGGGATAATTTGAGAAGAAACTTGCTGTGGAAGCAAAAACGCGTAATAAAGACTTTTTCAAGTACATTTGTAGCAAAAAACCTGTGAGAGAGTCAGTTGGACCATTAGATGATAGAGGGGTAAAAGGGGCAGTAAGAGGGGACAAAGCTATAGCGGAGAGACTGAATGAATTCTTTGCTTTGGACTTTACCTGAGGAAGATTTAGGGATGTTACCCATGACTGAAGTCGTATTTGAAGGTGATACTGCAGAGGAATTGAAAGAAATATTGATATAGCAGGATGATGTATTATAACTATTTGATAAACTGAAGAGTAGCAAATCACCTGGAACAGATGCTATACATCCAAGGGTGTTGAAAGAACTGAAATATGAGATTGCAGACCTGCTATTAGTAATCTGTGAACTATCATTAAAATCATCTGTAATAACTGAAGACTGTAATGCCAATTTTTAAAAAGGGTTCCAGGGGTTATCCCGGAAACTACAGACTGGTGAGCCTCACGTCAGTACCGGGAAAAATGGTAGAAACCATTATAAAGAACAAAATTACTCATCATGTAGACAGTCACAGCTTAATGGGAGACAGCCAACATGGCTTTAGGCAAGGAAGATCTTGTATTACTAATCTGTTATGTTTTTTTGAAGGTGTGAATAAACAGGTAGACAAAGGTGAGTGGGTTGATATAGTGTATCTGGATTTTCAGAATGCCTTTGACAAGGTCCCTCATCAGAGACGTTTGGCAAAACTAAAGAGTCATGGTATAGGAGGCAGTGTACTACTGTGGATCAGGAACTGGTTAAAAGATAGAAAGCAGAGGGTAGGGCCAAATGGCCAAGTTTCCCAATGGAGAAAGGTGAATAGTGGTGTACCCCAGGGATCTGTGCTGGTCCGCTGCTTTTTGACATATTCATAAATGACCTGGAAAGTGGAATAACGAGTGAGGTTATTAAATTTGCAGATGACACAAACTATTTAAAGTTGTTAAAACCCAAGAGGATTGTGGAAAATTGCAAGAGGATCTTGATAAATTGGAAGACTGGGCATCAAAATGGCAGATGAAATTTAATGTGGACAAGTGCAAAGTTATGCACTTAGGGAAGAACAACCCAAACTATGCAAGGTTCCACATTGGGAACCACTACCCAGGAAAATGATTTAGGCGTCATCATGGATAACATGTTGAAACCCTTCCCCCAGTGTGCAGCGGCGGCAAAGAGAGCAAATAAAATGCTAGGTATCATAAGGAAAGGAATGGAAAATAAAACAAAGGATATTATAATGCCTCTGTACCGTTCCATGGTATGACTGTACCTTGAATATTGTGTGCAATTCTGGTCGCCGTATCTTAAAAAGGATATAGCGTTATTAGAAAAGGTTCAGAGAAGAGCCACCAAAATGGTAAAGAGGATGGAAGGATACTCTTATGAAGAGAGGCTAAGAAGGTTGGGGCTATTCAACCTGGAAAAGAGACGGCTGAGGGGAGCTATAATAGAGGTCTATAAATTAATGAATGGAGTGGAACGGGTAAATGTAGATCGATTGTTTACGTCGTCAGAATATAAAAAGACTAGGGGACATGCAATGAAGCTACAGGGTAACCCATTTAAGACTAATAAGAGAAAATATTTTTTCACTCAACCTGTAGTCAAACTCTGGAATTTGTTACCGGGGGATGTAGTAAAAGTTGCTAGTGTAGCTGGGTTTAAAAAAGGTTTGGACAATTTCCTGGAGGAAAGGTACATAAACCATTATTAAAAGGGACCCAGGATATCACTGCTTGACCCAATACAAGCATTGAGGAACCTGTGTCTTTTGGGGAGACTGTTAGGTACTTATGACCTAGATTGACCACTGTTGGAAACAGGATACTGGGCTTGATGGGCCTTGGTCTGACCCAGTATGGCATATCTTATTTTCTTATGTTCTGTCTCTTTAGCCCCTTCCCTCAATTCAACATTCCTTTTTTATCTCCCCAGTCTCCTGCTCATGTTTAGCATCCCATTTTTCTCCCTAGTCCCCTTCCTCTCTTTCTCCTTAGTCCCCATTATCTAGGAGACCCAACATCTGTTATCTGTGTCGCTATTCCCCCTTTCTTATGGTTCAACATCTCCACCATCTGTGTCCCTATTCCCCTTTCCCTTGGTGGTTCAGCATTCCCCTTTTATAAAATCATCATGTTCAGCATGCCCCTTCTTCCCTCTTCCCTCTCTTCCCAAGTCCTGCATCTCTCCTATTTGTGTCCTTTATCCCCCTCCATTGTCTCCCTTTGATATCCAGCACATCCTCTCCAACATCTCCATAACAAACCCCTGTCCCCTGTCCATCTGGGTTCCTATTGCCACTCCCACTGACTGCCCCCTCAGGTCCAGCACACCCCCTCCAACCTATCTAACCTTTGTCCAACATCTCCTTCATCTGGGTCCATATGCCCCCTCCCACTGTTTTGTCCTTCATATCCAGCATGCTCCCTCCAATCCCTCCATCTCTCCCCCAATTTCAGCATCTCTCCCATCTGTATTCCCACCTAAGAGTTCCCCACACATACTGCCAAGATGTGTGGGGAGCTCTCGATGGGGGTGGGAGGGAGCGGGACAGAGGAGGAGTGAGGGCAGGGAGTAGGCGGGACCCTGACCCCAGACGTACAGTTGATTCCAGTGTTGGTCCTGTACATCTGGGATCAGCCATCTACAAGGGAAACTTATTCCACCTCAGAGGTGGAATAAGTTCCCCTGAGGTTCATGCCGGACAGCGGCAGGACTGGCAGAGAAGGTGAAACGGGGCAGGGTTTTCCCTGCAGGCCGATCCTGGCCTCGGAAGGACCAATCGGGGGTTGAGCGGTGGGGAACAGATGATTTAATGCAGCACCGATGATCGGAGCTCTGGCATGGAGCCGCGATGCCATGGCAACAGGATGCCATGGCACCATGGCTCCATGCAGGAGCCAAGCTGAGCTAGCCAGGCAGAGCTCTAGACATCTGGGGTGCCTGACTCGCAGCATGTGGTTATGGTTATGGTTTAGGCATTTGATATACCGCCCTTTACTTACACATCAGAACAGTTTACACGTATATACTAACAGGTACTTTTTTTATTCCCTTGTCCCCGAAGGTCTCACAATCTAAGTGTACCTGAGGCAATGAAGGGTTAAGTGGCTTGCCCAAGGCCACAAGGAGCAGCCATGGGACTAGAGACCTCAGTCCCTCCGGCCTGAGGTTACTTGTCCCCATGTGGGAATTGAACCCCCGGCCCTCCGGCCTGAGGTAACCTGTCCCAACCACTGAGCCACTCCTGTCCTGGGTGTTCAAGCCCTATTCTGAGATTCTGCTCCCACAGGGCCATCTAGCCCCTGCGGGAGCAGAATCAGGAGCATATCTGTGCTGTCCAGATTTTTTGGACGTCCAGACAGCCCAGACGTGCACCTAAGGAATTGGCCTCATAGCATTTAATGCAAAAGACTGGATAGTCCCTATCAGTCTGCTGTCTGCATCTTTGTATTGATGAGTTTTTCAGTTGCTTAGAGTTGCTAAGGGAGGGACTTCAGGATTTTTTGGTACATTATTTGCTAATTTATGTTTTCTTCTCACTGAACTGCTAATAATCTATAAAGGGTTAATCACATGCTTACTGAATTATTACTGTTGATTTTTTAGTATTGTTTCATGTAATACTTATAAACTGAAATACACAAGAAAAATCTGTCACTCACACACACACACACACACATGCATACATACTCACTCTTACTGGTTTTCTACTAGAGCAAAAAGGATCTAAAACTGTTCTCTGCATGTACCCAAAGTTTAAAGTCATTACATCATACATGAAAACCTCTCCTTAGGAGTGAGGTTCACTACTGTCATGGCTCTCTCATTTCTGCATATGGTTTTCAATATCATGTCTATGCCAATGATTCTCAAATCTATCTGTCCGCATCTGTTATCTCCCATGCACTATCTTTCTGATATTGCCATCTGGATGTCTCACTGCCATTTAAATCTTAACATGAATAAAACTGAATTGCTTATTTTTCTTCCCAAACCCTCTTCTCCCTTTTCTTCATTCTCCATCTCTCTTGATAACACCCTTCTCCTTCCTGTTACCTCAGCCCATAACCTTGGTGTATTCTTTGATTCCTCTTGCCTTTCTTTCCTTTTATGCACATTTACAACAGACTGCTAAAACCTGCCGTTTCTTTATCTATAATATTTTTAAAATTCATACCTTCCTCTCTGTTGACACTACATGAAGGCTTGTCCAATTTTTAATTACTTCTCGCCTTGACTATTGCAACCTTCTTCTTACTGACCTCCCTCTAAGTCATCTCTCTCCACTTCAATCAGTTCAAAACTCTGCTGCACATCTCATCTTTCACCAGCCTCATTTTGTTCATATCACTCCGCTTCTCAGATCACTTAATTGGCTTCCCCTCCCTTACCCTATTCAGTTCAAACTCCTCCTTTTGACTTTTAAATGCATTCATTCTGCGGCTCCACTCTCTCTTTTTTTCCTCTCCCTCTATTCCCCTCCTCGTGAGCTTTGTTCTTCTTCAAGCCTGCTCCTATTTTTGGCTTTTTCTTCTTCTGCTAACTCCATACTTTTGACCTTTCACCTTGCTGCTCCTTATGCTTGGAACTCTCTTCCTGAAGCTTTTCATCAGGATTCATCACTCTGCTAAAGGCTCACCTCTTTAAGACTGCATTTGGTTCCTACTCCTCTGTTCCTTGCGTCTTCTTTGTTGTTTGTCTCCCTCCCCTACTCCTTTGTCTTGTCTTGATTAGATTGTAAGCTCTAACAAACAGGGCCTGTCTTCATCTGTTTTTGTAAAGTGCTGCATACGGCGAGTAGTGCTCTATAAATGCATAATAATAATGATAATAATATGTACAAAACTAACTGATTTTGAGGCATTGCTCCTGAGAGAAACTGACTCTATATCCATAAAGCTGAAGGAGGCATGGAAAGGACCAGCTCCAGAGGTGGTTCAAGGCGTTGGTGCCCTATGCTAACCTTAAGCCTTACACTCCCCCCCCCCCCCCCAATTACGGCTGTCAAAATCTATTGTTTAACTTTGAATGCCCTGCTATTTGCTGTATCCCTCCCAGAGGTTGCCCCCCTAGGCAGATACCTACTTTGTCTGGTGGTTGGCCCAACCCTGGGCATAAGTTTTACAGAAACAAACTGTATACCAAAAGATATTTTCATAGTTCTCCAACCATACTTTACCAGCATCAACAAACCCAAATGCTCAAAAGGTGATAAAGGACAGAAGTTAGTGACAACAATGAATTGCCATTCTTAAACTTGGTCAAGCATTATAAAGAATAACAGTAATGAGTATGAATCCACCAGCATAATATATGGCAAAAGAAGCAACAACAAAAAAATTGAAAACTAGAGATAAAAACTCTTTATGGAGTTGAACCAGCAAGTAAGAAATTCGGCTTCTGAAACACATAATTGGTAAGAGTTATACATCTTGTCACTTGGTGTGACATTCTTCTTAGGGATGTAAACAAACAAAAAATGTTTGGGTGAAGACACATTTTACAAAGGATGTGAAAGTGCAATCTGGAACTTCAAAGCCAGACCATCTGAAAAAAGAGCAGGCATAATGTTGCAAATGTGGACGTGCCCGATATTGACGTCTATGGAGATGTCTACATAGACATCCCTGGACTAGCATATCAGAATGGGGATATCTATAGCATAATGGTTAGAGTGGTGGGTTAGGAACAGGGTTCAAATTCCAGTGTGGGTCTTTGTGATCTTAGACTGGTCACTTAACTCTTCATCTTCTCTGGATGTTTTAAGACCAAAACAAGCACTTTCCTGATGCCTATTCGTGCCTACAGCAGATCTAAATGTGGACATGCCTGCAGATGTCTCCATCATTCCTGAAATCGAACAGAGACGAGTAAGTCCATTGCACCTCCCCGAACATGCCTCCAACACACCCCTTTGTCTACCTGGACATCCCTGCACCAAATGCATCTGTAAACTTTGTGACATGGCTTTGGAAATGTCTGCGTAATTTTGTCATCCATATGCACATCATTGGATGTCCAAATCATAACTAAGACTTTTAAAATGACCTCTTTAATCTTCATTTTAAATGACGTTTTTGTGATTTTTGTGTGTTTTCTTTTTCATGGCTTTCCACACATTTGTGGGTTTTGTGCACATTGTATGTGTGTACTAATTTTTTTGCATGCACAAATCAATTGTGCACATGTTAATTAGAAAGTATACATGTGCATGGGTGATTGGTGTGCAGTAGCGAACCAAGGGTGGGATGGTAAGTGTAGCCTGCCCCAGGTGCTGGTCAGGAGAGTGATGCACCCCTGCCAGGCCCATACTTCGGAGGCAGTGTGGCAAGCTTACTTTAAAACCAAGTGACTTACTGCTCTGCCTCCAAACCAGGCTGGCGATTCGCAAGACTTTGGCCTGGGGGAGAAAAGCCACCAGGCCTGGATTGCAGGCAGTGCAGAAAACTACCCAGCTTTAAGGTAGGTTTGCTGTGCTGCCACCAAAATGTGGCCCGGTGCAGAGGATTGCACCATGCCAGGGCACGCCATGAGGGAGGGCGGCCAGTTGCAAGGGGGGCACCAGCCTCTGGATACTGAGGGGGCTGGGAATGCCACTGTTTGCACACACCTTAAATTTTGGCATACATATGAACAGAATGCATGCCTACAAATGCACATCTCTAGTTCTGGTATCAGAAGACCTGTTTACAGGAAGGCATAGTGAGGTGGTTTGGTTCATCTGTTAAAAACTGTGCAAACACTTTAACATGTGATATTCAAAAAGCACTGGGATCATCACCCTGACAGAACCGCAGAGAATGAAGATATTGTGGTCACCCTGGACATTTTCATTCTAACAGATCAAAATCTTGAGGCAAGAAAACTGGACATAGTAGTAAAGGAGAAAAAAAGCAACTATTCTGTAGCACCTATGGAAAGACAGGCAATAATGAGGTAACAAAAGATGAAATACAGTATTATCCCAAATAAAATGAGACAGACGGGTACAGAAATATTTCATAATGTCCTTGGTGTCACTGATCTGATTAAAAAACATTTCCAAAGGCTTCTTACCTGTATGTATTTTGCCCTATGAATTGCAGAAAGAAGCTCTCTTTGACACAATAGAAGAAGAGCACAATACAAAAAGAGTTAATATGAAATACTGAGGTTATGTTCAACGTACTCTAGTTTAAGAGTGTGGTTAATTACTGTAACAATGTGTGCAAAACAAATCCATTTGGAGATATTACCCTGCAGGAGAAAACCTCTCCCTTATTAGCTTCAGTTACAGTACCTTGTATGACACACAATATTGATGGGATAACAATTTTAGGTAACTAAATGACTCCAAATCATTACGTTTCAGCTGAATCAGAAATGTTTTTGCCTCAATATATTTACCACACTTATTTCTTCCTGTTTTTTTTGTTTTAGAGATACTGTAGCTGCAAAACCTATAGGTGTACAGTAAGTATAGCACCTGTTCTTGATAATCTGGAACCATCTAATTACCATCAGGGACACTTAATGCTAGTCCAGTGGTAGGCAAACAATGGCCTGAGGAAGGTTTCCATCTGTTCTGTGGCAGTGTTTCTGCTTTCAGCCCCAAGTGAGTAGAATAAGTCACCTAAAGCTGCAAGTGACATTGTTGGGCAAGAAGTGCTCAGTCTTGGTCCCAGTGAACATCAGACTTCTGGACAGGACTTTTCCCTTCCACACTCTTCAAAATTGCCACTATTAGCATGTTGGATCTCTGTAGAGGGCAATCCCTGCTCCTCAGACTTTTGTAACTTCAGCAGTATTCTCCTAGATGCCCAGTGACTCCAAACCCAAACCAAACACCCCATGTGGCCACTCAGGGAAAGGTATGCCATATCTAAGTTGGCACTAGTTTTGTCACTTTCCAATTCACCCAGAAAAGCATATCTGTAGGACCCTTTTACTCAAGGTTAACGCGCATTAAGTGCCATTTTGCTCATAGAAATAAAATGACTGTGGGCGCTTAATGCGCGTTAACCTCATTAACGCACATTAAAACCTTTAGTAAAAGGGCCCCTGTGTGTGTGTATGGAATTTTGACTGAAAATTTCAGTTCTATAATATTCTGAGAAGTTTAAGTGTCTCATATTTTCATGGTCCCTTTGAGCCCAGTTCCATAACATGCATGTCCGGCTTGCGGGCACGTCCAAATTGAAGATGGGCCCAATTTAAACCTGATTCTGCAATCGTGGGTATAGACACCCGCAATTCCAGAATCGGAGACATAGACAGTTCTGGTGTGGCATGCGCAAACTACTATGGAGAAACACTGGCCCTTGCTGTCATAAAGGGACATGGTTAGACACAGCAAATGGCTTGGGCATCCCCGTATTCTGAAAAGATGCAGGTTTCCGCGCGGCCACGTCTACACTGTTAAAATATACATTTTCTCAGCTGTTCCTCTCACTGACAGTGTTGTGCTCACGCAAACTACACATGACTACTGATGGTACATAAATGGTGATGCCAACCAGACAATATATACAAGTCTGCTGCATGCCCAGAACATTGCAAAATAATCTCAGTGCAAACAAAAATATTATAAAAGCAATAGAAGGTGATATGTCTGTTCCAACATAGCTTGTATGAAAGCATATATTTCAGTAGCAGAACTCCTTAGTTATGCTTGCATTGGGCATCTCTGATAACAGTCTTTACAATGCGAAGTATGGACCACTAGAAATCAGCAAAGGTTCACTATAGCAAAATGCAAAACATATCCCTGTCAATAAGAAGGGACCCTCAGAATGAGAGCATGCAACAGTTCAAACAGCACTAATACATGCCCAAAAGCACCATCATCAGTCTGTACAAATGTGCACATTTTTGGAGACTGATGATGGTGCTTTTGGGCATATATTAGTGCTGTTTGCACTGCTGCATGCCCTTATTCTAAGGGTCCCTTATTATTGACATGGATATGTTTTGCATTTCTCTGATCCAAGCTGCCAGTTGGACATCGGGGGAGGACGTGGGAGCTGCTCACCCCTCCCGCTCCCCCCACCAAGGCCCAATCGGGGCTCACCAAGCTCTACCAAAAGCTGCAACCGGCAAAGGAACAGCCTCTCTGACCCACGCTGCTGATCGGACATCAGAGGGAGGAAGCGGGAGCTGCTTGCCCCTCCTGCTCCCCCCACCAAAGCCCAATCAGGGCTCACCAAGCTTTACAAAAAGCTGCAACTGGCAGGCATGCCCATGTCTGGCGGGCCTGCGCCTGAGGGCCTCGCCAGAGGACCCTTTAGCGTGGCCCTTAGGCATGGAACGTAATTGATACCTCACCAACTGAAACTTTTGCCACCATCAACGCAACCTGAACACGCTCATCCCAAGCCAAGCCATCCCAAACTGAGCCACCGAAACTGGTAAGCAGCATACGATATGCAAGATAACCTGTGCTGCATAGTCAAAAGGATTCATTACTAACTCATTGCTTGTAAGATAACCTGTGCTGCATAGTCAAAAGGATTCATTGCTAACTCATTGCTTGTAAGATAACCTGTTCTGCATAGTCAGTAGAATTCATTGCTAACTCATTGCTGGTAAGATAACCTGTTCCGCTTAGCCATATTGTACTGTAATCATACACACCCACCCAGACCAACTTAGCTTTGATACAAACTAAAACTTCCAACTACTGAGCTCACCCCCCCTCCCCACCCACGAAATACCATGACAGCCAAAAACACATCAGCCCTCTGGCTACTTTGCTTATGCCTAATCCTAATTACTACAAACTATTAGTCTGAAAATTGTAGAACGGGTATAGAAAACAAACAGCACAAACCCCGTCAACCATCTAAACCTAGCAACACACTAGCTGTTCTGTATGTTTCACTAGTAACCGGGTCTCAGAAAAAACTAGAGGCACGTAATCTCGGGCACAAAGCCTCTTAACAGTGCCTGTTTTTTACATCAATGACCCTTTAAACTTATATATTTTTTTTGGAACAAGTTTTTTGATGATTTTTTATGAAAAGGTCCGATAAACAGATGTTCTTAATGATGATACAAATTATCAAAGAAGAAAAAATCCAACTTAGCTGTTTTTTAAACATTAGCCAGGTGATCAAAAATAAGGCAATTCCAACGCCTCCATCCAGGCTGCCCAAGCGTTTCACTATAGACGTTTCCTCAGGGAATTGTCATTACCGGCTAGAAAATAAAAACGTGAAATTAATATCATGAAGCCAGTTGCAACATCTCAATCTTAAAAAACATAGGTAAAACCAAACCTTTATTAACCGCATGACCAGCGTAATAAGTGCACATGTTCTGAATATGTTTCTCTCAAGCTTCAGTGCACAAAAACGCCGCGCATGCGAGATTGACCCTAATCGCCATTTTTAAAGAGATGATCATGTGGCTCGAACGGGTTGTCATTGTCCAATGGAAAAAATATATATAGATACCAATGTAGTACAAGCCATAAGCATCAAAGAAACAGTCTGTCATAAACAAAGTGACAAATCCAATCGTACATTCAGACCTGATGGAAATACTGAGCTTAACGTGAAGATCCATTTTTGTTCTATCCAGAGCAACGTTTCATCAAGAGTTTTACCTCGCATAGGGGTTATCACGTGATCGATGACAAAACAGCGTAATTGCTCAAAAATATGGCTTTCTTTTAAGCAATGCTGAACTAAAGGTGCTTCCAGCATGCGACATTTAATACGGCTATTGTGCTCCCTCATGCGTATCCTGAATGTGCGGACAGTTTTACCCACATAGAGTAACCCGCAGGGACATATTATAACATAAACCACATTCGTGGAATTGCACGTTGTATGGTGCCGAAAAACATAAGTGACTTCATGATGAAAAAATTCCGTAAGCTCCAATGTGATGTCACAAATGTTGCATTGTCCACACTTAAAATGGCCTATACTAGAAATAGAATCAGGAGACACTGTATTAACCGCAGTCGGTAAAATAGCTGGACATAATTGTTCCTTTAGATTGGTGTTACGTCGCCAGACGCATCGCACGTTGTAACCCTGCAGTCCTGGAACTGCCTGCAACACGTTGCTGTGTTTTCTAATAATTTTCTTAATTGCTTTGCTATACGGGGAAAACATAGTTATGAAATTTACATTAGAGTCTCCTCCACAACTACTATTGCCTGAGTTAGTAGATCGGCGTTGTAATAATAGGGAGCGATCACTAAATAAAGCTCTCTTGTAAGCGGTCTTCACTGTCCTAAGAGGATAACCCCTATCAAGAAAATCCCCCATCAGATACTTTGATTTTAACTTGAAATCTTCCCAAGAAGAGCAGTTTCTGCGATACCGCAGAAACTGCGATAATGGGAGACTATCTTTTAAATTACTAGGATGTGCACTAGTATAATATAAAAAAGTATTGCGATCTGTCGCTTTTTTAAAAATCGACGTTTCCCACTCATGGGTGCCTTTGGTGATAAGGATATCTAAATAGGTCATTTGATGGGGATGACATGAATAAGTGAACTGAATGCAAGGATCACAAGAATTCAACCAGAGAGAAAAATCATTCAGCTCAAGTTCTGTGCCCTGCCACAAAAGAAAAATATCGTCTATATATCTGTGCCACGATTTAATCCGCTGTTGGTAAGGTGTGCTGCTTAACCATTTTTTCTCAAAATTTGCCATGTAAAGATTGGCGATAGATGGGGCAACTGTGGCTCCCATAGCCACACCCGATGTCTGCTGGTATAGGGTGCCTTCAAAGATGAAAGAATTCTCAAAAATGGCTAATTTGGCCACTTGCAACAAAAAAGACAACTTAGCATCACTTATATCACCGCGTGATTGCAAAGCACTTTCGACCGAAGATAAGGCTGCCGGTTGGGGTATGCTGGTGTATAGGGATACGACGTCAAAAGTGACGAGCAAAATATCTGTGTGGCATACCCAATCAGACAATCCTTGTAATATGGTCAAAAAACAAGTGGAATCTTGAACATAAGAGGGAATTAATTTGACCAGTGGTCTTAAATACGAATTGAGGAATGTAGATAATGGTTCTAACACTGAACCTCGTGTGGAGACGATGGGACGGCCTGGAGGATGAAACTGGTCTTTGTGGATTTTAGGTACTAAATAAAAAGTCGCCAAAGTTGGTGCCAAAAAATTCAAAAAATGATATTCTTTGTTGTCAATGTAATGATTTTCCAACGCTGCCTGAGTTATTATTTTAATCTCTCTCTGTAGTGACTGTGTAGGATCGTGTTCCAACCGTGTATAAGTTGTTGAATCCATTAACTGGCGTTGCGCTTCAGAAATATAGTCAGTACGATTCATAATCACCACCGCGCCTCCTTTGTCCGCGCGGCGGATCACAATCTGAGTTCGCCTCTTCAAAGACCTCAAAGCTTGACGTTCAGATGATGATAAT
The DNA here is from genome assembly GCA_033557465.1 of Ichthyophis bannanicus. Taxonomy (NCBI): domain Eukaryota; kingdom Metazoa; phylum Chordata; class Amphibia; order Gymnophiona; family Ichthyophiidae; genus Ichthyophis; species Ichthyophis bannanicus. The sequence continues at coordinate 340,015,841 of CM066036.1, read as the reverse complement.
CTTGCTTGATATTGAGGCTGAGTATGCTCTAAAGTCTGTATGTCACTAAGTACCAATTTTTTGAACAAGGACAGCGCTACACGTGGTGGGCCAGGAGGAGTCCATTTAGAACGAAAAGGTAATTGAATTCGATCCGTCACTTGTGATGGTGACACCGCCGTTGGCAATTGTGCTGGCAACTCGTTACCCAACTCAAATACCTGAGTACTCGAGGTGGTAGATACACTAGCTGTGGCAAAATAATCCTTAAGGGCCAATTTTCTCAACTTATACACGGTTGGAACATGATCCTACACAGTCACTACAGAGAGAGATTAAAATAATAACTCAGGCAGCGTTGGAAAATCAGTTTCATCCTCCAGGCCGTCCCATCGTCTCCACACGAGGTTCAGTGTTAGAACCATTATCTACATTCCTCGATTCGTATTTAAGACCACTGGTCAAATTAATTCCCTCTTATGTTCAAGATTCCACTTGTTTTTTGACCATATTACAAGGATTGTCTGATTGGGTATGCCACACAGATATTTTGCTCGTCACTTTTGACGTCGTATCCCTATACACCAGCATAACCCAACCGGCAGCCTTATCTTCGGTCGAAAGTGCTTTGCAATCACGCGGTGATATAAGTGATGCTAAGTTGTCTTTTTTGTTGCAAGTGGCCAAATTAGCCATTTTTGAGAATTTTTTCATCTTTGAAGGAACCCTATACCAGCAGACATCGGGTGTGGCTATGGGAGCCACAGTTGCCCCATCTATCGCCAATCTTTACATGGCAAATTTTGAGAAAAAATGGTTAAGCAGCACACCTTACCAACAGCGGATTAAATCGTGGCACAGATATATAGACGATATTTTTCTTTTGTGGCAGGGCACAGAACTTGAGCTGAATGATTTTTCTCTCTGGTTGAATTCTTGTGATCCTTGCATTCAGTTCACTTATTCATGTCATCCCCATCAAATGACCTATTTAGATATCCTTATCACCAAAGGCACCCATGAGTGGGAAACGTCGATTTTTAAAAAAGCGACAGATCGCAATACTTTTTTATATTATACTAGTGCACATCCTAGTAATTTAAAAGATAGTCTCCCATTATCGCAGTTTCTGCGGTATCGCAGAAACTGCTCTTCTTGGGAAGATTTCAAGTTAAAATCAAAGTATCTGATGGGGGATTTTCTTGATAGGGGTTATCCTCTTAGGACAGTGAAGACCGCTTACAAGAGAGCTTTATTTAGTGATCGCTCCCTATTATTACAACGCCGATCTACTAACTCAGGCAATAGTAGCTGTGGAGGAGACTCTAATGTAAATTTCATAACTATGTTTTCCCCGTATAGCAAAGCAATTAAGAAAATTATTAGAAAACACAGCAACGTGTTGCAGGCAGTTCCAGGACTGCAGGGTTACAATGTGCGATGCGTCTGGCGACGTAACACCAATCTAAAGGAACAATTATGTCCAGCTATTTTACCGACTGCGGTTAATACAGTGTCTCCTGATTCTATTTCTAGTATAGGCCATTTTAAGTGTGGACAGTGCAACATTTGTGACATCACATTGGAGCTTACGGAATTTTTTCATCATGAAGTCACTTATGTTTTTCGGCACCATACAACGTGCAATTCCACGAATGTGGTTTATGTTATAATATGTCCCTGCGGGTTACTCTATGTGGGTAAAACTGTCCGCACATTCAGGATACGCATGAGGGAGCACAATAGCCGTATTAAATGTCGTATGCTGGAAGCACCTTTAGTTCAGCATTGCTTAAAAGAAAGCCATATTTTTGAGCAATTACGCTGTTTTGTCATCGATCACGTGATAACCCCTATGCGAGGTAAAACTCTTGATGAAACGTTGCTCTGGAAAGAACAAAAATGGATCTTCACGTTAAGCTCAGTATTTCCATCAGGTCTGAATGTACGATTGGATTTGTCACTTTGTTTATGACAGACTGTTTCTTTGATGCTTATGGCTTGTACTACATTGGTATCTAGCTATATTTTTTACATTGGACAATGACAACCCGTTCGAGCCACATGATCATCTCTTTAAAAATGGCGATTAGGGTCAATCTCGCATGCGCGGCGTTTTTGTGCACTGAAGCTTGAGAGAAACATATTCAGAACATGTGCACTTATTACGCTGGTTATGCGGTTAATAAAGGTTTGGTTTTACCTATGTTTTTTAAGATTGAGATGTTGCAACTGGCTTCATGATATTAATTTCACGTTTTTATTTTCTAGGCGGTAATGACAATTCCCTGAGGAAACGTCTATAGTGAAACTCTTGGGCAGCCTGGATGGAGGCGTTGGAATTGCCTTATTTTTGATCACCTGGCTAATGTTTAAAAAACAGCTAAGTTGGATTTTTTCTTCTTTGATAATTTGTATCATCATTAAGAACATCTGTTTATCGGACTTTTTCATAAAAAATCATCAAAAAACTTGTTCCAAAAAAATATATAAGTTTAAAGGGTCATTGATGTAAAAAACAGGTAATCCTAATTATTGACACCACAATAACCTATGTAATCACACTATACCACTCCCACTTCATACCAATCATATATAACTCAACCAGATACATACATACACCCACCCTCTATAGACATGGGGACAAACCTAACTCAAACAGACTAAGTAATATAAAAACAAAACCTACCCCCCTCCCACCTACCACTCCAACAACCCCACAGCGCACAGACCTAAAATGCTACCTCATCAATGCAAGATCAATAAGAAAAAAGATACCCATTTTTCAAGACCTAATCACAGACAACTCACCAGACCTCATCTTTATAACAGAAACATGGCTGACCGACACAGACACAGTATTAATTAACCAACTAAAAGCTCCAGGATACGCAATTTTCCACTCCCACAGAGCAACAAGACGAGGAGGAGGAGTCCTAATAATCATAAAAGAAAAACTAAAAGCCTCATTAATCAATGCCACCAACACTAACAACATTGATATACTCAGTATAAAAATTAAACATCTCCACAGTTGTCTAGCCTACAGACCCCAGACCCAAAGCCCGACAACCGTGACACACCATCAGAATTAATATACTCCTCAACGGAAAACAACCCCCTCATTCTAATAGGAGACCTTAACCTGCCATCCCTATCACATAACCACATGTCACACTTCCTTACCTCCATCGACGACTTTGACCACCACCAAATAATGAACACCCAAATACACACCAAAGGCAACATACTAGACCTAGCGTTCCTCCCATCAACCATCTTCAGAGACTACAACCCAAAGACACTAGAAATACAGCCCATCCCCTGGTCTGACCACCACCTAATAAAATTCCAACTACCACTCCATACCACCACACAATCAAAAAATATACAGATCCCCCACACCAAAAGATTTAAGAAGTTTAACAAGGATGAATTCCTAGATCAAACCATCCCACACCTCACTGGTGATCCAACAGATCTAGATGAAGCCATAACCTGCTGGCATGACACAATTCACAACGCAGCTACAATTCATACACAACAATCATACCACATAAAAAAACAAAATGTCCCATGGTTCAGACCCGAAATAAAACAATTGAAAGCAAACTTACGCAAATGTGAGCGCAAATGGTGCTACACAAAATCCAAAACCCACCAATCACAATAACAGGACGCACTCATACTCTACAAAGAGACAATCAATACAGCAAAGAAAGAGTGCTACTCAAAATTACTATCTCACTCCCTGAACCAACCATGAGAACTATTTGAAATAATCAAATCCCTAACTAACAACACGGTCAACAAGACCTCTACAGAGAATGTCATCACACCACAAAAATTGGCAGATGATTACAAGGAGAAACTGTCAATACAAGAACTAACCAACTTAGACTCACACATGACCTATCAAACACAAAACTCCTGGTCAACATTCACCCCTATCACAAAAGACATGCTCAAGAACATCATATCTAAAATAAATGCTACCACTTCATACCTGGACCCCTGTCCAATTAACTGGATAAAAGCAACAAAACCAGAACTCCTAGAATTTATCCTACCTATTGTCAACCTTTCCCTTCAGTAAGGTCACTTACCACACTCACTGAAACATGCCCTAATCCGCCCAATACTAAAAAGCAACACAATGGACAAAAATTCCCCATCCTCCTACAGACCCATTTCAAGCCTCCCCTTCATGGCAAAATTAATAGGAAAAACGGTTCAAATACAACTCAAAGAGCATAAAGACTCCTCAGCCCCTCTAGACGACCACCAATATGGTTTTCGACCATTCCATGGAGTGGAGACACTCCTTACCATCCTATTTGACCAACTCATACGAGGAATTGATGACACCAGGAAAGCATTCCTACTCATCTTCCTTGACATTACCGCTGCCTTTGACATCATAAAACATCATATCATGATCCACAGACTCCAACAAATATGTATACAAAACACAGTCCTAAAATGGTTTATCTTATACCTGTCCAACAGAAGACAGAAAGTAAGAATCGAACACCAAATGTCCAAACAATACAAACAACAGCAAGGTCTACCCCAAGGCTTCACTCTATCAGCCATCCTCTTCAATATATACATCCAATCCATCTGCACCATCTTTGAAAAATTCCAGATAAAGTACCACCTATACACAGACGACATAATGTTATACCTCCCACTCAACATCAAAAACCCATCAACCCAAATACTCACTGAATGCTTTGCAGAGATAACAGAATGGCTCGAAAATCACAACCTTAAGATTAACCTCGCGAAAACAGAAGCCATGAACGTAACAAGAAACCAAAGCTTCACCCCACCCCCCATCAATAAAGATACATGACACACACATAACAGTCCAAAAACAAATAAAATACCTTGGAGTTCTCATCAACCACACCCTCAACATGTCATCCCATATAAAATACACAACAAAAAAGATATTCTATAAACTCAAAATGCTGAAACTTCTCCGTCTGTAGTCCAAGCAATCATCACACCCCATTTTGATTTTGCCAATACCACTCTTCAAGGCAGAAAAAACCAAACCCTAAGACAACTACAACTAGCTCAACACACTGCAGCTAGGATAACAATGAACATCAGCCCAACAGAACACATAACCCCCATACTGTATGACTTCAATTGGCTCCCTTTACAAAGCCGCATAAACTACAAAATACTGGTCACAACCTTTAAGTTAATCAACAATATCACTCTCTCGCACCTCTTCACACTCATCCAAAAAGAAACTAACTCCCGCTCTCAATAAAACTGCAACAAGAACAGAATCTCTATGCCACCAGACTTCAGGAAATCAACGAAAGCAACAAACAACAAAGCATTCTCCTATAACGCACCTATCCTCTGGAATGCACTCCCAGATCACATAAGAGACACAAAAGATCTTAAAATGTTCCAAAAACAACTAAAAACGTACCTATTTACCTTCCACTTTGACATCCTAATTTAAAAAAACGACCCAAATTCCCAATACATCAATACCACACAGTCCACCACAGTAGGACACACTAAAGCATAAAGGAATTCAACCTAAAAACTCTCTTACGCCACAGAAAAACCCTCAGAACTGTAAACAGTCAGAACTTGATGTGCAGAGACACATGTTACTGTAAATAGTTAAGAAGAAAACTTATCTTAATTGTACATAGTTAAAAAACTGTTCCATGTAATTGAATATCTACCTATACTGTAATATTCAACTTTTTGTTCAATGTAAACTGCTTTTGATCCACCGGCCAGGCATTCATGTCCCCCCAGAATTTCAGGTAAGCACACCAGATCCTTCCATGCAACCCTCAAATCACACACGCACACATACAAACACACTCTCATTTGCAGTCCACAATAAACATACATTTGCCAAAAAGATTCCCTGCCCCTAATAACAACAGCTGGTATAACATAATAGCATGGTTTCCCTAGGATGGGAACAGCTGGGGGATGAAGAAAAACATTGGGCAAAACTGAAAGGGGATATTTTAAGGGCAACCAACCTTTTTGTTAAAATGGTAAATAAAGGTAAAAGGAAAAGGAGACTGCTATGGCTTTCGAAAGAAGTAGCTGAAAAGGTGAAGAAAAAGAGGGATGCCTTCATGAAATACAAGAGATCACAGAGAGAGGAAGATAGGCATCTATATTTGGAAAAACTTAGAGAAACTAGAAAAGTAGTCAGGAAAGCAAAGATTCAAAAAGAAGAGGAAATAGCCAATGCAATAAAATGGGGGGATGAGACATTTTTCAGATATGTTAGTGAAAAGAGGAAGGGCAAAAGTGGTATTGTCAGACTCAAGGGTGAAGGGGAGGAATATGTAGAAGCTGATGAGGATAAAGCAGAATTGTTTAACAAATATTTCTGTTCTGTGTTCAAATATGAAGAACCAGGAATAGGACCTCAGAAAACACCCACAAACAGGAACAGAAGCAAGGGGCATCTTGAACAATTTTCAGAAGACTGTGTTCATAAGAAACTAGTTCAGCTTAAAGTAGACAAAGCGATGGACCGGATGGGATACACCCTAGAATACTGAGGGAACTTGGGGACGTTCTAGCAGCTCCACTGACTGACCTTTTCAATGCCTCGTTGGAGTCAGGAGTGGTGCCAAAGGACTGGAGAGAGGCTCATGTGGTGCCTTTACACATAAGCGGAAGTAAGAATGTGGTTGAAAACTACAGGCCGATTAGTTTAAATTTGGTGGTGAGTAAATTATTTGAAACGTTGCTGAAAGAGAAAATAGTGAGGTTTCTGGAGTCCAGTGGATTACAGAATCCAAGGCAACATGGATTCACCAGAGGCAGGTCTTGTCAGAGAAATCTGATTGATTTCTTTGACTGGGTGACCAGGAAGCTGGACCGAGGGAGAGCCCTAGATGTGGTGTATTTAGATTTCAGTAAAGCCTTTGACACTGTTCCTCACAGGCGACTTATAAACAAACTGAGCACCCTAGGGATGGACCCTAAAGTTACTGCTTAGGTTAGAAATTGGTTGAGGGGGAGGCAACAAAGAGTACAGGTAAATGGAGCTCATTCTGAGAAGAAGGAAGTTTCCAGTTGTGTGCCCCAGGGATCTGTCCTTGGTCCGATTCTTTTTGACATCTTTGTTAATGATATAGCGGAAGGGCTGTCAGGTAAGGTTTGCCTCTTTGTGAATAATACCAAAATCTGCAATAGACACCCAGGAAGTTGTAGATAACATGACGAGGGATCTAGCTAAGCTTGAAGAATGGTCTAGAATTTGGCAGCTGGGATTTAATGTTAAAAAATGTAAGGTAATGCATTTGGGCTGCAGTAATCCAAGGGAGCAATATAGTATAGGGGGTGAAGTACTTTTGTCCACTAAAGAAGAGCGAGACCTAGGCGTGGTTGTGTCTGATGATCTTAAAGTAGCTAAACAGGTAGAAAAGGTGACAGCAAAAGCTAGAAGGATGCTTGGGTGCATACGGAGAGGAATGGCTAGCAGAAAAAAGGAGGTGATAGTGCCTCTGTATAAGTCTTTGGTGTGACCTCATTTGGAATATAGTGTGCAATTCTAGAGACCGCACGTTCAAAAGGATATAAATAGGATGGAGTCAGTTTAGAGGGTGGCTACTAAAATGGTTAGTGGTCTTCATTATAAAGCATATGAGGACAGACTTAAGGATCTTAATATGTACACCTTAGAGTAAAGGTGGGATAGAGATGATATGATTGAGACGTTTAAATACCTCTGTGGCATAAATGCACAAAGGGAGAGCCTCTTTTGATTGAAAGCAAGTTCTGCTATGAGGAGACATGGGATGAGAGTGAAAGGAGATAGATTCAGAAGTGATATGCGGAAATATTTATTTACAGAAAGAGTGCTGGATCTATGGAATAGTCTCCCAGTGGAGGTGGTAGAGATGAGGACAGTATCTGAATTCAAAACAGCATGGGACAAACACAGAGGATCTATAAAGGAAAAAAGGGGGCTGTTGTAGTTGTTGATATGGAGGGACTGTCTAGACAGGCCATGTGGTCTTTTTCTGTCATCACTTTTCTGTTTCTATGTCAGCATAACCAGCATAAACACAATTGCTCTTCTTAATATGTCTGTAAGGATGTTTATCAATGTTTCATTACCATACAACCTTCCCTCACCTCTTCTTTCTGTTCTTTACAACTGCATCTTGTGTTCTTCCAGACTGCAGACACAGCAGTTCAAAAAAAATTGTCGCAACTCTTCTTCAATATGGGACATATTGAAGAGCAGAGTAGAATATTTTCTAAGTACTGCCTTTCTTCCACATTTCCGCAGGAATAACATGGACGTCTGTGGGAAACACTTAAAACATACACAGGCCTTTCCTGAATACGCTTTACACATTTCCGTGGCTGACCATATCGCTATTCTGCCCCTCCCGCCCATATTCTGAGATCCCCATGCTAACGCTGTGAACATGTAGGGCTGTGGACGTTTCAAAATACACTTGTAGATGTTTTCACTAGAAAAACATCTATGATGCACATCCAAATGGCTTATTCATGTAACTGGAGCAGGCCGGACTCGACGCTCCCTCGAGGCCTTCGACTAGGGCTCCGCCCTAGCTTTGCATCCCCCCACACCACCCCCCCTTCCACAAATACTCACACACCAACTTTATGGTCAAACGCATGGTCGCAGCTTTAATTAACCAATACAACATATAACAGTAAACAGCTAGTAACCATAATTGTTTTAGCCCAACGGAATGAGGCCTCACCAGCCATGTCTATAGCAAGGTGGGGCCCGCCTCCGCTTTCCCCACTTCTCTCCCCCTCCGGGCACCCGACTTCGCCTTATCATTAGCAAAAGCCCACCCAGGGGTTCTCCGGGTCGGGGGTACCCCACCCCCGTCCCAAGTTTAGCCAAGGCTCTGGACCCCAGAACCTCCGGGATCCCGCTCGCCCCCCCCCCTGCTGCGACACCCCTCATCTTGTTCCCATAACCTTGGGGAGGGAGGGAGGGACGCCGCTTTCCGAAGCTTGACCGACTGGCTGGCTCTCCGTCCGGCGCCTCTCCTACCCTGCCCCTGGCTTTGACTTCCCATTGGCTCTCCCCCGCGCACCATACACAGGGAGAGCCAATGGATTTAAACGAAAAACCCCTGCGTCCTCTATCCCCCCCGCCACAAACCCTCTTCCCGCGTCTCCCCGAGCCGCCCAGTTACAGGCGGCCGGCTCCGGACGCTACCTTTCGCGGCCTTCATTTCTGGAATGACCTCTTTTGTGTTGTATTGTGTGATATGCACACAGAGTGCAGTCAAAAACAATCAAACGCAACATACAGAGTTTTCCTGAAACCCTGCACATGTTGTACATGGAAATTACTATAGGAAAAAAAAGGTTCTTGTCCTTCTGAGCTTTTCTCTGTACTTGATTCTGGGGAAAGGTTTAATAACAGATGTATATATTTATATAAGTCATTTGATTCACCATGTTTTTGCCATACTGGATCACACCAAAGGTCCATCAAGCCCAGTATCCTGTTTCCAACAGCGGCCAATGCAGGTTGAAAATTCCTGGAATAAGCAGATTCCTTTTCCCCATCCACTTTAATAATACTTTATGGATTTTTTCTTCAGGAACTTGTCCAAACCCTTTTTTAATCCCTGCTATACAAATTGCTTCTACTACATCCTCTGGCAACAAATTCCAGAGCTTAATTATGTGTTGAATGAAAAAATATTTTCTCCAATTAAACTTGAATGTACTACTTAGTAGCTTCATTGCTTGTCCCCACAATTATGAGTATTTTGAGTTTTAACTATGTAACCCTAGTCCTCCTGTACCCTTCTGTCCAATTTGTCTGCTGTCTGATTATTTGTTTTTGTTGCATTCTTTTTATTGTATCCGCTGAGATGAGATTTTTGATCGGCAGTATATCAAATTAATAAACTGTAAAGTGAATTATTTTCTCTATCTAGGAAATGCTTTTCAGGTAACACATTTTGCTAACCTAACAAAAAAATAAAAATAATAAAAAAATTCTTATAATTACATCTCTCTTAAAGTAAAGGATGATGCTTAAAAGCACCTGTGTAGGTTCTTTTTTTATCCTGTAGCATGATACAATGAAATTGAAGGACTAGGAACTCAAGGCTATTTTTCCATTCCCTTTATTCCCTGACGTATGATACAGTGAGACCGAAGAAATAGGCATATTAAGGTGAAACCAAATTTTGGATTCTGGAAAATAATAGATGTCTCCTGAGATTCAGAATAGTATATATCTTTGTGACTTACCTGTGTTGGATATTTGGATAACTCTCTTCTCTGGGAGGTGCTAATTGATGGATAGTTTGTGCTGTCTCTGTCTCTTTTTCTCTTTTTTCTATGGACTCTTATGATCTTATGCTTGATCTTTTAGTTTCACCTCTCACTCTTTTCCTTTCTGTTTCTTTCTCCTTTCTTCTTCCCTTTTCCCCCCTTTTCTATGCCTCTTGGTAAGACTCTCTCTTCTCTTTCCTTCTTAATGCCTCTCAAACTGTATTCTTCTCTTTATATATATCAGGTACACCTACCATCAGGCAGGCAGAGCTTTGCTTGGGAAGGAGGGAGCTCAGTAGGGCTCCAGCTGAATGAGAATTTGGGCAGGACTTAGGGAGGATCAGCGCTGTTTCCCCCAAGGTGTGGCAACTACATGTGATAGGGAGGACTTTCTGCCTGCTTTTTGAGCAGGGGATGCCCTCAGGCTCCAGTACCTGCTCTAACTGCTTTTTTGTGTATGAATAATAAGGTGCAAATTGATGGCAGTGCTGCCAGCATCCAGGAAAATAAAAATTAAGTGTTACTGAGTCCAGCCTGAGTGATTGAGCAGCTTTAAGCTTAATTGCTGCAATTCATTCATTGTTTTATGCATGTTTATATTTTCTATTAATTATACCAAGTTATTTGTTCTTTTTATTTCAGCAACTCTACGTCTTGTTTAGATTTGTTTCCTCATATAACCTTTTTTACCATATGAGAAAAGGGCATCATTTTAATTCTTGTTGTATCATGAACCAGTATGTAGTAGATGCTTGCTGCTCATGCTTAATCGGTTTTGTTCTGTGGTGAGGTGATGTGTTAAGGAAGGTGGTACTGCTATTGCTTGTACATTACCTGCTGTGCCCATAAATAGATTTAAACCATGCCTCAAAACTCTCCTTTTCAACCAAGCTTTCAGCAAGCAGCTCAGTGAAAACACCTCTCCATAACCACTCTTTCTGCCATCCCCTGCTTAACCTCTCCCTGTTCTCTCTGCCAATATAAAATTTCTCTCTCTATCCACTCTTTCCTCTTGTCTACTCCTTCTAATCTAGCCTCCAAGGAGAGATCCCAATCTTCTCTGTAAATTCACCCTTAGTTTTATACACATATATATTATAAACTGCTTTGAAACATTTTTGGTGAGTGGTATAGCAAGCAATGTAAAGTAACAACAAAATAAACAAATTTCAGCTTCCAACCTTTTAAATTTGGCACTCTTAAATTGCTTTAAAAAAATGATAAGCTCTTCATTTCAGGGACACATGTCTAGTTTCTTAGAATTTTGTGGCCACATTTCTTGGAAGAATCTAATTTATTTATTTCACTATTACATTTCAACCCCACATGACTAATACAATAGTATTCTATGTGACTTACAACAAGAATATTCAGAAAAACATACAGAATACCAAACTAAACGCAAGAATTAAAACAAATTTCTAATGAAAAATGATTTACCTGTCCTTAAACCAGACTGAAATACTCTCTGCAGGCAGGCACTTGACCCTGAAGGATTCAAGTGGTTTAAACTAGTAAGCAGGCAATTCAAGTGTCTTTGAAGGACCTCCATATCTTAGAGAAAACAAGCAACCTTAGAGACTTGAAAGCATACGCTTAACAGCTTAGAAAGCTCATGGTTTCTCCCATCTCTGTAGACCCATGTTTATTTTTTAGGATGAGAAGGGGTAATGATTTACAATTACATAGGGGTTGTCAAGCTGAATACCCCAAATAACATGCAGGCACATACAACATACATAGACTATATACAGTGAAATTCATCAGTGCTTTTTAAGAAATGTGAAGGGGCATTTTATAGCAGGACACCTTGAAAAAATGGTGCACCTATATTATATCTATGTTTTAAAGGCACATACATGCTGCTTTTATAAAATATGCTTCAAGAACTATTCCCTAACATGCAGATTCTAACACACTAATTTGCATCTGCTTCAAGCAAACTTAGCATGCGTGCTCCATGAGATAACTTTATCAAGATTTTCCCATGTGTAAAACCTGTTTCACACACAGAAATACATTTATACATTTTATGGAGCAGGAATACATTTGCATTAGCATTTATGTGCTATGGGGGCTGGATATGGGAGTCTAATTTATAAGGCAACTAGAAAGCGATTTGGGTATCACAATCGATTCGGCCTTATCCATGAATTCTCAGATAAAGGAAGCAGGAAAAAGAGCTATGTTCAAATTATACATAGTAAGGAAGTAGGAAAAAGAGCTATGTTCAAATTATACGTAGTTTATACTCATATGTCACCTTAAAACATATTTATCGGCAACCAATTTTCTCACCATAGTGCAGGCCTTGATAAGTATGCATCTAGACTATTGTAACATATTTTTTGTAGGTTTGCAAAAGGCTCTGTTCGTGCCCTTCAGATGGTTCAAATTCCACTGCCAGAGTTATAACTGGTATTAGTAGATTTGATCACAGTTTAGGCACTATTATCCATGCTACATTGGCTTCCAGTCTTTTGGAGAACTCAATTTAAGATCTTGACTTCAATTCATAAAGCGTTATATCATGAAACCCCAGTTTGCCTTATGGCAATTTTGAAACATCCCAGATGTTAAGTTTAGAGCTCATTCATCCTCCATGGTTTACATAAAAACTATAAAATAATAAAACATACCATATTTCCTGGCTTATAAGTCACCCTTGTGTATAAGTCACAGTGCCTCAATTTGGAGTTTTCACATGTGAATTACTAGTATAAGTCGACCCTGTGTATAAGTCGCAATTACAAAAGATAAAGCGCAAGACAACATTGCTGTTTCTTAAAACTGGATTTATTCTATTTCACTTTCACTTTACAATAACACTCATTCCACATCAGATTTGTTCTGTATCACTCTTGGGAAAGCCGTTGAAGTCCTCATCATCAGTGTCACTGTGAAATAGTTCTGCAATTTCTGGTGGCAGTTCATGTTCGTTATTGTCTTCTTCTTTGTCTTCATTGTCTTCATCTTCATGGTTATCGGGGATCTTTAGGATCTCAGCTTTCACAAAACCTGATTTGATTATTTTATCGCTCACCCCCCTCCCCCAATCATGCTGTCGCAACCCATCCGGTAACTTCTGCAAATGTGGCATGGCACAGACGGCTGGTAGCCATGAAACTATGTTTTCCGTGGCACATCCAGTTTTCCCATAGGCAACGCAACATAGCTTTAAATCTTCAATTGACGCTGCAGTCATTTCAGCATCATGCTCTCATCTAAGAATTAAGAATGTACATAGTTTCCCCCAGTTACTTCCAAGTTGATCTCCCTGTTTATTGTAAATACAACTCAAAGTTCCTTGTGTTGTATAGTTGATGTTAAATGTAAACCGCTCTGATCTAAAATAGAGCGGTATAGAAGAACTGTTAAATAAATAAATAAATAAAATAAATAAATCTATCCATCCTTTCTCATTCACATCAACAACAATGCTGGTTGGTAGAGTTTCACATGGTATTGTCTTCCTTTTGAGTATATTCATAGGTGGCAGCTTCCTTCCACTTGTACAGCAGGCCAGCACCACTGGAAAGTGTGTTTTTTCATGTCCAGTAGTTCTAATATTTATTGTTCTAACCCCTTTCTGATTGACCATTCTCCCTAATGGGATGTCGAAGGGAAACTCGTCCATGTTGATTACAAAGTCTAGTGTCACTGTGTATACAATGATTTCTTTGTTTACAAATTCCATGAAATTCCGTACTTTATCCAAGAAATCAGTGGGGAGCTGATGACACATGGTTGTTCTTTGTCTAAAGCTTAATTTGTTTCTTATCATAAATCGGTAGCACTACAAATGACCAGCCTTGAATCCCTCGATATTCATTTCCTTGGAGATATGAACTGCTTTGAATTGCACTTGCATAGTAAATAGTCCCGGGCCCTTCGCTGTCCCGGGCCCTTCGCTCTACAATGAATTGAAGCATATGTGCTTTTAATTCAGGTCACCATGCTTTGCGGCCACGATTTGTCTTCTTGCTGCGTCATCAAGGTTAGTTTTCCCTGTGTCTTCCTCCAATCTCTAACTAATTTCTCATTTATCCCAAAGGTTTGCTCAGCAGCTCTGTTACGATGTTCTTCTGCATAATGAATAACTTTCAATTTGAATTCCACTTTGTATGAGTTCCACACTTTCGAGGTCACCATTTTCTGTGGGGTTAAAAATCACATTTTTTTTGGCAACTGAAATTCATCTGGTATGCTATTTGCTTTGCTATTTGTGAGTATAGTAAAAGTACGTACCAGTCTGCTGATCAGAGGGTCTTCTTGCAAGCATCGGGTGTAAAGTGCAGGGCCCAGGGAGAAAGACCATCCACTGCGCAATTGCAAGTATTTATATCCATTTTGAAGGGGGGTTCACCACATAATTTTATTAGATAAATTGCTCCTGTGTATAGGTTTTTTACATTTACATCATGGTTTGCGGATGTAAAAAAACATGACTTATAATCCAGGAAATACGGTCTGAAGTCTGGTGTCACTGTGTATCCGATGATTTCTTTCTTTACAAAGTCCCTGAAATTCTGTACTTTAGCCAAGAAATCAGTGGGGAGCTGCTGACACATGGTTGCTCTTTGTCTAAAGCTTTAATTAGTTTCTTATCATAAATCGGTAGCACCACGAATGACCAGACTTGAATCCCTCAATATTAATTTCCCTGGCGATATGAACTGCATTGAATCGCACCTGCAGAATGGACAGTCCATGGGCCAGGGCCCTGTGTTCTAGAATGAACTGAAGGAGACGTGCTTCTAATTGAGGCCACCATGTTCGTGGCCATGATTTGCCTTCTTGCTGCATTTCATCAAGGTTAGTTTTCCCTGCATCTTCCTCCAGTCTCTAATTTCTCATTTATCCCAGAGGTTCGCTCGGCAGCTCTATTACCATGTTCTGCGTAATGAATAACTTTCAATTTGAATTCTGCGGTGTATGAGCTCCATGCCTTTGGAGGTCACCATTTTCTGTGGGGCAAAAGATAATATCTTTTGGTAACTGAAATTCATCCAGTATGCTATTTTGTATACTATTTGGCATGCTATTTGCAAGTATAATAAACTACCAGTCTGCTAATCGAGGGTCTGGTTGCAAGCATTGGGTATAGAGCCAAGAACCCAGGGGGAAAGACTGTCCACTGCACAGTTGCAAGTATTTATATCCGTTTTGAGAGACAGGGTCTACCACATAAATTTATTAGATAAGTCGCTCCTGTGTATAGGTCGCACCATGGTTTGTGTTTGTAATAAAACACGATTTATAATCTGGGCAATATGGTAATAACATAAAACATTAAGACATAATACAATCAAATACAACAAACAATACATTTAACAATATAACAAATTAAAAATAAATGAGCAAAAAATAATAAAATTCTCTATCTAAATTACAATAATAAAATATTACCCTATAAATCCACTTCCTTTAAACATCAACCTGAAGTAATGTACTTTCAATCTCTGCCAAAATACTAAGACATCTTCTAATAATCACAACTCCGAAGACAAATGTTTCCAAACTACTGACTCTGCAACTGATAAAATATGATTTAATATACAAATTCTATGCACATTTGCAAGGGAGGGATAAGAATGTTGCCCTGCTTCCTAAGATCTCAATGACCGCTTAGGTGATCATTTTCCTGTAATCTGCTCATAATACCTTGGTTTATTCGGACTCTTCTGGTCCCCCAAGCAATGAGAAACACAGAGAGAAATACAGAAAACAAAATACTCAAACACAAAGTTCCTCTTTCTGTGAGCTCAAAGGGAGTCAGCAGAAGGTCTATGGTCAGGCATAGTTTCACTTCTGCTGTGTCTAAGGTTTCCCCCTATAGAGGCTCTTTTTATTACAGTAAAAAGGGGAAGTAACTGTGTCATTAATCATAAACATGAAATAACACCAGGTGTTGCTAGAATTCCTTTACAAGACAAGAGCTCATTACAATGTATTAGATAAAATTTACTTGATTATGACGGTTGCCTTGCGTACACATAGATTGTGAGTCCTTTGGGGACAATGGAATGTATCCAGTACCTTTTTGTAGTGAATACATAATGTAAACTGTTTTGATTGTAGGATAAGGTGGTATAGAAAACTGGTTAAATAAATAAATAAATAAAATATTTATAACTCGTATGCTATGCCAGCAGTGACCTATAGTTGACTGTGCATTGAACTATGGTTGTACAGTTCATAGCCTATGTTTACTCTTTATGCTTGCGTTAACAATGTTCTTAAGCTACTTTAGAACAGTTACACAGTTCTTATGATCAAGATATCTAATTCTATTTAAAAAGCAATAGGTAAAAAGTCAAACTTGTGAGTGATCGTCATTATTACCAAAATTCATCTATCAGCACATTTTAAAGATCTGTATCCAGAAATTCATAAGCTTGCTGAATTCGGATTGGAGCTTTTCATACCCTCTACCCGTTCATTCTTACACTCCCCTCTATGGTTCTGTAAAGAACCATTCTCATAGAAAGGTAATTCTTGAAGACTTTGCTCATCATCATGTGAGGACATATGCTTAAGATGGGCATGGTAGCAGTTTCAGTAGTCTTGACTAAGATGGATGCACATTTCATGACACAACAAAGAGCTAAACTAAAAACCAGAAGAGTTACTATAACCCGAAACAAATCAGATACCCGCACATGAAGGTGCCATACTGGACTTGATGCTTACCAATGGTGAAAGTGTTTCTGATGTTACAGTGGGAGATCATTTTGCTTCCAGTGATGGAGGGTTGTTAAAATCCATTCAAAAGCGAGGGTCTTACACTTTAGGAAAACTAACTTTGACAAGATGGGCAAATACCTCAGGGAGTCATTAGCGGGATGGGAATAGCTGGGGGATGTAGAAAAACAGTGGGTAAAACTGAAAGGTGATATTTTAAAGGCAACCAACATTTTTGTTAAAATGGTAAATAAAGGTAAAAGGAAAAGGAGACCGCTATGGTTTTCGAAAGAAGTAGCTGAAAAGGTGAAGAAAAAGAGTGGCCCCTTAATGAAATACAAAAGATCACAGAGAGAGGAAGACAGGCATCTATATTTGGAAAAACTTAGAGAAGCTAGCAAAGTAGTCAGGAAAGCAAAGATTCAAAAAGAGGATGAACTAGCCAATGCAATAAAATGGGGGGATAAGACATTTTTCAGATATGTTAGTGAAAAGAGGAAGGGCAAAAGTGGTATTGGCAGACTCAAGGGTGAAGGGGAGGAATATGTAGAAGCTGATGAGTATAAAGCAGAATTACTTAACAAACATTTCTGCTCTGTGTTCACAGATGAAGAACCAGGAGCAGGACCTCAGAAAACACCCACAAACAGGAAAAGAAGCGAGGGGCATCTTGAACAATTTTCCGAAGACTGGGTTCATGAGAAACTAGCTAAACTTAAAGTAGGCAAAGTGATGGAACTGGATGGGATACACCCTAGAATACTGAGGGAACTTGGGGATGTTCTAGCAGCTCCACTGACTGACCTTTTCAATGCCTTTTTGGAGTCGGGAGTGGTGCCAAAGGACTGGAGAGAGGCACATGTGGTCCCTTTACACAAAAGCGGAAGTAAGGATGTGGTTGAAAACTATAGGCCAGTTTAACTTCAGTGATCAGTAAATTATTGGCAGCGCTCCTGAAAGAGAAAATAGTGAGGTTTCTGGAGTCCAGTGGAATATAGGATCTGAGGCAGCATGGATTCACTAGAGGCAGGTCTTGTCAGACAAGTCTGATTGATTTCTTTGACTGGGTGACCAGGGAGCTGGACCAAGGGAGAGCCCTAGATGTTGTGTATTTAGATTTCAATAAAGCCTTTGACACCGTTCCTCACAGGGGACTCATAAACAAACTGAGCACCCTAGGGATGGACCCTAAATTTACTGCTTGGGTTAGAAATTGGTTGAGGGGGAGGCGACAAAGGGTACAGGTAAATGCAGCTCACTCTCAGGAGAAAAACGTTACCAGTGGTGTACCCCAGGGATCTGTCCTTGGTCCGATTCTTTTTAACATCTTTGTTAGTGATACAGCGGAAGGGCTGTCAGGTAATGTTTGCCTCTTTGCAGATGATACCAAAATTTGCAGTAGAGTAGACACCCAGAAAGGTGTAGATAACATGAGGAGGGATCTAGTTAAGCTTGAAGAATGGTCTAGAATTTGACAGCTGAGATTTAATGTTAAAAAATGCAAGGTCATGCATTTGGGCTACAGAACCTTTGTCTACTAGAGAAGAGTGGGACCTAGGTGTGATTGTATCTGATGATCTTAAAGTAGCTAAACAGGTAGAAAAGGCCACGGCAAAATTTAGAAGGATGCTTGAGTGCATAGGAAGAGGAATGGCCAACAGAAGAAAGGAGGTGATAGTGCCTCCGTATAAGTCTTTGGTGCGATCTCATTTGAAGTATTGTGTGCAATTCTGGAGACCACACATTCAAAAGGATATAAACAGGCTGGTGTCAGTACAGAGGGTGGCTACTAAAATGGGCAGTGGTCTTGAAGGACTAGAAAAGGGGACTGCTACTTCTGGAGAGAGATCTGCAATTGTGAGTATATGCGTCTGGGAATTTTTCTGAAGGGACTTCTTTGGATTAAAGCTGATTAATCTGTGAAATCAGTCAGGGCCAAGTAGAAGCAGTTTAAATTTAAAAGAGAGATTTCTGGTTAGATTTCATACCCAGCCGAGAACTTGTAGTTTAAATTTAATACTCACTCAGGGCCTAGTATCAGCAAAGTACTTTTAGTTTAAATTTAAAACACAGAAGAGAGCTTTCTGGTTAAATTTATCACCCAGCATAGAGCTTCTAGTTTAAATTTCATAATAAATCAGAGCATAGCAGCAGCAAAGAGCTTTAATTTAAATCAAATCACAATATAACTTAGCAAAAAAGGCAAAACAGGGTCAATATTCATTGAGCAACAAATAAAGTCTTCTAGAGATCTTTACAAAGAGGCCTTCTACCTAGGGGCAAGAGACCTGTGAAACTTTTTCAATAGGTGTTAATGCCAGGTGGCAGGTCAAAAGGCCATCTTGAAAGACTCCTTCTATCCAAGCAAGGACTGTTAATCACCCAGGAAATTGGTCACAGCTTACCTCAGAAATACAGAACAGGGTACTGTGTAGCAGCGTCTTTTAATAAGTGTTATTTCCCTTCCTCCCCAACACCCACCCACACCTGGAATAATCATAGCTTTATAGGTACTTACACATCTTAAAGGAAAGGAAGTTGCTCTCAGGTGCAGCTCATTATCCAAATCAGTCATACACTAAGGACCTGAGATTAAGTAAGCTTCAGGTGAACAAGATATATTAAATGTATTAGGTACAATTTTATTAGTATAAGTATCCATAGCAACCCTTAGTAAGTAAAGAACGTAAAGATCCAAACACAAGCTTAAAACTAAGATGCAGACAGCAGTCCAGCAGCAAGGTGGGGGCTTTCCAGTCTTTTGCATTAAGTGACACATCTATGATTTTCTCCCAGTTGGTGAGAGGTCTTACGTGTGCACTAGGTGCAAGGAGCTCTTTTCTCTCAGGGAACAAGTCCGTTCTCTAGAGGCTAGAGTAGCAGACTTGGAAGACATAAGAAAGAGAGAGAGGTACATAGATGAGACCTACAGGGATACAGTTCTGAAGTCTCACCTCCAGTCTGACAGCATCCCTCTTACCATGGAGGAGAGAGGTCATGTGACAGGAGAGCATCACTCTGGTGTGGCAGGAAGTGATCCTGTAACTAGGACCTGTCCTCCAGGTGATGCAATACCCTATCACACCGAGGAAATTTCTCCAGAGCCATGTTCCCATGAGGGAAGGGATAGGACAGCCGTTATAGTTGGCGATTAAATATTTGCGGAGTGGCTTGTTTCAAGATGGCGGCAGTGGAGAATTTCGAACATGCCTAAACGCAAGGGTAAAGCTAAAGCTCCTCCCGCGGAGCCTTTACCTCCAGTTGTTGGACCTCTGGATCGCTTCGTTCGGATGTCCGAGGAGCAAGTATTTGGGATTCGAGCGGGCTTAGAGGGTTTATCGGTTTCTGGATCGGTTCCCTCTGCTCTGGACATCACGCTCTCCCCTGATGGTCGTTCTCCTCCGGTCCCTCCCAGACCTCCAGCTGTTCAGTCGCTGAGCGATGACGTTCCGTCTCCTGATGGGGAAGCGGTGTCGTCGTCTGTGCGGGGCTCGCTGCTGATTACTGCTCGAGATCGAGTAGAGGGAGTGCAGGTTCCTGGCTTTCCAGAGTCGTCATCCTCACCTGGTACTGAGGGAACAGTTCCCGATTTAGAAGTCTTCAAAACTTTGAAAGATAAGCCAAATCTCGCCGTAGTTGTACCAGCACCCTCTTTAGCTTCCTTTACTTTGCCTCGTCCTGCTTCAGTTACTCTTGAGAGCATTTGGGACGCTATTTCCAATTTGTCTACAATGGTTGCTACTCAATTTACTTTGTTATCTGATAGGGTAACTGTTGCAGAAGAAGCTTTGTCTCAAGTATCATCCTCCTTGATGTCTGTTACCACTAAGCAGATTTCCATGGATCAACGGTTTGAAAGTGTTAAGGACATATCTGACTCTTTGATTAAAGATAATAGTGTGTTGCATGCTAAAATAGAGTCCTTGGAGAATGCTGCCCGTCTTTCTAATCTTCGTTTGTTAAATTTCCCAATTATACCTGGGATTGCGCCGTTGGATACATTTAAAAAATATCTCCAAGAAGTGTTGTCAGTCCCTCCGGATTTGTTCCCTCCTGTGTCTAAGATTTATTATCTTCCCTTAGGGAAAAGAGAACGGAAGATTTCCGGGGGAGCTTTGGAAATAGATATGCTTAATGTTTCAGCTTTATTGTCTACTCCAGGGAATGAGGACATAGCTGTTTCCACGCTGTTAGTCACACTAGTCCTTTCCTCTGATAGAGAATGGTTATTGAAATTATTCTACAAAAAGCGTTCTTCTCTGTTTTATGGTAAAAAAGTGTTAGTGTTCCCTGATGTGGCTCGGGAAACGCAGAAGCAGAGGCGAGCTTTTCTTCTGTTAAAACCAGGGGTGCTATCTTTAGGTGCTTCCTTTATACTTCGTTTTCCTTGTAAATGTTTAGTCACTTATAAAGCGCAGAAATTTGTGTTCTTTTCTCCAGCTGATCTTTCTACTTTTTTGAGTTCCCATTTGGTGGTAGCTTCTACTTCGGGACCACAGACTCCATCATAAGTTTAGTACTCCTTGGAGCACTGTCTTCATTTTGTTTTCTTGATAGTAATTCCTGTGATTCTCCCTTTTTTCCTTAAGTAGTTTTCCGATGAGGTATTTCATGTTAATTTTTGTGGTAACCTCCTCCTCCTACTGAGGGCTATTTTTGATCCTTGCATATTATGTAGTCTTTGAACAAATTGTGTTATATATTATTCTTGCAAGTGTCATTATTCTGTACAAGTTTTTTTGCTTGGTTTATTGTTAAAAAGCCATAAATAAATAATATAAAAAAAAATAGTTGGCGATTCGATCATTAGGCATGTAGATAGCTGGGTGGCTGGTAGACGTGAGGATCGCCTGGTAACATGCCCGCCTGGTGCGAAGGTAGCGGACCTCATGCGTCACCTAGATAAGGTCTTACATAGTGCTGGGGAGGAGTCTGCTGTCTTGGTACATGTTGGTACCAATGACATAGGAAAATGTGGTAGGGAGGTTCTGGAGGCTAAATTTAGGCTTTTAGGTAGGAAGTTGAAATCCAGAACTTCCAGGGTAGTGTTCTCTGAAATGCTTCCTATTCCATGTGCAGGACCCAAAAGGCAGGCAGAGCTCCGGAGTCTCAATGCATGGATGAGACGATGGTGCAAGGATGAGGGTTTTGGATTTGTTAGGAATTGGGGAACATTCTGGGGAAAGGAGAGGCTCTTCCGAAGGGATGGGCTTCACCTTAACCGGGATGGAACCAGGCTGCTGGCATTAACCTTTAAAAAGGAGATAGAGAAGCTTTTAAACTAGAAAATAGGGGAAAGCAGAAAAAGCAGAGAGGTTCCAAAAAGAGTAAAGTAGCCCATATGCCCTTGAGTATGGAGCAGACAGAGATTAAAGATCCCAAATTACCCATGCCTACCAATAGCCAAATTAATACTAAAAAAATACATTCTCTAAAATGCTTGTATGCAAATGCTAGAAGTCTAAAAAATAAGATGGGAGAGTTAGAATATAGAGCACTAAATGAGAGGTTAGATATCATTGGAATCTCAGAGACATGGAGAAAGGAGGACAACCAGTGGGACACTGTGATACCTGGGTACTAACTATATCGTAATGATAGAGCAGATCAAATTGGTGGAGGGGTTGCGCTCTATGTTAGAGAGGGCATTGAGTCACAAAGGATTAAAGTTTTGCAGGAAACAAAATTTGCTGTAGAATCTCTATGGATTAAAATTCCATGTAAAAAGGGGAAGGCGATGGCAGTGGGGGTATACCATCGACTGCCTGACCATAATGAACAAATGGATGATGAAATGCTCAATGAAATCAAAGAAGCTAACAAACGTTACAGCACAGTAATAATAATGGTTGATTTCAATTACCCCGGTATCGACTGGGTCAGTGTCACGGCAGGACAGGCTAGGGAGATAAAGTTCCTAGAAGAAATAAATGACTGCTTCTTGGAGCAGCTGGTTCATGAACCGACCAGAGGGGAAGCCATATTGGACCTAGTCCCTAGTGGGACACCAGATCTGGTGCAAGAGATAAGGTTGTTGGGGCCACTTTGCAATAGTGATCATAGCATGATCGCGTTTGATCTAATTAATGGAGGAGAGATGGTAAGGAAATCCACAGGAAATAAACATAGATTGATTGTTTACATTATCACAATATAGAAAGACTAGGGGACATGCAATGAAGCTACAGGGTAAACTATTTAAGACTAATAAAATAAAATATTACTCAATGTGTAATCAAACTCTGGAATTTGTTACCGGAGGATGTAGTAAAGGCTGTTAGTATAGCTGGGTTTAAAAAAGGTTTGGACAAGTTCCTGGAGGAAAGGTCCATAAACCATTATTAAGAAGGGACCCAGGATATCAATGCTTGACCCAGTACAAGCATTGTGGAACCTGTGTCTTTTGGGGAAGCTGCTAGGTATGTATGACCTAGCTTGGCCACTGCTGGAAACAGGATACTCGGCTTGATAGACCTTGGTCTGACCTAGTATGCATATCTTATGTTCTTAGTACTACCTTTTAACCTTTGAAGGGGACTATGATAAAATGAGGAAAATAGTTAAGAAAAAACTAAAAGGAGATGTTGCAAAGGTTAAAGACTTACATCAAGACAATGAATGTTGTTTAAAAATGCTATCTTGGAAGCCCAGACCAGCTGTATTCCATGCTTTAAGAAAAGTGGAAGGAAGTCCAAAAAACTGCCATCCTCCAATCTTCAGGTATTAGAGATGATTTTAATGATAGTTCACAGATTACTAATAGCAGGTCTGCAATCTCATATTTCAGTTCTTTCAACACCCTTGGATGTATACCATCCGGCCCAGGTGATTTGCTACACTTCAGTTTATCTAATAGTTGTAATACATCTTCTCGATGTATCGATATTTCCTTCAATTCTTCCGCACCTTTAAATACCACTTCAGTCATGGGTAACATCCCTACATCTTCCTCAGTAAAGACCGAAGCAAAGAATTCATTCAGTCTCTCCGCTATCACCTTGTCGCCTCTTAGTGCCCCTTTAACTCCTCTATCATCTAATGGACCAACTGACTCTCTCACAGGTTTTTTGCTACGAATGTACTTGAAAAAATCTTTATTTCGAGTTTTTGCTTCCGCAGCAAGCTTCTTCTCAAATTCTCCCTTTGCCCGCTTTATCAATGCCTTGCATTTGACCTGCCAGTGCTTGTGCTGTTTCCAGGTTTCGTCGTTTGGCTCTTTTTTCCATTTCCTAAAAGATGATTTTTTGACAACAACAGCCTCTCTAACCTCACCTTTAAACCATGCTGGCAGTTTTTTGGACTTCCTTCCACTTTTCTTAAAGCGTGGAATACAGCTGGTCTGGGCTTCCAAGATAGTATTTTTCAACAACACCCAAGCTTGATATAAGTCTTTAACCTTTGCAACTGCTCCTTTAAGTTTTTTCTTAACTATTTTCCTCATTTTATCATAGTCTCCCTTTTGAAAGTTAAAAAGTAGTACTGTGGATTTCCTTACTATCTCTCCTCCACAAATTAAATCAAAGGCGATCATGCTATGATCACTATTGCCAAGTGGACCCAACACCCTTATCTCTTGCACTAGATCTGGTGTTCCACTAAGGACTAGGTCTAATATGGCTTCCCCACTGGTCAGTTCATGAACCAGCTGCTCCAAGAAGCAGTCATTAATTTCATCTAGGAACTTTATCTCTCTAGCATGTCCTGCCGTGACACTGACCCAGTCGATACCGGGGTAATTGAAATCACCCATTATTATTACCGCACTGTAACTTTTGTTAGCTTCCTTGATTTCTTTGAGCATTTCATCATCCATTTGTTCATTCTGGCCAGGCGGTCGATAGTACACCCCCACTGCCATTGCCTTCCCCTTTTTACATGGAATTTGAATCCATAGAGATTCTACAGCAAATTTTGTTTCCTGCAAAATTTTAATCCTTTCTGACTCAATGCCCTCTCTAACATAGAGTGCAACCCCTCCACCAATTTGATCAGCTCTATCATTACGATATAGTTTATACCCAGGTATCACAGTGTCCCACTGATTGTCCTCCTTCCACCATGTCTCTGATATTCCAATCATATCTAACCTCTCATTTAGTGCTATATATTCTAACTCTCCCTTCTTATTTCTTAGACTTCTAGCATTTGCATACAAGCATTTTAGAGACTGTATTTTATTCATATTAATTTGGCTATTGGTAGACATGGGTAATTTGGGATCTTTAAGCTCTGTCTGCTCCATACTCGAGGGCATTTGGGCTACTTTACTCTTTTTTGGAACCTCTCTGCTTTTGGTAGCATCCTTCAAGGATACATTCTTCCAAACCATCCGCTCTTGGGCGACTGTCGGCTTTCCCCTATTATCTAGTTTAAAAGCTGCTCTATCTCCTTTTTAAAGGTTAATACCAGCAGCCTGGTTCCATCCTGGTTAAGGTGAAGCCCATCCCTTCGGAAGAGCCCCTCCTTTCCCCAGAATGTTCCCCAGTTCCTAACAAATCCAAACCCCTCATCTCTGCACCATTGTCTCATCCACGCATTGAGACTCCGGAGCTCTGCCTACCTTTTGGGCCCTGCACGTGGAACGGGAAGCATTTCGGAGGACGCTACCCTGGAAGTTCTGGATTTCAACTTCCTACCTAAAATCCTAAATTTAGCCTCCAGAACCTCCCTACCACATTTTCCTATGTCATTGGTACTGACATGAACCAAGACAGCAGACTCCTCCCCAGCACTAATAAGACCTTATCTAGGTGGCGCGTGAGGTCCGCTACCTTCGCACCAGGCAGGCATGTTATCAGGCAATCCTCATGTCCACCAGCCACCCAGCTATCTACATGCCTAATGATCGAATCACCAACTATAACGGCTGTCCTAACCCTTCCCTCATGGGCACATGGCCCTGGAGAAACTTCCTCTGTGCGAGAGGGTTTTACATCACCTGGAGGACAGGTCCTAGTTACAGGATCACTTCCTGCCACACCAGAGTGATGCTCTCCTGTCACGTGACCTCTCTCCTCCATGGCAACAGGGATGCTGCCAGACTGGAGGTGGGACTTCAGGACTATATCCCTGTAGGTCTCATCTATGTACCTCTCTGTCTTTCTTATGTTTTCCAAGTCTGCTACTCTAGCCTCTAGAGAACGGACTTGTTCCCTGAGAGCAAAGAGCTCCTTGCACCTAGTGCACACGTAAGACCTCTCACCAACTGGGAGAAAATCATACATGTGACATTCAATGCAAAAGACTGGAAAGCCCCCATCTCGCTGCTGGACTGCTGTCTGCATCTTAGTTTTTAGTTTTTGCTTAGATCTTTAAGTTCTTTACTTACTAAGGGTTGCTATGGATATTTATACTAATAAAACTGTACCTAATATGTTTAATATACCTTGTTTACCTGAAGCTTAATTGATCTCGGGTCCTTATTGTATGACTGATTTGGGTAATGAGCTTCAGCTGAGAGCACCTCCTGTCTTTTAAGATGTGTAAGTACCTATAAAGCTATGATTATCCCAGGGGTGGGTGGGTGTGGGGAGGGAGGGAAATAACACTTATTAAAAGAGGGCTGCTACAAAGTACCCTGTCCTGTGCTGCTGAGGTAATCTATATTCTTATTTGATTTAAATTGTAGCTCTTTGCTGCTGCTGCTGCTAGGCTCTAACTTATTATGAAATTTAAACTACAAGCTCTCTGCTGGGTATGAAATGTAACCAGAAAGTTCTCTTCTGTGTTTTAAATTTAAACTTAAACTGCTGCTACTAGGCCCTGACTGATTTAACAAAAAATAGTGGGTTCACAGATTAAATAGCTTTAATAGAAAGAATTCCTTTCAGAAAATTCCCAGAAGTATATACTCACAATTGCAGATCTCTCTCCAGAAGTAGCAGTCCCCTTTTCTAGTCTTTCAAGACTGAGGATCACAGAGCTCTGCTTGAGCTATTTATGCCTGTTCTGCTGAGGTAAGCTGTGACCAACTTCCTAGATGATTAACAGTCCTTGCTTGGATAGAAGGAGTCTTTCAAAATGGCCTTTTGAACTGCCACCTGATGTTAACACCTATTGAAAAAGTTTCACAGGTCTCTTGCCCCCTAGGTAGAAGCCCTCTTTGTAAAGATCTCTAGAAGACTTTATTTGCTGCTCAAAGAGTACTGACCCTGTTTTGCCTTTTCTGCTAATCTATATTCTTATTTTATTTAAATTATAGCTCTTTGCTGCTGCTAGGCTCTAACTTATTATGAAATTTAAACTACAAACTCTCTGCTGGGTTCTAAATTTAACCAGAAAGCTCTCTTCTCTGTTTTAAATTTAAAACTAAAAGTACTTTGCTGATGCTAGGCCCTGAGTGATTATTAAATGTAAACTACAGCACTCTGCTGGGTTCCAAATTTAACCAGAAAGCTCTCTTCTGTATTTTAAATTTAAATTAAAAGTACTTTGCTGATACTAGGCCCTGAGTGACTATTAAATTAAAACTACAAGCTCTCTGCTGGGTATGAAATGTAACCAGAAAGTTCTCTTCTGTGTTTTAAATTTAAACTTAAACTGCTGCTACTAGGCCCTGACTGATTTAACAAAAAATAGTGGGTTCACCGATTAAATAGCTTTAATAGAAAGAATTCCTTTCAGAAAATTCCCAGAAGTATATACTCACAATTGCTGATCTCTCTCCAGAAGTAACAGTCCCCTTTTCTAGTTTTTCTAGTTCTTATGTCTTCATTATAAAGCATACGAGGACAGACCTAAGGATCTTAATATGTACACCATAAAGGAAAGACAGGATAGAGGTGATATGATTGAGATGTTTAAATACCTCCATGGAAAGTTCTGTTATGAGGGGACATGGGATGATGGTGAAAGGTGATAGATTCAGGAGTGATATGCGGAAATATTTCTTTATGGAAAGAGTGGTGGATATGTGGAATAGTCTCCCAGTGGAGGTGGTAGAGATGAGGACAATATCTGAATTCAAAGAATCATGGGACAAACACAGAGGATCTCTAAAAGAAAAAAGGGGACTGTTGTAGTGATTGATATGGAAGAGCAGATTAGATAGGCCATGTGGTCTTTTTCTGTCATCATGTTTCTATGTTTCTATTGTCGCAACCCCAGCCCCCGAGCCACGTGCTTAAAGGGTCAAGGTGGACATTATTGTTTTCATCCAAGGGTGAAACCTTTCTTAGCCCAGATGCATGCTGGTACTAGTAGTCCCTTTCTTGAAATAATTAGTTGTGAAAGCCATGTGTAAGGTAAAGGGTAAGGTTTATTCCCATAATGCACAAACAAAGGTTCAATGAAGGAAAACAGGATTCTCACCTCATTCAGGATTTTCAAAAAGGTATTTACAGGATTCAAAAGTTAGACGTGCTTCACAGTCTTATTAGCTATGCCAGTGTTAGAACAAACCAGTTCATGGAAACAAAAGCAAGCTTCTTCTTTTAGCTTATCAAAACTATACTTTAACGTATAACCTGCGAGCTATACTTCTGCCAAGGATTCCAAACTCCCGGCTAGACAAAGTGTACAATCCATGAGACAGTCAGGTAGCAATGAATCAGGTTCAGCAGGGTCTATTTGCATCTCCTCCTGTTCTGACGATATATCTGCTGGCCCTGAGCTTTTCTCATGTAATTCTGGCTTCACTTCAGAGTTTCTCTCTAAAACTCTCCAGCCTTGCTCTACCTGGTTTGGAACACAGGTAACAATGTGAGGTCCAGGTAAAGTGCTGGGACATGAGATATCGTCTGGTTAGTCTGGTGCTGTCCCTGAAGGAACAAGCCAACACTTGGGCACAAACCCACGTCAAAAGGAACAGAACCAGTACAGAAACGTGGAGTACTCAGAAGGATAAAACAAATTTTATTAAGAAACCATATGCCACTGGCCCGACACAGGCCGTGTTTCGCTGCCTTCTTCAGGGGATTAAAGTGGACTTAAAAGCTAAAAATACGTAAATAAACACATTAATAACACCAATAAAAACAATGAAACTACATAAGCCTTAGAATGATACTATAAATATGTGAATGACATACACATTAATAAATAAATTACATATAAAAAGTCAATATACAGGCTTAAAAAATAGGTTGTATATACAGAAACTTATAAAAACCATTATAAATGACATATAAATTTATTTTAAATAATTAAAATAATTAAAAAGAACCATTGAAGATAAAAGACAAAAATGACACATACCTGCTTTAATCCTTGAAAATGTTTTTTTTTAATCCTTTATTTAAATTTTCTACATACAGACAACAACAAAAAAGGAAACACAACAAGAAGCAATAACATCCTTCCCAACCCTCCCCCCCCCAGTACCTCTGTCCCGTCTCCATGGAAGCAGTACATCCCCACCACCATCCCGACATGATACCCCTCATACAAACAAAGCAAAACCATTAGATACAAAACAGGGCAAGCAGATCCAATAATCCCACAGTACAGACCCCCACACTTACAAACTTAATCGAGCTTTTGCAACATATTCATCTAAACACATCCACTTGTCTGGGAATGTATCGCCCGTAAAGCCACCCTTACTCCCCAATAGATTAGAGGCGAGATCTTGCGCATTCTCATAGCTGGCATAGAGACACACCATATTCCACCACTGGTGGACATCTAGTTTACTAGAGTTTTTCCAACAGACCAAAATGTGCTTTAGAGCTATGGCAACTAGAAAGTCTAATAAGAAGCGCTTTCCTTTCATGTCTGGAAGGCCACCCATTGAAGAGCACAGGATCACTACCTGCCAAGTAAGGGAAAACTGGAAACACAAGATCTTTTGTATCTTATCCCAGACAGAGAGCCAAAAGGAATGAACGTAAAGGCAATCAAAAAACATATGTTTAAACGTTCCAGGACCAAGAGAACAAGACCAACATAAGTTGCCGGATCCAGGATTCCACCTGGAGAGCCGATTGGGAGTGATAAAAGCGCGATGTAACAAGAAGAATAAGGATTGCGTTATAGCAGCTGCTTTAGAGACCCTGCTGACCCTAGACCACAATAACGACCAGTTGTGAGAGGAGATTTGCACCCCTAGGTCAACCTCCCAACTCCTACGACACACCTTTGAAGAGGAAGCCCTCTCTCGCAAATAAGCATAAAACTTGGATGCTACACCAGACTTACCAGAATATGAGAGGGCCAACTCATGTAAACCCCAGGATGGTGCCAGCTTCCCACTTATCACCCCAGCAGTAGAAAGACAGCTCTTTAATTGAACCCACAGAAATTGCCACACCGACGGCAATGCGAACTCCTGCTGCAGCCTGCCCCAGGGCTTCCACCCCCCTTCCTGAAGCAATTGGCCAACTGTCCAAATACCCTTATCTTGCCACTGCCGCCATCCTATAATTTTACGCCCGATTTTAAACATGGGATTCAACCAGATTGGCATCAAAGAGGATACCGGGTTTTCAGAGCCCATAACTCTTGCCAAATACTGATAAGCCGATTGAGTTGCCATAACTATTGCCAGGGCAGGGGAGGAGACCGGGCACATCATACCGACCAGTATATCTAAGGGGAACGGCTCTACTAACCGCCTTTCAATCTCAACCCAAACCGGGCACAAACCCCGCTTCTCTCGTGGACACCACAACGCACCTTGCTTAAGCATAAACGCCTGATGATAACGATAGAAATACGGAAAATTTACCCCACCCATAACTTTACATGCCTTTAACTTACCGAGAGCTATCCTGGGGGGCTTCCCTTGCCACAAAAAGGTAACTAATGTCCTCTCCCACCCCTTGTACACCTTCTGCAGGAAAGTAATCGGCAACATTTCTAAAATATAATTTATTTTGGGGGCAAGAACCATTTTGATAGACTCCATACGCCCCCACCACGATAAATGCAAGGGGGACCATTTTATCGTGAAAGTCTGTAACAATTCCTCTATATACTTTTGATTGTGCTGAAGAGTCTCTTCAAGAGAGCAGCAGAAGCGTACTCCGAGATACTTAATCGCCTTCATTTCCCAGAAGAAAGGAAAATCCTTCACATCCCCTGAATAAGTGACTCTATAGGGAAGTCAACAGACTTGGTCCAGTTTATTTTATATCCAGACACCTTTGAATAACTATCTATAACCCTCAGAATCTCCTCTAAAGAGCTGGGTTGGGAAAACAGCAACAAATCATCAGCATAGGCCGCCAGCTTTATCTGAAGATCCCTAATCCAAATGCCGCGAACCCTCTCAGAATGTCGAAATAGTAGCCCCAGGGGCTCCAAGGCTAAATTAAATAGGATCGGCGATAATGGGCACCCTTGCCTTGTCCCTCGATGTAGTGAAAAGGGAGCAGACAGCAGCCCATCTATGAGAATATGAGCCTGTGGAGCAGAGTACAGGACCTGAATTGATCTAATGAAACCATCCTTAAAACCGAACCATCGCAAGACCCTGAACAAGAAGACCCATTCAAGCCTATCAAAGGCTTTTTCAGCATCCAAGGAAATCCCCACCAAGGGAGTACCAGACTGTTCCGAAGCGGCAAAGAGATTTAACGACAACCGAGCATTATCCGACGTCGCCCTCCCAGGCATGAAGCCACATTGATCAGGGTGGATCAAATCAGCCGTCACCCTCTCTAACCTGTTTGCCAAAATGGCAGCAAATAGCTTGTAGTCAGCATTCAACAATGATATCGGCCTATAATTCTCCACCTTGAGGGCATCTCTACCAGGCTTTTCCAATACCACTATCGTAGCTTCATTGAAATCCCCCACTGAGGGCACCTGTTCCTGCAAAAGCTGAAAATATTTAGCCAAAAAAGGAAGAAGCACCCCTTGAAACACTTGGTATAACTCAATAGGTAGGCCATCAGGACCCGCCGCTTTCCCTTTTTTAGCTGCTTTAAGAGCAGTGTGGAGCTCACCCAAAGAAAAGGGGGCTTCCAGATCCAACGCTTGTTGAGCAGAAAGAAAAGGATGCGGAATGCGCTCCAGAAAAACATTGCACTCCTCCCCATTATCCCCCCTCAGAACTATACAACCCGGCATAGAAAGCCCGGAACGCTTCAGCTATATCCGGTGTCTTAGTAAGCAGGGTCTGATTGCTTGATTTGAGTGCAGCCACCTTAGCCCTTCTGCTCTAGGATTCAAAGTTGTCGCCAACAACCTACCTGCCTTGTTTTGTTCCCTATAATATTTAGCCTTGGATGCATACGAAAGCTTTTCAGCTTCCAAGCTTAAGATATTATTAAATTGAAATCTCAGCTTTTGCAAGCGCAACAAGATACAGGGGTCTACTCTCAGTCTTAACAACCTCTCGCCCGCCCGGATTTGAGTCTCCAGCTCACTCAAAACTAGCTTCCTGCGACGTGCCACCCTAATAGAAAAGCTGGTGATTCTAGCACGCACGAAGGCCTTGAAAGCCTCCCACCATGCCCATCCAGAAGTGGCCTCAGGGAGATTCACCGAGAAGTACTCTTTTATTACTCCTTCCAGGTACTCACGGAACTCCTGGTCTACAAGTAAAGACCTCTGAAAGAACCACCCGGAACTCCTATCAGGGGTAGAATCCGGTAGGAAAGACAGGAAAACAGCCGCATGATCGGAGACTGTACATGCCGCTATTTGTGCGTCCTCCACGTGGGCCACGAGAGATCTGGAAATCAGAAAGAAATCAATCCTGGAATGTGACCCATGCGGGAGAGAATAGAAAGTAAACTCCTTCTGAGAGGGATGGAACAGCCACCAAACATCTACTAGATTCTTCTCCTGTACCAGACTATTGAGCACCGTGGCCGCACGACTAACTCTTATGGAGCGGTAAGGTTGGCGATCTATTAAAGGATCCAACACGAGATTGAAATCCCCCCCTAGGATAAGGTTACAGTGGGTAAGAGCTTGTAACTCCTCCGCTACCTCATGAAAAAAAGAGACATCATCAGAATTCGGACCATAGATATTCATAATATCAAAAGTTCGATCCCGAACCCGCAGACGGGTTTTCACCCATCTCCCTCCCGGGTCTGCCCGAGTTGATTCAATAACCGGCTGTAGAGCCTTCCGAGCCAATATTAGCACCCCATTCTTTTTATGACATGCCCCGGCCACCCCGATCAGCATGTAGGTCCCCCCCCCCCCCAACTTTTGAGCTCCCCTAACGGCAGACGGGTCTCTTGCAGCAGTACAACGTCAGCTCTCATCTTTCTGCAATATAACAGTATCTTATTCCGCTTAATGGGGTTATTGATTCCCTTTACGTTCAAAGACATAAAATTAAGTGATACCATCACAGCATCGCAACATCATACCATACAGGATTGGGCACAATGCAAAGCTCAAAACAGACCCAGCCCCCATAAAAAACCACAGCCCCCCCCATGGAGACAACTGAAACCCAAATCCATCCTTAAAGCTAAAACTACGTGGGTGAACCATCCTGAATAAGACTACACCCTGATCCCCCCAACCCATATGACCAGTAAGCACTCCCCCCACAAACATACTCAAGCAAACTCACACCCCCTTATCCATCCCACAGCCCAACTACCATAACCCATACAGACACTCAAACCTAACACACAAACCCACATAGATCGATACCCCCCTATGCCCGACCACCCCTCCCTCCCCCCTCGCTACTCCCCCCCTCCCCAGCCCCCCTTGAGAATACCTTATACAAATAACTAAACAGAAAGCCAAGAAAGGTAAGGCCGGAGGCCGGGGGAGGGCCCAGGCGAGAGACACCCGGAACAAACATAAGAAGGGGAGGGAAGGAGCAGTAACCATCCAGCCGCTTTTAACCGCAAAACCCCCAAAAACCTCGGAGAAAAGACCAGACCCCCACCCCCACAACCATCCAAACGCCCCTGCCCAGAGACAACACACATGATCAGCACAGGGTTAACATAGCGCCACAAAGTTACTGTCTCCCAACCTCTACAGGTTTTCATGCAATCCCTGTGCCCAGCGGCACCCTGAAAACCATGCTCCAAAACAGCTAGCTCAGCGCATCAAAATGGCTTCCTGTTCTTCCACAAACTGTAGCAAGGCATGCGGATCATCAAACGTGCGCGTTTGATTGTGTAGAGTCACTCGGAATCTCGCTGGAGCAAAGAGGCCGTAGCGCGCCTGGAGCTGCTGCAAACGGGGACACAGAGCCAACATCTGTCTCCTTTTCTCTACTGTCACTTTATTGAAGTCAGGGAAGAAAGAAATGTTACGGCCCTCGATGCTGACTGGCGCCAAGGCCTTCGCCGCCATCATGATTTGCAAAGCCTGCTGATGCCTCAGCACTCTCAAGATAATAGGCCTCGGCTGCTTAGTATGTGGCCCCGAGTGTACTGGAACACGATGTGCCCTTTCAATTTCCAGCGGGGGATTAAAATCCAAACGTAGGAGCTTCGGCAATTGCGCATTCAAAAAAGCCAGCATATCCCCCGCTTCAGCGCCCTCAGGCACTCCAATAATACGCACATTATTTCGACGGGTGCGATTATTTAGGTCCTCTAGATTGCGTTCCAACTGCGCGATGCGCTTGCTATTAGCCAAAGACAGTTTTAAGCGCTCCTCATGACACTCCACTTGACTTTCCACACGGGAGACTTTTTCAGCGAGCCCCATGATCTGCTCTTTCATCTCCTTTAACTCAAGTATGTCTGCCTGCACTCCCGAGAGCGTCTCCCTATTAGCTTCCACGAGCCCACGGACTGCACAAATCTCAGCAAGCAACTCTTGCATAGCATCCATATTCTCTCTGGGCCCGGCCGCCTTCTGCGGAGAGGGAGGGTCCGGCTTTTGCCGTTTCACGCCGGCCGCCCCGACGGGGCTGAAGTCCAACTTGCCGGATTTACTCACGGCCATCCTTCCTCTCGTACCAAATGTAGAAAGGGGGGGAGAAGATCTTCAAAAACAGACGGGGAGTGCAGGATTTATGAAAGGATTGCAGGGAGCACGGGAATCAAGCTGCCATCTTGCTCCTGGCCAGGCTCCGCCCCCCCCCTTGAAAATATGTTTAATACTACACCTTTTTTGGGAGAGGAAGAGAACATGTATAAATCAGATATGCATAAATAAACTACAACAGTACAATTTCCCATAACACCCACAATATATGTATTACCTAAGATACACAAATGTCTAGAAAATCCCCCGGGGTGTCCGATTGCATCCGCAATAGGATCTTTATTGGAACCGATTTCAAAATTTATGGATATTTTTTTGCGACCTTATGTTCAAACCATGTGGTCATATGTTCGGGATTCTACTCAAGTCATACAGATTCTTTCTTCTTTACAAGAATATAGTTCTGACTCCCTTTTGGTCACACTTGATATAGAATCACTTTACACAAATGTACCGCAAAAGGAAGCCTTGAAAATTATTGAACAATACTTAATAAATAGGGAGATTTATAAACGAATTCCAACATTCTTTTTGCTGGAATTAGTACGTATGGCCCTTTGCGAGAATTACTTTTGTTTTCGTGACATATTCTATCAACAAATAAAAGGGGTAGCCATGGGGTCCTCGATGGCCCCCGATATTGCAAATTTATATGTTTTTAATTTTGAAGAAACTTTTATTAAAGATAATCATTTTAAATCTAATATCAAAATTTGGATCAGGTATATTGATGACATTTTTATTTTGTGGGATGGTTCAATAGACCTACTAAATGAATTCAATGAATGGATCAATTCCTGTGACAATAATCTACGGTTTCAAGTTACCTATGATGAATACCAAATATCATATTTGGATTTATTGATTAAAAAAACAGACAAAGGTCTTGTAACCACTCTTTATAGAAAACCAACAGACAGAAATCAAATACTCCATTATCAGAGTTTTCATAATCCGGCACTTAAACGCAATTTACCGGTTAGCCAGCTTTTGAGGGCACGTAGGATATGCACCTCTAGTCAAGACTTTGAAAAACAAGCAAGCATTATGAAAGATAGATTTAGAGGAAGACAATACCCCGACCAACATGTTATTAACGCTTATAATAGAGCGAAGTTTACTGATCGTGGAGTTTTACTCCAACAACAAGAGAAAAGAAATGATGTAGGCATTGTCTGTCCCTTATTATATTCTCAGCAATCATACAAAATAGAGAAAATAATTAGAAAACATTGGTATCTGATTCAGTCTTTACCAGGTTTCCATGATCAAAAGTTTACAATAGTGCATAAACGCAATGCAAATTTAAGAAATATGTTAGTACCTTCTGCATTTACTGAGCGGAAGTACCTCTCTAAGTATAAAGGGCATGTCCCGTGCGGTCGGTGTTCAGTTTGTGTTCACTCCTTAACGATTAAAAAACGATTTATTCACCCTGTGAATAATCAAATTTTTTATTTAGATGATTTTTCCAATTGCCTTACGAGTCACATCATCTACGTGATTCTCTGTCCATGCAACAAAATGTATATAGGAAAGACCATCCGTTCTGTTCGAGATAGGATTATTGAGCACAGGAGCTGCATAAAAAGGAAATTGATTGATAAACCCTTGGTCAATCATTGGCTGGAGCTAACACACACAATTTCTGATTTAAAATTTTTTGTTGTCAAAAAGGTAAAGGTGAATTGGAGGGGTGGGGATGTGGACAAGACAATACGACGTTTGGAGGAGAGATATATTTTTGCAATGAATAGCCTACATCCCAATGGCCTCAATATGGAATGTGATCTGTCAGTTTTTCTATAATTTGTATTTAGGGAAGGAGATATAATATGTTTTCTCCGATTCCGCCCTTCGAGTCTGCTTTTCGTTTTTAATTTGTGATTTTTAATATTATATTTATTAATGTTCTTTAACAAGTTTTGTTACATGCCCCCCTCCTTGTGGTTTACCAAGGTGGTGGATTTTCTTGTGTTTTAAATGGCCATAGACTAGTCCTTCCAGGGAATCTGTGGGCAATTTTTGTGGCGCTGCTACGAATACCCTCCCCCTCAAGTAGAGAGTACATGTGTGGGTTTGTATTGCAAAGTTATATTGTGGCTTTTAGAATATGCATACACTTTTGATTTACCACCAACAGGGTAGTGAATTCATGACGTCAAATTTTATACGTCAGTATTATGTAGCTATAAACACACCCCTAAGTTAGAGCGCATGTGTCGGCGTTTTTTCTAAGATTTGACTTCGCAGCAGCCACATTGCTTGGATGGTGGGAAAGCTGTAAGTGTTCTCTTATATAAGTTTTCTTGCGATTTGCAGCAATGCTCGTTGCGCACAGCTTTTATTTTTATGAAACCAATTTTGGACATAAGTTGTAGTCCGATAGAAGAAACCCTCATCATGATACACATGAAGTCAAAGATTTGTCGCAATGACCTTTTAGTTCTTCGGAACGTGTATTTATATTAATTCACTTTTAAGTATTTATTATTATATCCTTTTATAATATCCCCTCCTGGTATTTATTGGTTTTAAAAGTTCAGATTATTGGTTGATTTGATTGGGTAGTGAATTTATGACGTCAAATTTTACACGTCAGTATTATATAGCTATAAACACACCCCTATGTTAGAGCGCATGTGTCGGCGTTTTTCTACGACTTGACTTCGTAGCAGCCACATTGCTTGGATGGTGGAAAAGCTGTAAGTGTTTTCTTATGTATGTTTTTTGTGGTTTGCAGCAATGCTCGTTGTGCACAGCTCTTGTTTTTATGAAACAATCTTGGGACACAAGTTGTAGTTTGATAGAGGAAACTCTCACCATGTGTGCCGTGCCCCCCCCCCCCTCAGTCCGTTATGTATATACTCCCCACCCTGTCCTGATTGACACCTCCCAAAAGAAGAATCAAACCGCTGCTGATCGCTGGAAGCAGCGGTATATAAATATGTTCTAAATAAATAAATAAAATAAATAAATAAATATATACATAGTCAGAGTTTTGCCGCCATGACCTTTTACTTCTTCGGAATATGTATTTATATGAATTCATTTTTAAGTATTTATTCTCATTTCCTTTTATAATATCCCCTCAGGGTTCTTATTGGTATTAAAAGTTCAGATTTTTGGCTGATTTGATTGCTCCTTCCTTTGTGATTGATTTTATAAGATGTCCCTTTGGTATTAAAGATGAAACATTGATGTTGTTAAGTCAGCGGGTTAGCAAAAGATGGGTGCCCGATCGTCGTTTTGAGTGCTTTATTAGTATATATGATATAGTAACTATTTTTATGGCTTTTTAGTGCATACACCGGTGGTTTCTCAGTGATATTCCAATTTTGCTGAATAGTGTATAGGAGTTGGCTCCTTTTCACACGTGTTGGAAAGTAAACCTCAAAGGTAAAGATTTATGAATTGAATCTTATCTCTTTTATCCTTGTTGCACCGGCAAACACAAAAAAAAATTTTCTTGTGTGAACTCCACTGATACACTTCCCTCCCCCTTTTTTTATGTTTTATGTATACTTGGTCTTTTTTATGTGCGCTTGGCCTCTGTCAGGTCTCAATGGAAAACCACTTACAGTTTATTTATGCATATCTGATTTATACATGTTCTCTTCCTCTCCCAAAAAAGGTGTAGTATTAAACATATTTTCAAGGATTAAAGCAGGTATGTGTCATTTTTGTCTTTTATCTTCAATGGTTCTTTTTAATTATTTTAATTATTTAAAATAAATTTATATGCCATTTATAATGGTTTTTATAAGTTTCTGTATATACAACCTATTTTTTAAGCCTGTATATTGACTTTTTATATGTAATTTATTTATTAATGTGTATGTCATTCACATATTTATAGTATCATTCTAAGGCTTATGTAGTTTCATTGTTTTTATTGGTGTTATTAATGTGTTTATTTATGTATTTTTAGCTTTTAAGTCCACTTTAAGCCCCTGAAGAAGGCAGCGAAACACGGCCTGTGTCGGGCCAGTGGCATATGGTTTCTTAATAAAATTTGTTTTATCCTTCT
The DNA here is from genome assembly GCA_033557465.1 of Ichthyophis bannanicus. NCBI lineage: Eukaryota > Metazoa > Chordata > Amphibia > Gymnophiona > Ichthyophiidae > Ichthyophis > Ichthyophis bannanicus. Next base: position 339,976,984 of record CM066036.1, on the reverse strand, counting down.
GAGTACTCCACGTTTCTGTACTGGTCCTGAAGGAACAAGGCCAGTTGTCCATCCGGGTGTAGACACTCAATAAGGAGGATGATAATGACTGAAATTACCAGAAGAATACACAAAGATGCCCATGGAGCAGGTTTAGCAGCAAGCATCTTAAACAGTAGCAAATCTGCCGGTGGATAAGTATGTATTGGCTCTGTGGAGGGAGAGGGATGATTGATCAGAGGAAACAACTGGAGCTGCTTTCAAATGGCTGATGTGTATCCAAGCATCAGTATCATTCAAACGGGCGGCAAAAGGGGAAGCAGCGGTGACAATGTAAGGTCCTGAAAAAAGTGGGGCAGTCCCAGGATCTGCAAATACAATTTCTTTTATAAACAGTAGTCCCTATGAGAAAACAAGGTAACAAAGGTGAATTGGTGTGGGTATTGCAATTGCGGAAGGCCAAATGGCTTGTAGATTTCAGTTAGGTTTCTAAGAAAACAATAATAAAAGGATAACAATACAATCATTCACAAAAGTTCCCAATCAGCCTAATAGTCCATTACTTATTTCCAGATAATTTAGTCCTGCTTCTCAGCAATTCTTCAGGAGTGTGCACCACTTTTCTCTGAAGGTTAAGTTTGGTTTCTCTCAAAATTTGAACCTCTCATTCTCATAGTCAAATATTATTGTCCCTTTGTCCAATGTGATGCACTGATCCATTCATTTGCTGGTAGGAAATACTCTATTGTGCTTCACATCATTAAATCAGTTTCATCAGAGTCCTTCCTCTTAATATCCCACTGCATCTCTCATAACATATTTTCCTCTTGCATCATTCTACCAACAACATACATAGGTCCTTCTCATGTTTTTATACCATACTAATGTATCCTTATTTGGCAAGGTTGCTAAGAACATCAAACAATTGTTACACTTTGTCTCTGGACACTAAGATGTAAAATTCAAATACAGAGAAACAGGTGAATTTATCCTAAAATTCAATAATGTTAGCACCTCTGGTGTTAACTTGAATCTTACAGTTCGGGGAAGACAGGCATTTGAAACTGATACTTTTTGCATAAAAAGGTTGGTGGACATCTGGAATGCAAACGCTCCCCTTTTAGGTTATTTGAAAGCAAATTACTGAGAGCTTCAGCCAACCTTGACGTTATCTTAGCAAAGTAAACAATAGGTCTCTGTTCTGACTTTCAAGGCAACTAGAAATCATCATGCAGCTGAGTTACAACTCTGTTTTTCTGTAATTTATGAACAATAATTATGTGCTCTATGAGGTGCTTGCCACAATATATTTTAACTTTTAATTTTGCTCAATAGCAAATGCAGTCAGAACTAAATATTGTGGTGAGGAGAGCTGTGCAGAGGAAATGGAATGGCAGGGAGAGGAGCCCTGTTCCTTTAAATCTGGAGAGAAAGGCAGTTCCCATAGAAACCACAAGCCTCCAAGGCAGAGTATTCCGAGTGCTAAGCTCCGCCCACCTGGTGATGTCAGGGTTAGGTTGTGCACTGATGAGCTGCACGTGGGCAGGAAGAAAAGCGTGGTGCCTGGAAACCAGCAGTTAAAAAGTGTTTCAGTGTTAGAACAAACAGGAGAGGAGGAGGAAGGGAAGGAGGAAAGAGAAGAAGTGCAACAGGAAGAGGAAAAAGTACAGCAGAGAGGAACACAGCAGCAGCAAGCCGAGCAGGCAGTGTTTGGAGTCCGTCAAGTTCCAGGAACAGTTCAAGTAAGAGGAGCTGATTCTAAAGGGGACAAGCCTGGAAGCAGAGACCTGCTGAGTTGGGAAGATTCACAGGCAAGAGTGAAAGAGAAACAGAGGGTGGCTGGAACCCAGTGCAAGACACGCTTGCCAAGTCAGAGAAGTGTTTCCAGACGGGGAAATAGTCCAGGACAGCATTTAAACCCTGAAGGTAATGAGAATGCCTTTTCCTTATTTCCTAACCAAAGCCATACTGAAGGCATTGTTCAAGTGTTAAGAGACAGTGCTAAACGATATATGCCCCTGAATTCTGGAAAGCAAAGCTTTAGTAAACCCAGAACTTATGCCAGTGACCGCCAAACCTCCACTCTAACAGAGCTTGCCAAACTCTTAAAAGGGAGAGAAACTCCATTGCCAGAGCCTGTGGCTGGAGACCATAGGGAACAGCTGTTGTTACGTTTGCAAGAGCTGATAAGGCAGGAGAATATCCAGACAGCTGATATTCAGGATAGAAGCTGTGATTCAGGAGATGAAATGGATATAGACCTGCTGGAGGAACCTAACGGTTCAGAGGTTGAAGATATGCAATGTTCTTTATGTCTTGCTAAGAGCATGAATAACTGCTGAGTGTTTGCCTAGCTAAAAGACTGTATCATGAAAGCCATTTAAAGACTTGTGCTGTGCATGGGCTTGAAGAAAGGAAGCTGTTTTGAAAGTAATTGACAAAGAAGTTAATCTGGAGCACAGATTAAGCTTCAGAAGCCTGTTCCTCACAGGAGTGGAATATTGATGTTTTAAACGAAGTCCTGTACTTTTCTGTTCAACTTGTTTCACATTTTTGGTTTTGCCTTATTGGAGAATTATCCAGTTTAAGTTAAGGTTCATTTTGAATTCAATGCGGAGGGGAAACGCCGAAATAAAATTCTCTGTTTTGCCTATTTACCGTGTGGTCACACTCCTTGCTTCATGAACTACATTACCCAGCAGCCTTCCTTGGCGGCCATCTTGAACAAGTAATTGTAGGGAGCAAGACAGGCGAGTTCACCTGCCCCCAGGCTACCGCCTGGACGGGTGACCTACGACAATATATACATAGAAATTTTACAGAGATAAAATTCAAGCATGATTAACTTCTTATTCACTCAGGATGTAAATCATTTCCAAGGTGCAATCTGGTAACCACTGGCTCGGGATGCCTCATTGTCCTGTCAGGGCTCTTAACCTCTACTTTGAAGGTCAAAGGAAAAACAGAAGCAGTCTCCTTAATTTTCTATATTTTTGTTTGTTTTGTTCAGCTTAAGTAAAGAACTCTAATCAGTTCAGCTCCAGAGACCATAAAATCTACTAAAACATTTAAACACAAGATAAAGCTAAGCTTACAAGTGCATTATGCATAACAGCCTATCTGATCAGAATAAGGTATGTCTTTTAAGAAATTTCACCCTTCATACTGAAAACTGAACTAGACCCTCACCCCTGGATAGTTCTGAAAAGAAACATGCCGTAACAATCAGCTAAAACAAGTAATAAAGTCTTTGCTTTGCCATAACAATTAATACTAGCTCTACAGATGTTGTTGTTGTAAAGTGCCGCCGAGTCGGAGTCGACTCATGGCGACCCTCTGGATAGCTATCCTAAATTGTGTTCGGTCTTCAGTCAGGCGGCTCATTGTTGACAGACTGGTACCCGTAGCTGCTGTTATTGTATCGATCCATCTCATTGCTGGCCTTCCTCTTTTGCGTTGACCTTCTATCTTGCCAAGCATAATGTCTTTCTCTAATGATCTCTCTCTTCGCATGATGTGTCCAAAGTATGAAAGTCGAAGTCTTGTCATCTGAGCTTCTAAAGAAAGCTTAGATTTGATCTACTCTAGTACCGACTGGTTTGTTCTTCGGGCAGTCCATGGTATACACAGTATTTGCCGCCAGCACCATAATTCAAAGGCATCAATTTTCTTCCTGTCTATCTTTTTCACTGTCCAGCTTTTACATCCATTTGATGTTATTGAAAATACCATGGCTTGAACAAGTCGAATCTTTGTATGGAGAGAGACATCTCTGCTCTTGAGAATCTTATCTAGGTCTTACATAGCCATTCTGCCAAGAGCAATGCGTCGTCTGATTTCTTGACCGCTTGTTGCTTCTTTATTGATAGTTGATCCAAGTAGGTTAAAGTTGTTCACAATTTCAATTTCTTCTCCTTCAATGATGAACCTGTTGATTATGCCAGTAACTCTGGTAACCCGGACGCCCTCCTCGCCTCCATCCCCCTCATTAACGCATCCCCACCAGTACTTCGCCCCCCCCCCCCCAACAAAGTTCACAAACAACAGTATTTGGTACAAACATTTTGGTCGCAGCTTTATTTACAACCTGTAAACCGACCCAAAGGGCCTGCATAACAATTGAACATAACCCAGCCCCGCACCCCTTTACCGGAGGATGCCCCCCCACCCGCCATCTTAGTAGCAAGGCGGAGCATCCTCCTCCCCCCCAAACCCCGCCGCCTGCCTCGCCATCCTAGTAGCAAAGGCCGGCTCCCACCCCCCCCGCTACCGGGTCGAGACCCCCAACCGGGCTGTCTCGCCCCACCCCAAGGAGCACTTTGCCCCCACTGCTCATAACCAGGTCAAGCCCGCGCCGCTCCTGCGAGCGCTGGCTCAGTACCCCCACCCCCCCAGCTGCGACAACCTCGAACCACCATCAAAGGGGGCGGGCGGGCGGGAACGCGACCGTTCCTGAGGAGCCGCGGCCAGAAAGAGACGGCCACGCGGCTCCTCGCTGCCACAGCACCGCCCCCACAGCCGGCCGCCGGCCAATGAAATCGCTCCGACGGTGTGCCGGAGCGATTTCAAAAGCCGCGCACGGCCGCATTTCTAAACCCCCTTCCCCCCCCCCCCCCCCCCCAGCCGACAGCGAGGTGGAGGCCGAGGCCGGGCCCGGGCCCAGGTTACTGACAGCCGCGGGACCCGGCCCGCGGCCTCGAGCACTTGTCATGATCTTTGTCTTCTTTACATTAAGGTGCAGGCCTATTTTGAGACTATGTTCTTTGATTGTGAGAAGCAAATGTTTCAGATCATCTTCACTTTCAGCCAGTAATGTGGTATCATCAGCATAGCGAAGGTTGTTGATGAGTCTTCCACCATTCTTCACACCTCTGTTGTCTTCATACAATCCTGCTTCTCTGTGATTTGTTCTGCATATAAATTAAACAGGTAGGGGGAAAGTATGCAGCCTTGTCTTACACCTTTGCTTATTTTAAACCATTCTGTTTCTCCTTGTTCCGTTCGAACTGTTGCTTCTTGATCAATGTACAGATTGCGCAAGAGAACGATCAGGTGTTCTGGTATACCCATGCTTCTTAATGTGGCCCAGAGTTTCTCATGGTTTACACAGTCAAAAGCCTTGCTATAGTCGATAAAGCACAAATAGATATCCTTTTGGTATTCTTTAGTCTTTTCAAGGATCCATCTCACATCTGCAATGATGTCTCTCGTTCCTTGCCCTTTCCTGAACCCTGCTTGCACTTCAGGTAGTTCTTGTTCCAGGTATGGTTGTAGTCTCTTTTGAATAATCTTCAGTAGAATCTTGCTGGCATGTGGGATCAGAGCGATTGTGCGATAATTTCCACAGTCAGTTGGATCACCTTTCCTTAGTATTGGTATAAACACAGATCTTTTCCAGTCAGTTGGCCATGATGTTGTCTTCCATATTTCTTGGCAGAGCCTTGTGAGTACGGTAACAGCTGCATCAGATTGCTGCAATACTTCCATGGGAATGCTATCAATGCCTGGTGCTTTGTTCTTTGATAAGGCTTTCAATGCTGCTTCAACTTCTTCTTTCATCACCAATGGTTCTCGATCATAAGGTACAGGTTGAAAGGGCTGGTGGTCCACTTGATCTTTATCATATAAAAACTCTGTATATTCCTTCCACCTTTTCTTGATCTTCTCAGCATCATTCAACATAGAACCTTGAGCATCTTGTAACATTCCAATTCGAGGCAGGAACTTTTTCTTTAACTCTCGTAGCTTTAGGAAAGCCGATCTTGTTCTTCCTCTAATAGTTTCTGCTTCTATTTCCTTGCAAGTGTCATTGTAGTACTTTTCCTTGTCCTGTCTTGCTGCACGTTGGAAATCTCTGTTGAGTTCTGCGATTGTCTTTCTTTCTCCTCTGGCTTTAACTTCTCGGCGTTTCTGGGCAATTTTCAGAGTTTCTTCTGTCATCCATTTTGGCCGTTTTTGCTTTTTCACCTTTTGTAGAGACTTCTCGCTTTCTTCCAACACAACCTTCTTGATGTCATTCCATAACTCTTCCGGAGCTCTGTCATTTGTATCTAAAGCAGCAAATCGATTTTGCAGGCAGTCTTTAAATTCCAGTGGTATATTCTCAAGGTCATATTTTGCTGCATTCATGAATGGTTTGCTCTTTTTCAACTTTAGCTTGAGTTTGCATACTAGTAGTTGATGATCTGTACCACAGTCAGCTCCAGGTTTTGTCTTTGTTGATGTTACAGAGCTTTTCCATCATTGACCTCCGCTTAGGTAGTCAATTTGATTTTTATATAATCCATTCGGTGAAGTCCATGTGTACAGTCGCCGCGTGTGTTGCTGGAAGAAGGTGTTTGAGATGAATAGATCATTGGTCTTGCAGAATTCTTTCTCAAGCTTCATTTCTGTTGACAAGTCCATATTTTCCAACTACTTTGCCTTCTGCTTTGTTGCCAACTATTGCGTTCCAGTCACCCATGACTATCAGGATATCCTGTTTGCATGTTCTGTCAATTTCAGCTTGTACTTGTTCATAGAACTCTTCAATTTCATTCTCTTCTGCAGCTGTTGTTGGGGCATATACTTGAATTATAGTTGTGTTGATAGGCAATCCTCGTAGACGAATAGAGATTAAGCGTTCGCTGACTGCATTGTATTTCATTACAGTTCTTGCAAGTTTCTTCTTTATTATAAATGCAACACCATTTCTTCTTTGTCTTTCATTTCCAGCATAGTAGACCATGTGATCATCTGATGCAAAGTGCCCCATGCCAGTCCATTTCAGTTCGCTGACACCCAACAGATCAAGTTGTACACGTTCCATTTCATTCTTGACCACCTCCAACTTCCCTTGGTTCATGCTTCGTATGTTCCATGTTCCAATGTGAAAGACATCTTTACAGCTTCTGACTCTCATTTCATGCGCAGCTACATCAGCAGTCAGACTTCCTGAGGGCTTTGATCCAACCACATCATAAATGCTGGCTTTACTCTGAAAAGTCTTCAGCTCTTCCCCAGTAGCTAGTTGAGTGCCTTCTGACCTGGGGGTCTCATTTTCCATCACCATAGCACAATTTGTTTTGTTGTAACTATCCATTGGGTTTTCATGGCAAGATACAGATGTAGATTGCCGGGCCTTTCTTCCGTGCAGTTTAAGTTTGGTGTTGTTGCCGTTGTCACAAAAATGTGATCCTCTGCCGTCAACACTGTCCCATTCTGCTGCTGCCCAGATGGGTGGTTTGTCTTGGTCTGGCACCTCAGCTGAGACCTGTCCATCTTGGGAGACCCTGCCAGTAGTTAAACTACCGATAGTTTAGCTCTCAGCATCACTGATGCACGCAAGCCCTCACAGCACGACAAGCTGCAGCTCTACAGAGAGTCTTTTTTTTTTTGTTTAAAGCACTGAAATAAACGTCCTTGCATCACAAGGTCAGATATTTTCCTAAACAGGTTTTTTCTTTCTTTATTTCTCGTCTGCAGAATTCAGCTGCAGTTATCTCCTTCATTCGCTTTGATCTTGAATTTGTAAAGTAATGTATTTATCTACCTACAATTAGTCAAAAGATACCTAGAAAGCTATTAGAATAATGATAACTAGAAAGTTAATTACAGAGGAATAATGCTTCACCGAAAAAGTTCTGAACTTCATCTCCTATCACACTTCGATTGAATGAATCCTTTATTTAAACAAACAAGAGAGACGTCTCAATCAGGAGTTTCCTCTAGGCGATGCGTTCATCTCCTGAAGAGATCCCTCAGTAGCTTCTCTCTCTTTCTCTAGCTGAAACAGGCACCCATCTTATCTTGCTGCAAACAACCAGCCATTGCGCAGACAACTAGCTATCTTTCATCAGGTGACATATAGGGGTAGTTATCCAGTAAACACAGCCAGGACACTGGCCAGGTGCCTGACAATGTTCAAGGGACATACCTCTCAAACCCCCATGTCCAGAACTCCATAATTACAATTGATGTGCATCTTGTAACTAGACTAGTTCTTCTTTAATGGATCTAATTGTCAACCTCTCTGGTCTGTAAGCATCCCAGATAAGGAGATTGTTCTCGTTTATTTCTTAGAACAATCTTTTTATTGAGGACTCCAACAGGGGTTTGGATTAATGAGGCAATCTATGGGGTTAGGGCCGGGCTCAGCTCCTTTGTCATTATCTGCCCCCTGCTTGGATTTCTGTTTAAACATATTCTAAACTGTCCCTCTTCCATGATCTGTAAACCTGGTGTTTTCACTTTTCGGGGACAGGGGCAATTAACTTTGCCTTTTACAGATAACAAATCAAACCTCTTTATTTACAGAGGTGCGCGTAACTTCGCTTTTACAGATGGAATCTCAACCCCTTTAGCTACAGAGGTGCGAAGCTACAAAATCCAGGATACACACAAACATGCAGTCTTTGCGCTTCATCCAAACCCAGCCAATCCCCTCGCAGTGATGGGGGTATGGAACCGTGGATAGGGACACACAGTCGCTTCGCACCCAAAGGTATGCACAGTCTCACACATACACCAATCAATCCTGGAGATATAAAGACCTAATGTCTGGGCAAAAACTTTCTTTCCCTAATATTTACAACTAGGCACCAAAATACAAACACTCTAATATTTTCTACATAACAGAACATAGCTTACATAAAATGTATATACAGGTGTGAATTCACTACTCATCCACTAGCTAAACCAGGTAAGTCTTCTGTCCTTGGGGTAGACAGGAAACAAAAATACTCACCACCGGAGTCTTCCTAGGGAATGCAAATCTCTTGTTCGTACTGGAATGGTATTCTCTCTCTCTCACCCCCACTGGAATGGAATTCTCTTTCTCTCGTCGACGGTACCCAGTCCTCGGAGTCCTATAACCCTAAGGGAAACTCTCATCCACTGTGTCTAATTTGGAGGACAGTAGGAAGCGCTCATCCCTGGCTGATCGATCACGTCAGCCAGAGGTATCTTTGGACAATTTGGATAAAAAGAATTTAGGAGCCTAATGCTCAGGCCCCGCTTGGGCCCCTGGTCCCTGTTCAGGCGCCAATTTGTAGGCAGGGTCCACCTACAAAGGTTTCTCCAATATTACCAATTACCAATGAATAGCTCAGACAACTGTTGCTTAGCTGCAAAAGCCTTTATTTGGGTTCAAAAGCAAAATAAATCACAGATGCAGATAGCAAATTATATGTCTGAACAGGTGGCAGGCAACCTACTCTCTGTACCGAAGTTAGAGAGCAGATTGCCCCTGAACTAGAGAGCTGCTCCTCTTATATACATTCTTGCTCTGTCACAAAGTTCTAGAAAGCCCTATATCACTTCTGATGTCATATGCAGGGTTTTTTCTATGGAGTACGTGCAGCTTTCTGCAAAGTCTGCAAAACGTTTCTACTTGGGGAGGGGGCCTCCCATGATCATTTGGGTCAGAAACTGCTTTTCCAAGGTCTTCGCTTATCTCTGCTGCTTTTTGCAGCTCACTGCCTCCTTCCTGTGCCCGGTACATGTTCTCCATTGCTTGGCACAATTGGTAATTTTCAAGGCTGAAAGTATTTCATTTCTACTAATTAGTTTTAGCTTGACCTGTATTTCTCTGGACTCACAGTCTGCACACTTCTGTACAGGCCATGGCTTCACAGACTATAGTAGGCCTCATACCATATACTTTCTCTGGTAGCCCACATGCTGTATTCTTGTGCCATAAACAGGATGCTTGTGTGCGGTGCAGGCCAGCAAGAGTGTAGACATAGAAGGCATATGAAGCAGAGCAGAGCAGAACTATCCCTAAGCCAAAATATCCCAACAAGCTTTAAGTAATCTTTCAATGTAACATGCATGTTTTATGGATTTATGTGCAGCTGTAAGAAACTCATGCTGAGCCCAAATGTTCCTAAAATCCAATAATATTCCCAAAGCATAAGCACTGTCAGTATAAATATTGACAATCAAGGAAGCAGATAACTTGAGAACTCTAGTAAGAGCAAACACTTCAGCTAGTTGAGCACTAGCAAATAGCAAAGCAGCCAACTCTATCACAGAATTAACTGTTATAATTGCATATCCAACATTCAATTTTTATTTTTCATTGCAGAAAGCAGAATCATCAGTATACAAAACCCAGTCAGGATCAGATAAGGCCACAGGGGAAAGATCAGGTCAGGCTTAAGAATAATCAGTTACAGAAATGAGTCAGTCATGAGACCCATCAGGTTCGATAATTCTGAGAGAGGTTCCAAAGAAGCCAGGGAACTTGTCCAAACCTTTTTTAAATCCAGCTACACTAATAGATTTTACTACATCCTCTGGTAACGAATTCCAGACTTTGATTATGCGTTGAGAGAAAAAATATTTTCTCGTATTAGTCTTAAATGGGTTATACCATAGCTTCATTTCATGTCCCCTAGTCTTTCTACTTTTTGATGGTGTAAAAAATCGATCTATGTTTACCAATTCCACTCCATTCATTAATTTATAGACCTCTATAATAGCTCCCCTCAGCCATCTCTTTTCCAGATTGAAGAGCCCTAAGCTTTTAAGCCTCTCCTCATAGTGGTATCCTTCCATCCCTTATACCATTTTGGTGGCTCTTCTCTGTACCTTTTCTAATTCCGCTATATCCTTTTTAAGATATGGCGACCAGAACTGCACACAATATTCAAGGTGCAGTCACACCATGAAACAAACTTGCAAATTGGTCCGTGTTTCACAGAGTAAGTATTACAAAATATTAGAAACGCTCTGTATTACAACAAGAAAGTAAACTTGGCTATATCGCCGACTGCTTGTATCGAGAACGTGTATGTAAAACATCTACATATGGTTTCAAAGTAGATGACAACGTGGTCTCAGTATTACCGGGCTCAAGTCAGAAGAACCAACTGAATGCCCTACCTTAACATCAATGACCACTATCTTGTTGTCAGCTATTTTTCCAAAAAGTGCAAAACTTTAAACGTGACTTTAAAATGCTTAGCTTAAAATGCTTAGCTTTAAATGGCTTTCCAAGCTTAGGCAAGGGTGTTGCTTCCCAACGCATCAAGCGCTAAGCGTTTCTCCAAACAAGGGTTCTTCAGAGGAAAATTGCTAAGCTCTACAACGAAAAAAAAGTTCAAATTAGCTTTTACTTTCAAATGGCAAAAAACTTTTTTTTAGTCACTATAATTATCCGCTTACTGTGACTAAGATTCCACCATTACCTTATACACCCACTAGCGTCCCTGCTACAAAGAGTCTTTGTTGAACTGCTTAACGGTGGTAAAGAAAACGCTGCACATGCGCAACTTATATAGACCCAGCTGAAAATGAATGATAATGAATAGAGCCCCAACAAAATGACGTCAGAGGCAGGACTCCCATTCTATACGGGCATTTAAACCCTGAGGACTGACTGTCTGCAGTCTATGGATCCAACGTTGTTCCGCATATATCAAAGTTTGATCCCTAGTGCGCCCTTGCTGCGGGCGAGATATTTGAGTAATGCAAAAGCAGCGTAAATCTTCAAACGTGTGATGCATTGATAGGCAATGTTCAACTATCGGAGCTTCTAAACGTTTGCACTTTAACTTGCTTTTGTGCTCATTCATACGTATTCTGAAGTGCCAGTTAGTCTTACCAATGTATAGCAAGGGGCATGGGCATTGGATACAATAGACCACATTGGAAGAGCCGCAGGAAGTGCTACTATGCAACTGATATGTACTGCCATTGTGTGAAAAACTGCTGCAATCCTGTGTTATAGCGCATATGGTACACTCGCCACAGGCCTTATGCCATTTGAAAGTAAAAGCTAATTTGAACTTTTTTTCGTTGTAGAGCTTAGCAAGTTTCCCCTGAAGAACCCTTGTTTGGAGAAACGCTTAGCGCTTGATGCGTTGGGAAGCAACACCCTTGCCTAAGCTTGGAAAGCCATTTAAAGCTAAGCATTTTAAGCTAAGCATTTTAAAGTCACGTTTAAAGTTTTGCACTTTTTGGAAAAATAGCTGACAACAAGATAGTGGTCATTGATGTTAAGGTAGGGCATTCAGTTGGTTCTTCTGACTTGAGCCCGGTAATACTGAGACCACGTTGTCATCTACTTTGAAACCATATGTAGATGTTTTACATACACGTTTTCGATACAAGCAGTCGGCGATATAGCCAAGTTTACTTTCTTGTTGTAATACAGAGCGTTTCTAATATTTTGTAACACCATGAAACAATACAGAGGCATTACAATATCCTTTGTTTTCTTTTCTATTACTTTCCTTGTGATTCCTAGCATTCTGTTTGCCTTCTTGGTTGCCGCTGCACACTGGGCGGAGGTTTCAACGTGTTATCCACGATGACGCCTAAATCTTTTTCCTGGGTAGTGGTTCCTAATGTGGAACCTTGCATCGTGTAACCATAATTTGGGTTGTTCTTTACTAGATGCATAACTTTGCACTTGCCCACACTAAATTTCATCTTCTATTTGAACATCTAGTCTTCCAGTTTTTCAAGATCCTCTTGCAATTTTTCACAATCCTCTTGGGTTTTAACAACTTTGTTTACGCTATCAGAATATAGAAAGACTAGGGGACATGTAATGAAGCTACAGGGTAAGCTATTTAAGACAAATAAGAGAAAATATTTTTTCACTCAACGTGTAATCAAACTCTGGAATTTGTTACTGGAGGATGTAGTAAGAGCTGTTAGTGTAGCTGGGTTTAAAAAAGGTTTGGACAAGTTCCTGGAGGAAAGGTCCATAAACCATTATTAAAAAGGGACCCAGGATATCAATGCTTGACCCAATACAAGCATTGTGGAACCTGTGTCTTTTGGGGAAACTGCTAGGTACGTATGACCTAGATTGGCCACTGTTGGAAATAGGATACTGGGCTTGATGGACCTTGGTCTGACCCAGTATGGCATATCTTATGTTCTTATGTTCTTGAATAATTTTGTGTCAGCTATAAATTTGACTACCTTGCTCATTATTCCCATTTCCAAGTCATTTATGAATATGTTAAAAAGCAGCGGACCCAGCACAGATCCCTAAGGTACTCCACTATTCACCTTTCTCCATTGGGAAAATTGGCCATTTAGCCTACCCTCTGATTTCTATCTTTCAACCAGTTCCTGATCCACAATAGTACACTGTCTCCTATCCCATGACTATTTAACTTCGCCAAGAGTCTCTCATGAGGGATCTTCTCAAAATCCAGATACACTATATCAACTGACTCATCTTGATCTACCTATTTATTCACACCTTCAAAAAAATATAACAGATTAGTAAGACAAGACATTCCTTGACTAAAGCCATGTTGGCTTTCTCCCATTAAACCATGATTATGTACATGTTCAGTAATTTTGTTCTTTATAATGTTTTCTATCATTTTGCCTGGTACTGATGTCTGGCTCACCAGCCTGCAGTTTCCTAGATCACCTCTGGAAATGTTTTTAAAAATTGGCATTATAATGGCCATTCTCCAGTCTTCCAGTACTATTGATGATTTTAATGATAGTTCACAGATTACTAATAGTATATCTGCAATCTCATATTTTAGTTCTTTCAGTACCCTTGGGTGTATACCATCTGGTCCAGATGATTTGCTACTCTTTAGTTTATCAAATCATTGTAGTGTAGCTTCACGGTTTATTGACATTTCTTTCAATTCTTTTGATGCATCACTTTTAAGTACCATTTAGGTCATGGGTAACTTCCCTAGATCTTCTTCAGTAAAGACCAAAGCAAATAATTCATTCAGTCCCTCTGCTATGGCTTTGTCTTCTCTTAGTGCCCCTTTTACCTCTCTATCATCTAATGGTCCAACTGACTGGCCTTGCATCTAACTTGCCAGTGCTTATGTTGTTTCCAGTTTTCATCATTTGACTCCTTTTTCCATTTCCTGAAAGATTCTTTTTTTGTCTACAACAGTCTCTTTGACCTCACCTTTAAACCATATTGGCAGTTTTTTGGACTTCCTTCTACCTTTCTTAAAGCGAACTCCTTCTACCTTTCTAAGAAGGAATTTTTAAACAACACCCATTCTTGATGTAAATCTTTAACCTTTGCAGCTGCTCCTTTTAGTTCTTTCTTAACTGTTTTCCTTATTTTATCATAGTCTCCCTTTTGAAAGTTAAAATGGCAGTACTGTGGATTTCCTTTTATGAAATCAAATGTGATCATGCTATGATCACTATAGCCAAGTGACCCCAACACCCTTATCTCTTGAACCAGATTTTGTGTTCCACTAAGGACTAGGTCCAAAATGGCTTCCTTTCTGGTCGGTTCATGAACCAGCTGCTCCAAAAGCAGTCATTTATTTCATCTAGAAAATTTATCTCTTTAGCATGTCCTGACACTGACCCAGTCGATACCAGAGTAATTCAAATCACCCATATTGCTATATTGTAACTTTTGTTAGCTTCCCTGATTTCTCTGAGCATTTCATCATCTATTTGTTCATTCTGGTCAGGCAGTCAGTACTACATCCACACTGCCAACGCCTTCCACTTTTTGCATGGAATTTCAATCCATAGAGATTCTACTGTGTACTTTGTTTCCTGTAAAACTTTAATCCCGTGTGACTCAATGCCATCTCTAACACAGAGCGCAAGCTCTCCACCAATTTGATCTACTCAATGATTTTGATATAATTTGTACCCAAGTATTACAGTGTCCCACGGGTTGTTTTCCTTCCACCATGTCTCTGAGATATCAATCATATCTAACCTCTCATTTAGTGCTATACATGCTAACTCTCCCACCTTATTTTTTAGATTTCTAGAGCCTGATATTCAAAAGGCATTTAAATGATTAATAGCCAGTTAACCATGTAAATGCCTGCTAACTGGATATTCGATGACACATATATGGGTTGTGCTGTCGAATATACCGAATAAAGTCCCCTACATGCCCCGATGCTAGCTGGGGGCATGTAGGGGCATGCCAGGGGCATTCTGGGGCGAAGCAGGAGCAGGGCCGGCACTAACTGTGCAGCACTGATATTGAAAACCCTTACCTATCTGATAGGTGTTGAGGCTAACCATGCAGCATCCAATATCGATGCTACATGGTTAGCCTTGGCAGCTTTCGAGCAGTGCAACCAGACACAGATATTCACTTCCGTTGCAGCGGAAGTGAATATCTGGGGTTAGGGGGTCAGTGGGCAGTGCTAAGTGGCTATGGCACTTAGCGCTGCCCAGTTGAATATTGGGCCCCTAGCATTTGCATAAAAAACATTTTAGAGGTCGTATGTTATTCATATTTATCTGGTTATTGGTAGGCAGGGGTAATTTGGAATCTTCAAGCTCTGTCTGCTCTGTACTTAAGAGCATTTAGGTTACTTTTGTCTTTATTGGATTATCTCTGTTGATATGCCCTAACTAAAATCTTTTGCTAGTATCCTTCATGGATACATCATTCATGCGCTTTTGGGCAACTGTTGGCTTCCCCTATTATGTAGTTTAAAAGCTACTCTATCTCCTTTTTAAAGGTTAATGCCAGCAGCCTGATTCCATCCCAATTAAGGTGGAGCCAGGTGCGGCTCTATAACGAGGTGGAGTGAGGTGTTTTGGGGGCATAAAAAATGCCCCCAAAACAGCCGCCTCACTCCGCCTTCAAAGTTAAAAAAAAAGGTAGACAAGCTGCTGCCAATGCTTCTCCACAATGGCAGATTCAACCCCTCCGCTCTCCCCCGCTACTGCCCCGCTGAGGCCCTGCACTTGCCAGACTGGCTTCAGAGGGAGTCAGGAAGGCCCAAAGCCTGTCACCCTGGCTCACCTCTGCAGAGCCGCAAGAAAGAATGTTTCCCTTCTTTCCCACGGCTCTTTTAAAGTTGAGCCTGCCGGAGCAATGAGGGTAAATGAGGGCATTTCCTGTCTCACACAAGACAGGAAATGCTCCCATCACACAGCGCACTGGGGACTCAACTGTAACAGAGCCGCAGGAAAGTAGGGAAACACTGTTCTTTCTCGCGACTCTGCAGAGGTGAGCTGGGGCACTGGGCTTTGGGTATCCCCGGTTCCTTCTGAAGCTGGTCAGACAGGCACATGGCTGTTCTGGGGGGAGGGGGGCTGGAACTGGAAATGGGCTGATCGAGGGGGGGGGGTGGCTTGGACTGGAAATGTGCTGATCAGGGCGGGCTAGAACCTGAAATGGGCTGATGGGAGGACTAGCACTGGAAACAGGCTGATTGGGGAGGGCTAGAACTGGAAAGGAGCTGATTAGGTGAGGCTAGGACTGGTAATGGAATTGAAGGACTACAAGAGGGGACTGCTAATTCTGGAGAGAGATCTGCAATTGTAGGTATTTACTTCTGGGAAGTTTTCTAAATCTTGGGGAAAAAGGAATTCTTTAGATTAAAGTGAATTATTCTGTGAAACCAGTGTATTTGTTAAATCAGTCAGGGCTTAGTAGCAGCAAAAAGCTTTCAGTTTAAATTTAAAATAAAATTTAGAACCCAAGACTCCCTCTATCCAAGCAAGGGCTCTAGGACTCCCCTGCAAATTGGTCACAGATTACCTTAGAAGCACAGGACAGGGTACTGTGTAGCAGCCAGTTTTAATAGGTCTTGTACACTCCCTCCTTCCCCAACACCCACCCACTCCTAGTGCAAGGAGCTCTTTGCTCTCAGGGAATGAGTCTGATCTCTGGAGGTTAGAGTAGCAGACTTGGAGGACATAAGGAAGACAGAGAGGTACATAGACGAGACCTACAGGGATATAGTACTGAAGTCCCATGTCCAGTCTGGCAGCATCCCTGTTGCCATGGAGGAGAGAGGTCATGTGACAGGAGAGCATCACCCTGGTGTAGCAGGAAGTGATCCTGTAGTTAGGACCTGTCCTCCAGGTGATGTAAAACACTTTTACACCAAGGACGTTTCTCCAGGGCTGTGTGCCCATGAGGGAAGGATTAGGACAGCCGTTATAGTTGGTGATTCGATCATTAGGCATGTAGATAGCTGGGTGGATGGTGGACATGAGGATTGCCTGGTAACATGCCTGCCTGGTGCTAAGGTAGCAGACCTAAGGTGCCACCTAGACTAGGCCTTTCATAGTGCTGGGGAGGAATCTGTTGTCTTGGTACATGTTGGTACCAATGACATAGGAAAATGTGGTAGGGAGGTTCTGCAGGCTAAATTTAAGCTTTTAGGTAGGAAGGTGAAATCCAGAAATTCCAGGGTAGCATTCTCCGAAATGATTCCTGTTCCACGTGCAGGACCCAAAAAGCAGGCAGAACTCTGGAGTCTCAATGCATGGATGAGACGATGGTGCAAGGATGAGGTTTTGGATTTGTTAGGAACTGGGGATCATTCTGGGGAAAGGAGGGGCTCTTCCAATGGGATGGGCTTCACCTTAACTGGGATGGAACCAGGCTGCTGGCAGTAACCTTTAAAAAGGAGATTGAGCAACTTTTAAACTAGATAATAAGGGAAAGCTGACAGTCGCCCAAGAGCGCATGGTTCAGAACAATATATCCTTGAAGGATACTACCAAAAAAATGAAGTCAGAGCATACCAGCAGAGAGTTTCCAATAAAGACAAAATGTCCATAGTGCAATTGCAAAATGTTTCCAAATGCCCTTGAGTATGGAGCAGATAGAGCTTAAAGTTCCAAATTACTTCTGCCTACCGATAGCCAGATTAATATGAATAAAATACAGTCTCTAAAATGTTTGTATGCAAATGTAGAAGTCTAATAAATAAGATGGGAGTTAGAATATATAGCACTAAATGAGAGGTTAGTTAAGATTGGTATCTCAGAAACATGGTGGAAGGAGAACAACCAGTGGGACACTGTGATACCTGGGTACAAATAATGATAGAGCTGATCAAATTGGTGGAGGGCATAGAGTCACAAAGGATTAAAGTTTTGCAGGAAACAAATTTTTCTGTAAAATCTCTATTGATTTAAATTTCATGTAAAAAGGGGAAGGCAATAGAAGTGGGGGTAAACTATATCGACCGCCTGACCAGAATGAACAAATTGATGATGAAATGCTCAAAGAAACCAGGAAAGCTAACAAAAGTTACAGCACAGTAATAATAATGGGTGATTTCAATTATCCCGGTATTGACTGGGTCAGTGTCATGGCAGGAAATGCTAGGGAGATAAAATTTCTAGATGAAATAAATGACCACTTCTTAGAGCAGCTGGTTCATAAACTGACCAGAAGGGAAGCCATTTTGGACCTAGTCTTTAGTGGAACACCAGATCTGGTGCAAGAGATAAGGGTGTTGGGACCACTTGGCAATAGTGATCATAGCATGATCGTGTTTGATTTAATTAATGGAGGAGGGATGGTAAGGAAATCCACAGTAGTACCTTTTAACCTTTGAAAGGGAGACTATGATAAAATGAGGAAAATAGTTAAGAAAAAACTAAAAGGAGCAGTTGCAAAGGTTAAAAACTTACATCATGTTTTGGTGTTGTTTAAATATACTATCTTGAAAGCCCAGACCAGCTGTATTCCGCACTTTAAGAAAAGTGGAAGGAAGTCTAAAAAACTGCCAGAATGGTTTAAAGGTGAGGTCAGAGAGGCTGTTGTTGCCAAAAAAGCATCTTTCAGGAAATGGAAAAAAGAGCCAAATGAAGAAAACTGTAAACAGCACAAGCACTGGCAAGTTAAATGCAAGGCATTGATAAGGCAGGCAAATAGAGACTGAGAAGAAACTTGCTGTGGAAGCAAAAACGCATAATAAAGACTTTTTCAAGTACATTTGCAGCAAAAAAAAACAGTGAGAGAGTCAGCTGGCCCATTAGATGACAGAGGGGTAAACGGGGCACTAAGAGGGGACAAAGCCATAGCGGAGAGACTGAATGAATTCTTTGCTTCAGTCTTTAATGACGAAGATGTAGGGATGTTAACCATGAATGAAGTGGTATTTAAAGGTGATACTGCGGAAGAATTGAAAAAAATATCGATACACCAGGAAGATGTATTACAACTATTTGATAAACTGCAGAGTAGCAAATCACCTAAACCGGATGTTATACATCCAAGCGTGTTGAACGAACTGAAATATGAGAATGCAGACCTGCTATTTGTAATCTGTGAATTATCATTAAAATCAGCTATAATATCTGAAGATTGGAGGATGGCCAATGTAACACCAATTTTTAAAAAGGGAAACTACAGACCGGTGAGCCAGACGTCAGTACCAGGAAAAATGGCCAACAAGCTCTCCAGATGCTGGACAATTTTCTGCAGGGGGCATGCCAAGGCTGCCAGCCCTGGTGGCACCCCCCCCCCCACACCCACTACATCCCCCTGCTGCAGACCCGCATGGTATATGGTGCACGGTATCCATGCCATGCTGCTGTGTGCCTGGGCCCCCCCATCCCCTGGGCCCCCTTTGTCCCTGCCCCAACCCCCCAGTCCCCTTGCCCTTCCCACACCACCTTCTCCACCCCTGCCCCCTGCACATACATATCCTTGCTGTCTCCCCACACATATTCCCCTCCACCCCTTCCCCACTGCATGCACACCTCTTCACTCTCTCCCCATGCATTCTCCCCTCCACCCCCTCCCCACACTGTATGCATACCTCCTCACTCTCACCCCCATGCATGCTCCCTTTTACCCTGTCCCTACTCTGCATGCCCCCATCCCTACCAGTGATGCCTTGCACACCTCTGGTGCCACGACCAGCCCTCAGACTCCCCCTCATTGTCCCCCACTATCCCCTGTCCCATGCCATTGCTGGGCAATGGCTCCCTCAACTCACCCTCCTTAAGGGACTCCTCAGATCCCCAGCCCTGCAGCCACTGGTGGACCACTTATCCACCAGGAGCTCCCACTCCTCCAGGGTGGCTTGGCCTATCCCCTTCACATGGTCAGCATTTGTTTTGAGCCCTGGCCCTCACCCCTTTGCACAAGCCATACTGTCCTCTGGTTCAGCTCCAGCCCCCTCCTGGACTGTGCATGGTGGGAACCACACTCCATGTGGTTCGGAGCTCTCAGGCCTCTCCCCCCAGGTAAGTGTGACACTGCTATGAGGGCGAGGACAAACGCCCATCATCTACACTCTCACATGAAAGGGAGGGGCAGGAGAACATAATGGGGCTCACAGTGTCAGTGGTGGGGATGGTACTCAAGGCACTGCTGGGGCTGTCCAGTCATGGGCTCTGTAGCCTGTGGTATCACCAGCCCATGGCCACAATGGCGTTGCCTCCACCACTGTACCCACATCCTCCTCCTCTTCCTGGCATTCTTCTCCTCCTCTTCTTCCTCCTCAGCCTCCTCCTCCTTGGACTCCTCCTCTGGCTCATCAGGGGCAGGAGGAGAGCGTCCTCCACAGAGATGGCTGCATGTGTGATGCAAAGAGGTGACCATCAGTGACTGTGGTGGGTTGTCCACCTGTTATATGCTTGCACTTATGGCCTGCCTGCATGCTCGTTCTGGTTTACCGCCCATATGGCCCTGCTACCAGGGTATCTGTTACTGTTGTGTCCTGGTATGGTGGTGGCAGTGCTCATGTGTTCCCTGCCTCTTGTGCACTTGCGCCATATGTGCAGCTGTCTGCTGGATGTGTGTCCTGTCTAGGGCAACAATCTGGATTTGGGCATACACGGTTCATGCATGGAAGGGATGTCCATATAGCACAGGGTCCTTGCTTTGTCCTCAGCCCTTGGCCTCAGGCCTATGCTTGCCACTGCACTCACATTCAGCAACCAGTCACACCTCTGTTGTGGCCCTCCTCAGCCACATTCCCTCCTTCCTACTTAGCGCCGCATCACCTGGGGCTAGCCTGCTACCTTGCTGGGCCTCCATGGGGGCATCCCGGCACATATATATATATATAAGAAATGTTAAATAAATAAATAAATAAATATCCCCTTGTCACCTCTCTGACCTTCCCCACTGGCCATGGCCCACACTATTTTCCTGGGCCAACTCTCCCCAGGACATGTTGTTTCATCCCTGCTTGCTTCCACTGTCATTGCCATCCCCTTATACTGGGCCAACCCTGACTCTGTGTGCCTGCTCATCTCTGTCATGCGTCCCTTGCCAGGCAGACGGCCCATGCCCATGCATGGCATACCTTTTCTGCATCACTCCTCTCTGTGCCTTCTGTGTCCATTGCCTGGACCTGGCTCTGGTCACACCTACCTGTGGCTTCAGCCTGGGTTATGTTTCTGGGGTCTTCCTGCCTGGCTGTGTCTCTGCTCCTTCCCACGATTGTGCTTATGGCACATGCTGTCTTTGCTGGCTGTGGCTCATGCTCCATGAGCCCCTTGAATCTCCTTACTCTTTGCTGCTCTACGCGTGCACCTCGGGTTTACTCTGTGTGCCATGCATCTGTTGTGCAGTTTGATGGGGTAGATCTGTCTCACTGTGTTTGCATGGTGCTGCATGCACCATGTGTCACTGTCTGCACTGTTTTTGGTATCGGTAGTGCCAGGCAACCTCTGACACAGTCATGTTTGTGCTCTGCACAGCACACATGTTGGCTGCAGTGGGGATATGCTCCCCTGCACAGTGGCATGGTGGTTGCGTATTGGTTGTATATGTGTGTCTCACTTTCTCTTTCCATTCTCAGGTATGTGACAGCACTACATTGTCCCTCAGGGGATGCCACAACTAGAGCCAGCGAGTTACTATGATATGCCTGGTGGTGGAGCCACAGATGCCCATCTGTTTATCTGCATTGTCTTTGACCTGGCCCAGTAAGAAACGTGGAATGCAAGGGAAGAACATGTAAACTATACTATATTTCATTATTCAACTTCAGCCATTGGCCCGACACAGGCCGTGTTTCATGAAGCCTTCCTCAGGGGCTTAAAATAGCTAAAAACAATCATAAAACATATTAGAAAAAACAAGATAAAAAATAAATACATAGAGACCAAACAAACACTGGCATATAAATAAATAAAAATAAATAAAAATAATGTGCAATCTTAGCTTGTGCCTAGTACATACTATAATCGGAGAGGTGAATAAATGATACGAATGTAACCATAATACAAATATAAACATGTACACTTGTATAACTAGCTTAAAATAAATCAATAAATAACAATAAAATACATAAATATCCTAAAATGCAATTTTTCTAAATTAAATAATTGATTAAGACGTATATTTTAGAAATCTTGATGAGGAAATGTATATTTAGAAACTCGCTGAGGGTATGACAACAAAAATGCCAGTGAACATACCTGTATATGTGTGTTTTATTCAATTCAATCTATATTACCATGAAAGTAAAAAGAAAAGGAAACAAAGAGGGATGAAGAAGAGATAAAAACCATTAAAAACGACATAGGTAGGTAATGTACCTAGCCCTCTAAACTTTTTTAAAAAGAGAAACATTCTTAATAAAGTAGCAGGAAAATAACCACATAAAAGAGTCCATTTGTCTGAACTCATGCCCATAAATGTATTGCAATTTAAAATTTATAATTTTAGGAATGATAATAGAAATGTAATTAGAATGTGTCGAAATATATTAAAATATTTACGTGTCTGTGGAGAAAGGCACAAAAACCGTTCTAAGACTTAGAACTTTCGTAAAACTTGGTATGTAGTGGTGACCACTGGTCCTCAAAATCTTTGAAACTGTGAATTTGTCAAGGTAACAAAAAACAAACAACAAACGATTAACCCTTTTTGTATACCTCACAATAATAAAGACATCAACAATCCGAAGACTTTGAATATAAATAACATAACAGTAAAAAATGGAAACAAACCAAGATTATAAATAAATAAAATGCCTGCTATGGATATATCACTATTGTGAACACATGAATCGTAACAAAGTCGGGCTCATGATTTATAATTATTTGCTGTGGATTATTATCTGTGCGGCATTGAATGTAATCGGCATAACTGTATTCTTATATCGCCTGATATTTGTAAAATTAAAGACCAGTAGCACACTGAAATATGCATAAAACTAATAATATTCAATAAACAGGCTAAAAAACAAAAAACAAAGGGAGGGTTATACACTTACTTGGATCGTGAGAAATAAAGGTTTTGTAAATAATACATCGAGAGACAGCAGGACCATCCTGACTGCTACAGACTCGCTCACAACTGACTGCTCAAGACGCCAGCTTCTGTGCTCTAAATCAAGTTTTGGAAGGAATAGTGGCAATGACGTCAAAGTAAGATATGTAAATAAATCTATTAAGATGATATTATATAAATAGGTAAAACCAGCTCCACTCAATGTATAAGGACAAACTAAGATCGTAAAACGTTTGTACCCTTTTAGATGTAAACAAAAAAGTAACAACTAATTACCAAGTTGCAAATTTGCTGCTAACCATGAGAAAACTAGGATTACAAAAAAACCCTAACCGAGGCACCTGGATGCCCTTCCCTGTCGACTCTGAAAACCTGCAGCCCACCTTGCCAATCCACTATAAGCATCCGACAGTGCCCAATGACCCCCCCGGCCCCCCCCCCCCACTTCCAGTACCCGAACAAAGCACATAGACACAGGAATCTGGAAAACAAGTGCTTGGTCGCAGCTTTATTAACCGTATTGAACAGTATTAAACACTGGCCCAGCCTGGGCCAACTCAACAATTGTAATGCAACAAATTACCCCCCCTCCACCCCAATCCGGATGATGCCCCCCACCAGCTATTTATAGCAAAGTGGAGCATCATCCACCCCCCATTCCCCCTACCGCCCGCCTCGCCATATTATTAGCAAAGGCCGGCTACGTTGCCTTCCACCGGGCAGAGACCCCAGCTGAAGTCTCTCCCAATCTAGGAGCAATGCCGCTCCCAAACGAGGCGGCACCCGCCTCGATGCCCCCGCCGGGTCGGCAAGCGCCAGCTCGCTACCCCAGGCAGTAATACCAGCGCCAATTGACCTCCCCCCCCAGCTGCGACACCCAACCCCAATACACCAGACATAAAGAGGGAGGGAGGGCCGGGACACCTTTTCCGCGGTGATCCGGCAGAAAGAGGAAGACCCCACGCCTCCGCTCTCCCTTCAAACTGCCGGCCCCGCCCACAGCAATGCCCTGCAGCCAATCGCCAGATCCCAACCCCCATCGAGGGGCAGCCAAGGCCGTGACGCCCTCTCCCTCTCTGACCCTGCCCCCCCACCCCCCCTCATTCGCCCACGCCAGGGTGCATCGGGCCCCGGGGGCCCGGTTACTAATACCGGCCTCGGGACCCTGCCCTACGGTGTGGCGGGACTAACCGAGGCACCCGGATGCCCTTCCCTGTTGACTCTGAAAACCTGCAGCCCACCTTGCCAATCCACTATAAGCATCCGACAGTGCCCAATGACCCCCCCCCCCGCCCCCCTCCTTCCAGTACCCGAACAAAGCACATAGACACAGGAATCTGGAAAACAAGTGCTTGGTCGCAGCTTTATTAACCGTATTGAACAGTATTAAACACCGGCCCAGCCTGGGCCAACTCAACAATTGTAATGCAACAAATTACCCCCCCACCCCAATCCGGATGATGCCCCCACCAGCCATTTATAGCAAAGTGGAGCATCATCCACCCCCCATTCCCCCTACCGCCCGCCTCGCCATATTATTAGCAAAGGCCGGCTACGTTGCCTTCCACCGGGCAGAGACTCCAGCCGAAGTCTCTCCCAATCTAGGAGCACTGCCGCTCCCAAACGAGGCGGCACCCGCCTCGATGCCCCCGCCGGGTCGGCGAGCGCCAGCTCGCTACCCCGCCACCGGCACAAGGTAGACCCCTAACCTTGTGCCGCCCCCCCACAGAAAGCTGCGACCAGCACCAACCCTCTAAAGCTTCCTGCCAGTCATTCAGCAAAAGATCTTGACCCACCGGGGCAAGGTGCACCCCATCCAAGCGATAGAGCCCCGTGCACCGGACCTCAGCCCAAGGGTGCAGCACCTGGCGCCCTCCCATCTGCTGCACCCAACGACCGATCTGCCTGTTTATTTTGACCAGGCCACGCGACCAGCGCTGCTGATCCCAGCATGCCGGTCGTGGAATAATGTCAGACCATATGAGGGCCACACCTGGCATCAACTCCCGAACAATGGCGAGGTCCCTCTGCACAGCCCGGATGAGCTGCTGACAATACCAGCCCTGTAAGTCATTGTCACCAAGATGAAGTAACAACCCGACTGGTTGCCGCCGTTGGCTGAGGTTCGCCCGAACAGAAGCCAGGAGTTGCCACCATCGCATGCCGCGTTGACCCATCCAGCAGAGCTGCACACCGGAATCAGCCAGCCCAAGGTGGATGCCAAGCGGCCGCACCGCCGCACGTCCCTCCGCCCAGTAGACAAAGGAATGGCCGATGATCCACCAATCTCCCGCACAAACGCCATCTGTAAGGAGAAGATTGTACTGCCACCAGCAAACAACTCTGGAAGGTGAAGGAAAATGTTAATTGCCCCCCCCCCGCACCCATTGCCCCAATGCCTAAGTCCGCCATCACCACATCCCCCTGTCTTGCCCCACAGAGTAGCTAAGGGCGAACGTACCCTTCATAAGCCCCAGAATGCCACCTGCCAATCTGCTGAATGACCCGGGCATCAAGTCCAGCAGCTGCTGCACTCGTGGCCGCCCCAATCCGAAAAGAATGCGAAGCGAAACTCCGGTCATCATAACCCAGGAAGCGCAACGCCAAGCGCAACACCGCGGTAAACTGGAACTGAGTCACCGGCCTGCCATCAGCATGGATGAAAAACTTTCCTAGCCCCCCCCGCCCGCAACCACCGGAAGGCACGAAGAGCATGAACTGGGCAGGATAACAAAGGAAAGATGGCACTCAGGACAACCCAGCAACCTTTTCCCGTCTGATCAGTTTTTGAGCGCGGGATGTAAAGGCGCACCTGGGACGCCTCTAACTGGACATGGGCACAGTCGATCCCACCAAACGCACCCACACGCGCCAACCGGGGCACCAGCTCGCACACACGAAATGCCCCAAAAAATGCCGTCACAAACGACGCGTGAAACAAAACGGACTCGTAATTCGACACCGTAATGCGAGGTAAAGCCTCACAAATTTTTAGCAAAATCTCATGGGAAACAGGGAGCCTCCAGTCCCGCACTCGCGGATGCCCCCTGGCCCAACCGGCCAAAAGGCGCTTAACCAAAAAGGACAACCGGGGATTGCCCCAACCAGCCGCCTTGCAAAAGAAGGAAAACCCCGCCAAAGCCGCCCCCACCGCCGACCGAGCTCAACCCTCTTTCTTCGCCCACAAAATGAACTGGCCCACAAGCCCATCAGGCACACGCCCACCTGCCCAACCGCGCGCACCCAGGAACGCACTCACCTGAGCATATCCACGCCGATACATCGTCCAAGTGCCCCGAGCCACAGACGCACTTAACAAGGACATCAAGTCAGCATCCCAACTCTCCAAAGATGCTCTGGGATCCCAGAGGCCCGCTCTTCCGCACCTGGGGCCAACTGCCGAAACTGCACCCAATGGAAACGGGACAAAGCGTCAGCAATGGAATTACTGGAGCCCGGGACGTGACGCGCCCTGGCGGTGACATTCAATTGCAGACAAGCCAGTACGAACACCCTCATCAAGGCCGTCACTCTAGGGCACCGCGGCGCCTGGCGATTAATGACCTCGACCACCGCCGCATTGTCGCACCAGAACACCACTCTCCGATCACGCAGGCGCTCAGGCCAGACCCAAAATGCCACCACTATAGGGAAAAGCTCCAGAAAGGCAATGTTACGGGTCAATCCTGAATGCACCCATTCCTGCGGCCAAGGTTCCGCACACCACGCCCCTTGGCAATAAGCTCCAAAACCGGAGCTGCCCGCCGCATCCGTAAACAAATGTAGATCCCGATTCGATAGCTCCGGCTGCTGAAGCACAGAGCAACCATTAAAACCAGCTAAGAAGGCATCCCAAACCCGCAGGTCCTCACACATACCTACCGATATGCGGATCCGATGATGCGGAAGGCGGACCCCCGCAGTAGCCAACGACAGTCGCCGCACAAAGGGGCGCCCCATAGGCAAAACCCTGCAAGCGAAATTAAGGTGCCCCACTAAAGACTGCAATACCCGAAGAGTGACCTTTCTGGAAGACCCCACTAAGGCCACCAACTCACGGAGCCGCACAACTTTTTCCACCGGCAGACGCGCCACCATAGCCGTGGTGTCGATCTCAATTCCCAAAAAAGTGAGGCACGTCACTGGGCACAAGGTCTTGCCAGCAGCAATAGGAATGTCGAAGTCACCTGCCATGCCCAAAAAGGTCTCGAGCAAGGTAGCGCAGGTACCCCCATGACCGGGCCCCACAAAAAGAAAATCGTCCAGATAGTGCACAATTGTACTGACCCCCGTTTTCTGCTCCAACACCCAGTGCAAGAATGTACTGAAAGCCTCAAAATAGGAACAGGATATCGCACAGCCCATAGGCATGCACTTATCAAAATAAAACTGGATTCGAAACAGAAACCCAAGAACGGAAACGCCGAAGGATGGACGGGCAACAACCGGAACGCCAATTCAATGTCGACCTTTGCCAGTAAAGCACCCCGCCCACACTGACTCACCAAGGCAACAGCCGCATTGAAGGAGGCATAGCGTACCGAGCAAAGCTCTCGAGGAATGTGATCGTTCACAGAATCGCCAGGAGGGCAAGAAAGGTTATGAATCAACCGAAACTTGCCCGGCTCCTTCTTGGGAACCACTCCCAATGGGGAAACCGTGAACGGAGAAAAAGGGGGCTCACGGAAAGGCCCTGCCACTCTGCCGAGTCCACATTCCTCGGCAAGCTTCCTGCGCACCACCGCGACCTGGGCCCGCACTGAACTAGCATTACACGTCCCGCCCACTACCGGTGCACCCTGCAACGGAATCCGAAAACCTTCGGAAAAGCCTGTTAAAAGCAACTGCCAAACCCCACCCCGTCGACACAGCCCATGCTGCAGTAACCATGGGCGCATCGCCTCCACCCGCACGGGTGTGGGAGCCAACGCCCAGCAAACCCCATCACTTACCCCCCGCAGGGGCTCCTGCCACTCCCTTGCGACTACACTTGACGGCCGCATGGCCACTCCCACACAGGGAGCAGGCGTGTCTAAATTTACAGTTGGGGAATGGGCACGACGACTTGTTGAAACGCCAACAAATGTCGCCTCCCGCAGAACCCGCTTTTGGCTGGGATGCGGCCAGGGCAGGTGCCCGAAAGGAACGCAAACCAGCTGCCACCGCAGGCGGCCCTGCCTTGCCGCCTGCTCCGCCCGCTCCCCCCACCTGACTCTTCACAGACATCTGCGTCAACCACAGGTTGATGTCCTTCGTCCCCCGTGACAACTGTACATTCTCCTCCATCATGTCCCAAAACTCCTCGTCATAATTCAACCAAGCCCAGCCGTCGTGAGCCTGGGACGCAGCCAGAATGGTATCCGCGTAAGCAAGCAGTGCACCATACTGCTCAGGGAAGTAATCGCCCCAAACACTGGCTAAACGCAAGAAGGCACGAGTCCAGTTGAGGGTATTGTGGGAGGCCTTCCGCACCCTACCCACTTTCTCATCCTCCTTGCGTTTCTTTCGGCTTTCCCCGGAGCGCTTCCTGCCCTCGAGCAGACGAAAGATGTCAATGTACCGACGGCGCTTGATCCGATGACGCAGCTTTTGCGGCACGCCTTCCCACAATTCAGCGCAGCGAACCATGGTAGCCGCTCCGCCCTCCCCTTTTTGCCCCGCCACCGGCCCCGAATCGCCCGACGAAACCGTAGCCAATGAGGAGGACGAGGATGAGGAAGACGCACGCCGGCAGCAGCGACCCTGCCAGCGCTTAGAGCGTTCCTTACGTCCCGCAGCTATGCCAGCACTCGGGGTCCGCACCACACCCTCTGCCCCCCGCCCACAGCCTCATACTCACTGTTCCTGCTGGGGGGCTCCACCGGAACACTCTCGGACTGAACCTGCGCTGCCGCACCGGGCTGCACTGCCGAGGGACTCGTGGGGCCTCCGGCCACTAGGCCACTCGAGTCAGCCATCCCAATCCTGGACAATGCGGGGAACGGGACCTGCAGGGGGAAAGAAGAAGGAAAGCCAGCAGCAACCGCCCCTGGAGCGCTGGACCCCACACTCGGAACCGCCCCCAACCCCATGACGAGGAACCCAGCCCGCCAGCATTCCAAGCAGCTGCGCCCCTGCCCAGGACACTCCCCGCCCCCCCATAGCCAGCCCCAAACCAGTCACCCCAGCCTCCCCCCCACGGCCCGAACCCCCCCATGTACCCGCACCGCACATCCAAGGCCCCAAGGGCCCAACGAGGCCTGGGTGCGCCCCGCGGCTGGGTCCCCCTGGCGCAGATGAAGACACCCCCGATAGCCCCCCCACCGAGGCCTCTGAACGTAGATCAGCAGCGTGCCCCGACAATGACTCCACCGCCCCAATACTGGCGGAGCCCGTGGCACCATCCACCCCAACCGCTCTTCCCGCCGCCTCGCCACCCCCCGCCCGCAAGAAATGCCCGGACTCCCCATGCCCCAAACCCTCTTCTGCCCCCCTTCCAGACCAGAGTGGAAGCGTCCCTCCCGGAGCCTCACCTGCCACGACCCCCCTGGATTTTCCTTTTCCCCACCCACCCCTAACACTATGCGTCACCCGTGGTGCTGCCGCACCCCTGCCAGCCACACCGCCCCTGGACGGGCAATTGCGATGACCTGGCGGCATACCATGCCCGCGCGACGACTCTTTCGCGCCCGCATACCGTGACCCCCGCTGCCTGGCACCTCTCCCACTAAGCCGACGCACCATATCCCCCGAGCCACTATTCACTGCTGTATGCAGGAAAAAAAAAACGGGCCTAGCCGCCGCGGCCGGTAATTAAGGGAGGGGAGTCTGGCCTCAAAGAGAAGATTGTGTGTGGTGCTATTTATTATTTGTTGTTTTATTGTTTATTTTATTTATTTATTTATTTATTTTTTATATTTTTGGTATTATGATCCTTTTGAAAATTGCCCCCAAGCCCTGCTCTGCGGGAAGCGAGGTTGCAGATGTCTGGTTGTTTGTGTGTTGTTTTTTTTTTGAAACGGGGTGGCCAAGCAACGGAGCACGCTCTCAATGCCCGCCCCCAAAAGACCCCCCCCCCACCCGGTCCCGAACGGCTAAGGACGCGGCCCGCACACACAACAGAGGGAAGGGAGCTGCCAAGATGGACCCCCCACCCCAACACGTGGCAAAGCCCCGATGGCCACGCTCTGAACGGAGACCGGCCCGGAAACCACCGGGGTTGGGACGACGTGCTCAGCCTTGCAGTCCCTATGAACGAGCTAGCAATTCTTTAATAACCCCAGCGCACAGGCCCAGGAATGAGAAAACCGACTGGTAACCCAAAGCACACACCTTTTCCGTGGCGATCCGGCAGAAAGAGGAAGACCCCATGCCTCCGCTCTCCCTTCAAACTGCCGGCCCCGCCCACAGCAATGCCCTGCAGCCAATTGCCGGATTCCAACCCCCATCGAGGGGCAGCCAAGGCCGTGACGCCCTCTCCCTCTCCAACCCTGCCCCCCCACCCCCCCTCATTCGCCCACGCCAGGGTGCATCGGGCCCCGGGGGCCCGGTTACTAATACCGGCCTTGGGACCCTGCCCTACGGCGCGGCGGGACTTATATAAACCAAGACAATATGGCAATCAAAATATAAAACAAGTGAAAACTTGTAAACACTCGTTCCATTTTATGACTTAATTTGTAGTACATGGAGGCAAACCTAACCGCCTTACAAAACTATGACTACCTAACTAAACAAAAGAACATGAAAACTATGCTTAATAAAAAACACCTAAGGAGTGTCCAAAGAGAATAAACCATACCTAAAATTGTGTAAAAAGGTAAAAAACCGACTGCACAACCGTAATATATGAATGTCAATAAATAATAAATAAATAAATAAATAAATAAACAACTGTTAAAAATGAACCTAAAAATGAAAAACTATGTATAGTATGCTAAACCAACCCTCTTGGAAAATGAAGAGGCCGCGGGCAGGGTCCCGGCGGCCGACCCTAACCGGGCGCGCGGCCGGTGCGAGGACCCTGCGCGCGGCCATGCTAGCATTGCATTCATTGACTCCCGGCGGTTGCAGCCGCACGGGAGCCAATCAGGGAGGATTCTGGTGCAGTGGTGGGTGGTGGGGGCCGGCGAGCAGCCTCCGCGTGGTTATTCACGGCGGAGGCTGCTCGGGGGTGCCGGCTTTTTGTTTTCTCCGCGGCGCGCGGGCTCACCATGACCGGGGCCTGCCTTGCGCCCCGGCTTGTCGTTGAAGGGCC
This sequence comes from Ichthyophis bannanicus, assembly GCA_033557465.1. Taxonomy (NCBI): domain Eukaryota; kingdom Metazoa; phylum Chordata; class Amphibia; order Gymnophiona; family Ichthyophiidae; genus Ichthyophis; species Ichthyophis bannanicus. The sequence continues at coordinate 339,945,848 of CM066036.1, read as the reverse complement.
GTGTCCGGCTCTTCCGGTGAGGGGGGGTTGCCGCCGCTTTGGGGAGTTGTTCTGGGCCGAGATTGCGGCTCCTGCGGTGAGGGAGCCCCGTTGCCCCGGCGACCGTTGCTGTGCTGCTCGCTGCGGAGGTGGAGGGCTCGGCCTGGCCTGTGTCCGCGGTGGATCTGGTGGGTGCACGCAGGGTTCGGGGGGTGGGCTGCCCGACCGGCCGACCGACCGACGGCCTGCCTGGTGGGTTTCCAGGGGGCCTGCTCAGGACATCGCCGGGTCCGGAGCCATGGTCGCGGGTGATCGTTCCCCCATGCCGCTGTCGGGTGGGGGCAGGGGGCAGGTCGTGGGCACTGGGGACCCTAGCTTTTTGGCCATTGGTTTTGGGAGGGGCCGGCTTGGGGGGGGAGTGGAGCGCAGGAGCTCCCTTTTTTCTCAGGGGTTCGGCAGGTAGAGTGGCCCATCTCAGGGGTGGGGTGGTCGGGGGCAGCTATGGGGTTGGGGTTGCGGGGGGCAGCTAAAGGGGGGGTGCAGGGGGCGTCTATGGGGGTTGGGGTGCGGGGGATGTTGTATGGTGGGCGCTTCGGGTGGAACTCGGGGAGCAGCAGTGGAGCACAATGGTTCAGACAATGACCAATGATGCAGGAGTCATGGGTTCAATCCCACACTGTGCCTACTGAAGAAGGCTGGCTGAGGCATTACCTGTTATAGTTAATATTGGCAGGGGGGGAGGGGGCAGCCTGGTTTGGGGACAGTGGGTAAGGGGACTCCTGCTGCCGGGTCTCTGGTTCGTGGTGTTTTGCGGTGGCTGGTGGTCCTTTCCATGGGGTGCATTGGCTTGGGTAGGCGGGAAACGGTTGGGTTGTTGGGGGATTGGCACTGGTCATATACATGGTTCCTGGCGGTTCCCCCCCCCCGCCCCCCTCCCTCCCCTTCTCTGTTTTTGCTTGTTTTCACAGGGGCCTGCGTGGAGGGCAGTGGCGCTGAGATCCAACGGCTGGATGCCGGAACTGCTGTTGCTGTGGCTGCAGAGGTTGGCGAGACAGGTGAGTGGGGCCGTCGAGCGGATGTGATGTCAGGTGCTGCCGCGTAGGCATTCAGTGAGGTGCGGGAGATGGGCAGGTCGGTGCTGAGCGCAACTTGCGGTAGCCAGGGCTGATTCAGTGGGGGCCGCAGTGGGCGCGAGGCGGGGGGGTGGTTGGGCCCACCAGGCGCGGGACTGACGGGTTGGAGGGAGCTGGAAAGGGGGTCGGGAGAGAAGGAGCAAGTGGCGTCCTGGCTTGGGGGTCGGCCTTGCCGCGTGCTTCATCATTGGCTTCGGTGGGTGAGTTGCTCTTTTGGCAGGCACGGCTGCGGTGTTGGGGGCGTCCCGGCCGCTCGGGTGGGGCATGGTGGAACTGTGTTAGGCTGTTCCGGGATGGGATGGGGGGGACAGACGGTTATCTTGGGGCACTCCAGCTATAGTCACCTCTGGCTGACATATACGTCCGCTAGGGCAGGTGTAGGCGGAGGGCGGTGGGGGGGGGGGCGGGTGATGCTGGCCGTGGGGTTGGCCTGTTTCCGGCGGTGAGCTGGGGCGGGGGGAGGGGGGGTCAGCATCACATGTGGGGTTCCTAGGTTTACCTCCCCATTTCCGGATGGCATGTGCTGGCACTTCGGATCGGTTGTAGCGGAGGGCATTCCGCTGAGAGGCGTGGTTACAAAGGGGTCAGCGGCACCTTGGGATCGACCCCCCAGCCACGAGGCATCGGGCAGTCGGGCTTCGACTCCGCTATGTGTTCGTTGTACTGGTGGCTTCGATACGGGAGGTTCGGTTTCCGTTTGATTTGGTTCTTATGGGGGCGAGCCACGGTTGTAGTGCCTAGTACTCGGACTTCACCTTCCCTACGGCGTTTTGGTGGATGGTACCGCTTGGGGAGACTGGGGTTCGGTCTTCTTGGTAATTTGTTCCTCTCATATGGTGTCCTGTGAGGCTGCGTCATTTGCTCGGGCGGTGGAGCGGTTGACGAACGCGGGTTGGGCTGCATTGTGGACAAGGTTGGGATTGCCTCGCTCTTTCGCATGTGGTCGGGCATTCCTCTCCATTTCCTTCGGGGCTTCCATTTGACAAGGGCGTCTTCATTGGCAACGGTTGGCCTACGTTTGGCTCAGCCTCCGGTGCGTTCTTTCAATGTGTGGTCCCTCCTGTAGTGGTGGCGAAGGCGCTGCCGTAGTGGTTGTTGGGCGGTTCGGGGGGGCGGCTTAGCCGGGTCACGCTTTGCTAGGGTGGTCCGCGGTATCCGCGGCTCTGGGTTCGGGTTTGGTTTGGTGTTGTTTTGCCGGGCTGGGCGTAGTGGTGGCGCCTTGTCATTGGAATTCGTCTTCGGTGCGGTGTTTTAAACCGTGGGTGGGCTTGGTTCTTTGGGGTTGCATGGGGGGCAGCTTCGTGGGCCCGGTCCAGTATCCGCCTTCCGAGCTTGATGATTTCCCCTTGGGGATAGTCCCGAAGATGGTGGCTGAGCAGTTCCGGCTAATTTATAATTTGGCCTGTCTTCAGGGTGTTGCTGACGGCATACATTTCGTGTGCGTGGGGTGCGGTGGGGGTGCGGGTCCTTTTGCTCGGGCAGCTGTGATGGTGCAGGAGGTGGGTCGGGTACCATTGCGGGCCGAGGTTGCTCGAATCGGCCTTTTCGCATGTTGCCAGTGCATCCAGCTGCGTTTCCCTTGTGGGGGTTTCCGTCATGGGGCGTGTTGTTTTACACGGGCATGCTTCTGGTCCGCTCGGTCTCTGGTGCGTCCTTGGTGCTGTTCAGTGCAGTGGTTGCTTGTGCAACATGGGGGTTTGGCGACTGTGGTGCATTGCTTGTAGGTGCATTGCTTGTAGGCTCATCTGTGTGGGGGGCGGCTTAGCCGGTGGTGCCAGCGGATATTACATCGGGGGCAGAACCATCGCATGATTTAGATGGGCCCTTGGCGTTGGGTAAGGCAGAGGGTCCCCTGGTGCGGCTAACTTGGGGTATGGAGTTAGACTCGGGGGATGTGGTAGCTCGCCTGCAGCGGGAATAGGTAGCCAGCACGGTTGTTTCCACGGGGCGGGGCGTAGGACCCATGCCGTCGGCTGGGGGGCTGCGGAGTCGTGTGGGGTTGTGCGGCTCTTGGGTCGCTTCTTGGCCAATTTCGATGGGGCTTCGGTGTTGGTGGAGTAGGAGTTGTCCCGCGAGGGGTTGCAGCTCTACACCGATGCGGCAGGTGGGGAGTGTACTTCGGCGGGGCCTGGCGATATCCCCTTCCTCGAGCGTTTCTGCACAGGGTGGTTGGGAGTTTTGTCCTGATTGGCTCCGCAGCCGTGAGGTGGTCTGGTGGGCGGCAATGCGGCTGTGGGCAGTGTGGTCTATCGTTACTCCCGCAGGGGTTTGCCAGTGGCGGGTTCATGAGGGTGGTGGTGTTCGCATCTCTACACTTGCTGGTGTTGTAGGAGGCTTGGCCGAGCGGTTGCGGGCTGGCCCGGATGCGGACAAGGAGGGCTCTGGGGCCCGGGGATCTTATAGAGCACTGGACTTGGAGACGTGCGGTGGTGCTGCAGAATTCGGTATCACTGGGGCCGTGGTCTGGACGTCATCAGGGTGTGACTACGTGGTCCACTTTGGGTCGCGCTCGGGCGGCAATTGGAAGCGTTGCTTGGTGGGTATAAATAGGGGTGGCTAAGGGTGTGGGGGGGTTTCCAGTCCGGGTTGGGTTCACGGTTTGGACGGTTTCATATGGGTGAGGGTGGGGGTGCGGATCGCTGGGTGGGGGATTGGTAAATCGCAGGTTAGTGCAGAGGGGTGGGGTGTGCTCGGACATCCCCTCGGATCCGCGGTGGCCCCTCGCGCATGATGTGCCGGGCTGGCTCCTTTCGGCGAGCCTGCGGAGGACTGCATGGGGGTATGATGCCGCCATGTCTTGGGCAGTTTTGGTATTGCCTTTCGGGGCTTTTAGAATGGGGGGGAGTGGGCGGCATCTTCGGTCGGGACAGGGGGTGGGGGAGGGCTTCAATGGCCCCATGTCTGGGTTTCTGGACGGTGTGGGATGTTGGGGCCAATTTTCCGACTTCGCGAGGGTGCGCCGCAGTGGGCTGATGGCTTTTGCGTGCCCTATGGCTGTCATGCGGCGCTACCTGCGGGTGCCCCCGGGCAGGTGGGGGGCTTCTTCTAGAGTGCAGAAGGGTTGGGCTATTTCAGCTGCACGGGGTGTTCTGGCGCTCAAGGTGGTCAGGTGGGCGATGTGTTGGGCGGGTGATGAGCCTGCGTATTTTGCGCTGCGCTCTTTTCCCTTTTGGGTGGCTGCCCTGGTCCTGTAGAGCATGAGGATGGCGCTCTTGGGCGTGTAGGGGCTGAGTGTGGCTTGGCCGGCTCTGGGGGGTTGTGGGGTTGGGGAGTTTCATTGTTCATTTATTTTGCAGGTGGGGTCTGGAGCCTTCTGGAGGTGGGGGATCATTCTTTTGTCCGATGAGCCGGTCGGCGAGTGCTGGTGAGGGGGTGATTGCCCATTGGGGAGCGGCCTGGTTTTGGTGGCTATATCATGGCTAGGTGAGCGCGGACCCAGCGGGTCACAGCGGCTTCCTTTGCTACAGTGCCACGGGCGGCTGCTGGGTGTACGTTTGCTGGGGTCTGACATTGTCCCAAGGTCTGCATGATGGAGCCAGAAGCGTTGGTCGCAGGGGCTGGCTATCAGTTGGCTTGGCCGACATGGGGGTACTGGAGGCTGCCTTCCTGGGGTGGTTGTGGCCGGGGCTGTATGAGGGTGATGGGGCAGTTATCGCCAGTAGTGCTGGATCAGCTGTTTTAGGACTGGCGGGAGATCTTGGAGTGGGTTGGGTTGCTCACTGGTCGCAGCTTCGCTTTGGGGGGGGCGGCACAGGAACAAGGTTGTTACCTGTGCCGGTGGCGGGATCCCGGAGGTTTCCGGGGTCCGGAGCCTCAGGCTACACTTGGGCGGGGACGGGGTGCCCCTGACCCGGTCAAACCCTGGTCGACTTTTGCTATGGCATGGCGAAGTCAGGGGAAGGGTTACGTAACTTGCCGGGGGGGGGCAAGTTATGGCGTTAGCGGTGGCAAGGCACTTTGCTAAGGTATGGCTGGTGCGGGCCGGGTGCCGCTAATCGATTGAGAAGGTGTAGCATGTTGGCATATTGAGAAATTGTTAAAAGGTTAATAAAGCTGCGACCAGTTGTGTTCCATAAAATGTTGGTGTGGTGTCTTTTGTGGGGTTAGGGGATTGGGGGTGATGGGGGGTGGTAGAAACGGGCCCGAAGCACCAGGTCCGCCTGCCTCGGTTATATGTGTTAAAGAAAAACAGAAAAGTCACGTTCCATATTTAAGCCATCAGGATATAAACTATTTAAATTGTAAATGTACCGTTGTTCAAGGCACAGGAGGGTGTTATCTATATTGCCACATCGCCAATTCAACGTAACTTTTTTAATTACAAAATATTTAAAATCTGACACCTTATGATTAGCTTCTTGCCAGTGTGTAACTAAAGGTTTTTCTACTACTCCTCTTCTAATATAACTTTTGTGTTCAATTATTCTGCTACGTATTGGACGTATGGTCTTATCCACGTATAACTTATTACAGGGGACATAAAATGACACAAATTACATGACTAGTGGCACAATTTAAGAAATCATCCAAATAAAACTTGCGATTGTTAACAGGATGTATAAAATAATTTTTAACTAACAATACATGTATTGTGGTACTGCAGAGCCTATGCAAACAGAAAAAAAGGTTTTAAATCCAGAAAAAAGATTCCAACACCAGATGCGACATTACGAGGAGCCAGATAGGGGGAGCAAGAGAGACCTTCCAAGGCCTAGAGAACCGCACCCCAGAGCTGGTGATGTAATGCCGGCCAACAGCCAATCCAGGAAAGGGGGAGTTCCTCTTAGGAAAGGCTGGGAAGTTGAAAAGGAGGAAGTAGGACAAGCAAGAGAGGCAGAAGTAGAGGCAGAAGGAGAAGAGGAAAAGGAGTCTTGGCAAAGAGACCAGAGAGGAAGGAGTTCCTGGCAAGAAGACACAGTGAGTCCGGTGCAGCCGAATACCAGGAGTTCTTGGCAAAGAGACACTGGAAAGAAAGGTACCCGGAGAGAAACAAAGGTCTGAGTTTTATATGAGGAACCGGTACCAGCAGATGCAGGACACTGTGGAAGTTACCAGAGAGATGATGAAGTCATTGCCATAAGAGGGAACACTCTTCATTCAAGGAGCAAAAGGTGTGGGTGTGAAAGAGTGGTAACTCCACCCGAAGGCCAGCTGAACAGTGGGAAGCCTACTACTCGAGTAAGGCTGAATTGCAGCAGGACTAGGCCTCAAGCCTCAGCTAACTGGGATAGGCCCAGAGAACAAGGTAAACCACATTTTTATTCTAATAAGCGTTATAACTTGCTGACACAGGGAGCACCAGGAACAGAGGTGTGCACTCCTTACCAAGCTGTCTGTAAAACAAGACACAAGCTTTTATCAAACAAAAGACTGTTTAATACAAGGCACCAAGACAAAGGAAGATACTTCCATAGCAAGCATTCACATGACCAAAGCCCAGACCTAGGCCCAGAACACTGGAGGCTAGTGCAAGCGGTATATGAGAAGCCTAAAGTTGCTGCTTGGGTTAGAAATTGGTTGGGTGGGAGGCGACAAAGAGTACAAGTAAATGGAGCTCACTCTGAGGAGAAGGATGTTACCAGTGGTGTGCCCCAGGGATCTGTCCTTGGTCCGATTCTTTTTAACATCTTTGTTAGTGATATAGCGGAAGGGCTGTCGGGTAAGGTTTGCCTCTTTGCGGATGATACCAAAATCTGCAATAGAGTAGACACCCAGGAAGGGGTAGATAACATGAGGAGGGATCTAGCTAAGCTTGAAGAATGGTCTAGAATTTGGCAGCTGGGATTTAATGTTAAAAAATGTAAGGTCATGCATTAGGGCTGCAGCAATCCAAGGGAGCAATACAGTTTAGGAGGTGAAGTACTTTTGTCCACTAAAGAAGAGCGGGACCTAGGCGTGGTTGTGTCTGATGATCTTAAAGTAGCTAAACAGGTGGAAAAGGCGACAGCAAAAGCTAGAAGGATGCTTGGGTGCATACGGAGAGGAATGGCTAGCAGAAAAAAGGAGGTGATAATGCCTCTGTATAAGTCTTTGGTGCGACCTCATTTGGAGTATGGTGTGCAATTCTGGAGACCGCACCTTCAAAAGGATGTGAACAGGATGGAGTCGGTGCAGAGGGTTGCTACCAAAATGATTAATGGGCTTCATTATAAAGCATATGAGGACAGACTTAAGGATCTTAATATGTACACCTTAGAGGAAAGGCGGGATAGAGGTGATATGATTGAGATGTTTAAATACCTCCGTGGCATAAATGTTCAGGGAGAGAGCCTCTTTTAATTGAAAGCAAGTTCTGCTACGAGGGGACATGGGATGAGGGTGAAGGGAGATAGATTCAGGAGTGATATGCGGAAATATTTCTTTACGGAAAGAGTAGTGGATCCATGGAATAGTCTCCCAGTGGAGGTGGTAGAGATGAGGACAGTAACTGAATTCAAGAAAGCATGGGACCAACACAGAGGATCTCTAAAGGCAAAAGGTGGACTGTTGTAGTTGTTATGGAAGGACAGACTAGATAGGCCATGTGGTCTTTTTCTGTCGTCATGTTTCTATGTTTCTATGTTTCTATTCCACAAGAATATACTGATACAGAGTCACAGTTATCAGACCCACAACCTATGCAGGTGGAATTCAATGAGGATCCTCCTGAGATAGCCATGGATTGCAGCTACTGTCAGGCAGGAAGCCTAGAGTCTCTGCCTGATGTGTAAAGCAGGGCTCAGTAGCAAAGCCTGTGTGTTTTATTTGTATAAGGTCCTGTGAAGTAACAGTAGACAAAGCAATATCTGAATATGTTTTCTTTTCTACCTGAAGCAAGGTTTTCTTTATGTTGATGTAGACTCCACTATTTGAACCATTGTACATTAGGGGAAATAAAAAGCCTTTCTTTCCCTACACTCGGACTTTGTGTTCACTTGAAGTTTTGGTACACGGTAGGTCCTGGGAACAGATACCCAGACCCCGCATACAAGGACCAAACTCAAAATAGAAAAAAATAACTCATGTCCACCCGACCTGCCTTAATCACCCTTGGCCACTAGGGCGGCGGTGCGACAGTATGCATACCGAACAATGGCCACATTGAAAATGTCCCTTGTACTTTGAAAGAAATTTCCGCTCTGTAAAAGCTGATGGGACCAATAAATTGTGAAGATTTACGTTTCGCTTGTATGCCACCGTCAAAGTTACATCATGAAAGCCTGGGATAGCTTGTATAAGGTGCCAGTGTTTTCGTAAAAATCTACCAATGTTGCGAGATTGGTGAGAGTAAAGAAGGGTACAAACTATCCCTACATTGGACTGTTTTTCCCAAGGTAATAGCAATTCTGCTCGAGAGGAATCACGAGCTCTGTGATATGCCTTGTTTATCTGATATTGGGGATATCCCCTCTCTACAAATCTATTCTTCATAATAGATGCCTATTTTTCAAAATCATGAATAGTTGTGCAAACTCTTTTGGTTCTTAAAAATTGTCCCACTGGAAGATTGTTCTTAAGTGCAGAATTATGGAAGCTTGTGAAATGTAGTAACTGATTTCTGTCGGTCGGTTTTCTATATAAGGAAGTGTGCAACCCTTCATTTGTTTTTATAATAAGTAAGTCTAAAAATGAGATCTGATGAAAATCATATGTAAACTGGAACTGTAGATTAATGTCACAATTATTAATCCAATTATTGAATTCTATTAAAAGATCTACCGGACCCTTCCAAAGAACTAAAATGTCGTCAATGTATCTTATCCATAGTTTTATGTGGGCTTTAAATGGGTTGTCTTTAATAAACTTATCTTCAAAATGAGATACTTAAAGGTTAGCTATGTCCGGGGTCATAGAGAAACCCATCGCTACACCTTTTATTTGTTTATAAAACAAATCTCGGAAACAAAAGTAATTTTCACACAATGCATACCGAGCTAAATCTAATAGAAATACCGTGGGAATCCGCTTATGAGCTTCTCTCTTATATAAATATTGTTCGATAATTTGTAAAGCTTCTATCTGAGGATGTTAGTGTATAGAGACTCCACATCAAGTGTAACCAAAATAATTTCTGAATCAAGATCTTTTATTAGTGTAAGAATATTAATAACATGTGAAGAATCACGAACATAGGACCACATCTTTTCGACGAAAGGACGTAATAAAATATCCAAAAATTGTGAGATTGGTTCCAGAAGGGACCCAATGGCAGATACAATTGGTCTGCCTGGGGGGTTCTCTATAGATTTGTGAATTTTAGGAATGATATAAATTGTGGGGATTATGGGAAAATCCACTATAAGGAAGTCTCTTTCTTTAGCAGTAAGATAACCAAACTCAAACCCATTCAAAAAAAGATTATCAATGGATTTCTTTAAGGAAACTGTAGGATCATCCTCAAGCCGAGAATAAAACGTAGTATCACGAAGTTGTCTTTGAATTTCCTCAATGCAATGCATTTTGTCCAACACAACTATGGCACCCCCTTTATCCGCAGGCTTAATAATGATATTACTATTGGTCTGTAAGGTTTTAATTGCTTCCTTTTCTCTGATAGTAAGATTATGATAAGGGGAACGAACATGATCATTTATTTATTTATTTATTTATTACAAGCTCTTATATACCGCACTATTTGGGATCAGCGCGGTTTACAGTACAACAAAAGACCAGAACAACAAGCTGTTTGGTTTTACATTGAACAGGAAAACGAACTTGGATAATACATGGGGAAAATTTAACTGAAACAATTTACAAAGTATTTACATGTACATATAACAGTATTATTCTTATTGACTTCCTCTGGCTATTGACTTATTGATTTCCTCTGGCTACATCACCATGTCTGTATGGACTCACATATGATCAGCATCTGTGCTCATGTGTCTTCTGGTGGGACAGATTGCACAGGGGTGGTGTCTCTGCCCTCACTATGGCATCCCCCTGAAGCTGTGCTTCAGTTGGGGGGGAGGACCTGGCTGGACTATGTACCCTCCCATCATCTGTGTTGACATGTCCTTGGTGGGTGTGGGGACATGCTTACCAGCCCAACACTGCACGCGTGCACTCTCCTTGCCCCCGCTCCAGCTGCTGGTGGAGCTTATGCAGTAGCCTTGGACATTTCCACTGAATAGTCCTGTAGTGGACCCTCTAGGTCTCTGTGTCCTTCATGATGTGGAAGCGTCTGTGAACATAAGGCTGCAATATCCCCATGAGTGCATTTGGTTTCCACTCACCATTCAGCCCCTACAGCTGCCTGCCATCATTCACATTTCATGGGCTGCCTGGACCCTGCCCCCCTGAGCTGACACATCTCCACAGCTACATCACCCTGGACTCCCACTTGCCATGCTCCTTCAGGCCTCTGGACTCATGTGTGGCTAATGGTGGCAGGACTGAGGGGACAGGGGTTCACCTCACACGTTGCTTCTCTCTGTTTACTATGGCCTGTCTGTATTACTCTGACATGTTCTGGGGTCTATTTCCACTTGTTGTCTGTGCCTGTCTCTCTGTCCACATATCTGGCGCTCTCCCTCGGGACTGGGCACTTTTCTGTTTGCTCACATGGGTTTTCCAGCACTCAGTGTTTCTGTCCTCTTTTCCTCCTTTGCGCAGGCCTGCCTGTGCCATTTGTCCAGGGGGAGTTGTGCTTACTGCACTTTGTCTACATTGGTGGGCTGTTGTAACTTAATGGTTAGGGAACTGGCTTAGGAGCACAGGGGTCCAGGTTCAATTCCCACTGGCTCAACATATTTTTGTCTCACGCATGTTCTGAGGTCTGTTTCCGCTTGTTGTCTGTTCCTGTCTCTCTGTCTGACACTTTTCTATTTGTACCACTTGTCTGTCTAAATTGGGGGAGGGGGAGGCATGGTAGCCTGATGTTGAGAAGGGCGCTTTGTGGCTGGGATTCCCTTCCCAGTTGCACTCCCTGTGGGCTTGGTCATGTCACTAATCCCTCCCTAGCCAGGGATACATACACATTCATGGTGTCACTAATGCATGTGTGTTACCATGTTCTAGTTTCAATGTACATGCCTTTGGATGATGTGGTCCCATTTCTCACAACACTGTTACATATGTCCATCACTCACCACTGGGCTGCATGGGAATGGTGGATGTAGGATGGTTGGTGTGTTCATCTGTGGGTGTGGGTGTGTGCATCTTTTGGCTGCCCTTTCTGTTCTCCTGGGGAATCCGTGATGTTGTTCTGGTCCTCTCCTGCCTTGTATGTTTCTCTTTCTGTGTTTCCTGCTGATACCTCTGTGCTGCCTTCAGTACTCACTGCTCATCACATCAATGGTTTGCCTGTGGACCCCCTGCATCTCATTTTAGGGATGTTTTCCCTGTTCTGTATGTCCATCCTATTGGTGGTGTGGTCTCAATGTGTGCACACTCTCTGGGTCCAGCAGACACTCCCAGCAGTGCCCATCTCTTCCTGTCACTCACAAAGGGGTAGTGCTGTCAGGCTACACTGTCTCACTCTCTGTTATGTTCAGGTTCCTGCACATGCATTTATCTTGCTCACGCCAGGACAGACCCTTTCATGCACTCCCTCTGTCCCTCCCCATTTCTGCCCTTCCTTCCTAACTACATGTCTGCCAATTCTGCTGCTGAATCTGTACTTACTGAGCTAGGGTGGACCTTATCCTCTCCCAGCACCTGCCTGCAGCAGCATGGGCTGAGCATCTGTGGCCCATCGGGAGCAGCACTTAATCTGCCTGCAGGACCAGTGTGCAGAGCAGGCAAGTCTCTGGCTCTGAAAAATTATGTTGGTATGTAGCCATCTTGAACATGCTCTCTGGCTCTCTGTCTGTAGCTCAGTGCATTGAGGGGGGGGGGGGGGGCTTCACTCCATCCTGTTTCCTATTGCAAGTGGACCACACTGCAGGTGGACATGTTTTCAGACTTACACGTGGACGGCTGCAGTGGAATTGTGTAGAGCCACTGGCAGGTAGTGCACATCTCTCGCAGGGGTGGTTTCGGCGTGCGGCAGGGTGGATGTTTTCATTGTTTGCTATGTGTTTCAGCACGGGTACGTCCATGTTCCCATTCCGTTGGCACATGTATGTCCAGAAATGGGCCTGCAGGATCGCTAACACGTGATGTACGTCTACGACTTGCACATTTCCACGGGTCCTGCACTTCCTGGATTGGATTGCCCTCTTTATAAATAGGTTTAAAATAGACACCTTTTTGGACTTCACTTATAGGCGTCCTATTACAAACTCAAGCGCTATTGTGTAGATGCATTTTTTTATAAAGTATGCTTGTACAGTGCAGCTCCACCCCTGGTAATGGTTACATGCTACAGGTATTTAAGTATATGTATTGGCATATTTAAATGTGCATATTCAATCACATGATTTTAGAAAGGCCCCTTTTCCGCATGTTGAAGGGACTTGCGGAAAAGACTTTTTAAAATCACTTGCTAAAAGAGGATTTGAACTTGCAAACAAAATAGAAAAGGGAAGTCCTCAGTTCATATTAGAAATGAGAGAGAATACTGATGTGAAGAAATGGGATAAAAGACACTAACAAAAGTAAGCAATGAAAGTATATTTTCATTTAACTTCCCAACTCACTAATATATTGCACTGACCCTTGACACTTGTAACATACACCACTGATCCTCAACCCCATTGATCCCTTAAACCTAATACCATATACCACTAACCACCCAAATCTGGTCATATACCCCATTGACCCCTAAACTTAATAATATACAAGTGACACTTGGTAGGACTGGATTATGTGCTTAGGCCAGAGCAAGAAGTCAGGAGGGGATAGGGAATGGAATGGAGTGCTGAGAAAGAAAGCAGATAAAAATTAGAAAAGCAAATGGAAAGGGGAGTATTATGGATTGAAGTTTTGGAATAGAGAAGCTAGGAGTTGGAAATGCAGAGGGAAGAGTAAGGGACAGCTAGAAATCTTAGGAATTCAAAGAGTGTAGAGAGTGGGAATGATCTTGGACTATAGAGAAGCCAGGAGTTAGAACAGCACATGGAGCAGGGATGAGACAGAGTGATATCTTAGGGGTATGTTTACTAAAGCGCGTTAGTTGCTAACACAGCGATAATGTGGGAAAAACATGCCACAGTAGCAGCTAGCATGAGCCAAATGCAGACATTGTAGCAATTTTCTATGGTCTGCATTTTGTGTGGTAACTGCAGACTTGGGCAGGAGGTAGGCAGAGAATGGGCATGCCTGCAATGTGTGATTACCACAGATGTCAGCATCATGTGATAAATGTCAAAGTTGCAGACATCGCGGGTGCATCTTATGCCACCTCTATGGGTGGCGATAGCTGAATCTGTGGTGCTGCCTAACCATGATCCTTGCAGTTTTACCATGGTATCTGGACTTGGACTGGCATACTATTTTTTGACTTCTCAGATAGAGAGCAGTTACCTGATTGGTGGTCTCTTCTCTGTTCTGATTGGTTCTTTTATACACCACACCTGAGAAACGCGCTCAGCTAAATGACAGCGCCTGGGTTATAAAAAACCAGTTGTTTTAGCATTGTTTAAGGCTTATGCTTCTACTAACAGCGGTTTGACCTGAAGCAGGGGGTTTATGGATATACCCCCGAAACGTGGCACGTCGAAGAATCGGACCTGCTGTGTATAGCCTATGATGTTAAAGCTAAGTACCAGCCATTTTTTGAAGAGCTGTTTTAAATGTTTAAAAAAACGATTAAAAAGGACGGGCCACAGCGGTAGAAGGTGATTCCCCTTTCTACTTGGCTGGCCATTCCAACAAAAAGATTTCAAAGATATTTTCTGGTTTATTTCACTGAGTTTTGGGGTTTTTAGGTTCAATTTATACTCAGGGTGAAGGTGTTTTGGTTTTTACTTCGGCATACATGGCCTGCCACTTCAGATCCTTCTCTAACACAACTGCGAGGGAGTCAGAAGTGGCAGGACATGTGTACTGAAGCACATGGCCTGCCACCAAGTCTAGCTGTCCTTGTTGCCGGAATCAGTGTCAGCCTGGGGGCAGCAGCTAGGCACCCGGGTTGGGGGGGGTGACAGGCCACTTGGGCCGAAACACATGGTTTGCTGCACCGCCCACCGCTCTTGTCAAGGTCTCCAGTGACTTGTTCCTGGAAAAATCCAAGGGCCTGTACTCTGTCCTCATCCTTCTTGACCTCTCTGCTGCTTTCAACACCATTGACCACAACCTTCTCCTTGATACCCTGTCCTCGCTTGGCTTTAAGGGCTCTGTACTATCCTGGTTCTCCTCCTATCTCTCCCATCGCTCCTTCAGTGTGTGTTCTGGTGGCTCCTCCTCCTCTGCTACCCCGCTCCCAGTTGGTGTACCCCAAGGATCTGTCCTGGGTCCGCTCCTTTTCTCTCTCTACACCCAGTCCCTTGGTGTGCTTATCTCTTCCCATGGCTTTCAGTACCATCTGTATGCTGCGCTTATCTCTTCCCATGGCTTTCAGTGCCATCTGTATGCTGATGACTCCCAGATCTACCTCTCTACGCCTGAACTCTCTCCGGCAATCCAGACCCGGATCTCTGCTTGCCTTTCTGACATTGTTGCCTGGATGTCTCACCGCTGCTTGAAATTGAACATGGCCAAGACTGAACTTCCTATCTTTCCCCCTAAAACCTCCCCTCCTCTTTCTCCTTTCTCAGTCTCTGTGGATAGCTCTGTACTGCTTCCTGTTTCCTCAGCCCACAATCTGGGGGTTGTCTTTGACTCCACTCTCTCTTTCTCCACACATATCCATCTTGTAGCTAAGACCTGCCGTTTCTTTCTCTATAACATTAGCAAAATCCACCCCTTCCTTTCTGAACACACTACTAAAACGCGAATCCACTCCTTAATCACCTCCCGTCTTGACTACTGTAACCTACTCCTTGCTGGTCTCCCTTTGAATCATCTCTCTCCGCTTCAATCTGTTCAACACTCCGCTGCACGGCTAATCTTCCGCCAGCCTCGTCATGCCCATATCACTCCTCTTCTCAAGTCACTTCACTGGCTCCCTATCCATGTCCGCATCCAGTTTAAACTCCTCCTGCTGACCTATAAATGCATTCACTGCAGCTCCTCAGTACCTTTCTTCTCTTATCTCCTCTTACAACCCCTCTTGGTAACTCCGCTCTTCTAGCCAACTGCTTCGATCTGTGCCCTTCTCTTCTACTGCTAACTCCAGACTTTGCTCCTTTCACCTTGCTGCACCCTACGCCTGGAACAAACTACCTGTGTTTGTATGCCAGTCACCTTCTCTAACCCTCTTCAAATCCAGGTTGAAAGCCCACCTCTTCGCTGCCGCTTTTGGATCTTGACTCACCTAAGCTCCTTTTCTTTCCCTTATTTTACCCCTGATTACACCTTCTGTGTTTTTGTCTTGACTAGATTGTAAGCTCTGATGAGCAGGGATTGTCTCTTACATGTCTGTGCTGCGCTGCATATGACTGGTAGCGCTATACAAATGCTCAGTAGTAGTAGTAGTAGCCCACTGAGTTCTGCTAGCTTTGTGCTACCTCTTCTCCCCCACTAGCCCATTGGCAGCACCACTAACCCCCCTCTCCCCAAGCATCCATCTTCCCCACAGCCCTTATCCTCCCTCCACAAGGCAGCTCTCTGCCCTTAATCAAGCCCCCATCAACATTCCTTTTTTACCCTCCAAAGGGTGCCGATGGGCATATAGGATTATTTCTTATCACATTCCTCCTATCCCTGTCTCTCAGTATCTTACCTTCTAACTCCTTCTTCTGACTCTGACTGTGTTGGCATGTGGATGTCTCACTGGCCTCTTAGATGCATCAGACCATTGGGCGGCCCCATGGGAGGGGAGAAAGTGAAGGGGTTCCCTCTTTCCATGGGCCTCAAAATGTGAGAAGAGGGGGACAGTGACTGGACAGATGATAGTGCCAATGTGCCAGAGCTGGTGGTAGTAGTAGTGGTTGCAGACAATGGAGGCACCCTCTTCTTTGATGCTCATGTAGATAGGGACACCTGAGGCACAGATGGCACAGTGGTGGCATTCAGAGGTGAAAGGGAGGCACATGACACATTGCACCATGAATTGCTGAAAGTTTCTGAGCAGCCCTATGATGGACCCATTAAGGGTCTCTGTTGCTTGCAGCTGTCTCTCATGTAGGTGGATGTGTCATTCCTTGAGGGTGAGTGACCATCACAGCAGCTCAATCTTTTCAACTTGCTATGTCTGATGATAGACATTGTGCTGCAGTAGACATTCGGCACAGTGGAGAAGTTGGTGACAATGGTGACTGACACAAGGAATGTCCTGGGCATCATCTGCCCCTGTACCCTCTCCAGATGCCTGAGCTTTCTCAAAGGGAAATGGAGGTAGAAGCTGTAAATCGGCCTCCTTGATGTCATCCTCCTCCTCCTTCTTCTCCACTTGAGCAGCCTGTTCCTCCATGTCAGCTGGGCTGCCATTGTCATCCCTGGTTGTGATGGCCTGTAGTATGCGACCCTCTTCGTGGGTCTGGCTGCTGAGGTCTACACTGCTGCCCTCCAGTGCATCTTTGGACTCCTCATCTCCTGTAAGGACATGAAGAGCAAAGTTACTCACCTGTAACAAGTAATCTCTGGGAACAGCAGGAATCAGTTTTCACATATAGGTGACATCCCCCCGACGAAGCCTTCATGGGAACACTCCCCAGCATCATAGAAACATAGAAACATGATGGCAGAAAAAGACCACATGGCCTATCTAGTCTGCCCTTCCATATCAACCACTAAAACAATCCTCTTTTTCCATTCAGAGATACACTGTGTTTGTCCCATGCTTTTTTAAAATTCAGATACTGTCCTCATTTCTACTACCTCCACTGGGAAACTATTCCAAGCATCTACCACTCTTTCTATAAAGAAATATTTCTGCATGTTACTCCTGAGTCTATTCCCTTTCACTCTCATCCTATGTAGCCTCGTAGCAGAGCTTGCTTTCAGTTGAAAGAAGCTCTCCTCCTGTGCATTTATGCCATGGTGGTATTTAAACATCTCAATCATATTACCTCTATCCCACCTTTCCTCTAAGGTGTACATATTAAGTCCTTAAGTCTGTCCTCATATGCTTTATAATGAAGACCACTAACCAGTTTACTAGCCATCCTCTGTACTGACTCCAACCTGTTTATATCCTTTTGAAGGTGCGGTGTCCAGAATTGCACACAATATTCCAAATGAGGTAGCACCAAAGACCTATACAGAGGCACTATCGCCTCCTTTCCTCTGCTGGCCATTCCTCTCCCTATGCACCCAAGCATCCTTCTAGCTTTCGCTGTTGCATTTTCTACCTGTTTAGCTACTTTAAGATCATCAGACACAATCATGCCTAGGTCCTGCTCTTCTTTTCTGGACAAAAGTACTTCACCCCCTATACTATATCGCTCCCTTGGATTACTGCAGTCCAAATGCATGACCTTGTATTTTTTAACATTAAATCTCAGCTGCCAAATTCCAGACCATTCTTCAAGTTTAGCTAGATCCCTCCTCATGTTATCTACACCTTCCTGGGTATCTACTCTATTGCAGATTTTGGTATCATCCGCAAAGAGACAAACCTTACCTGACGGCCCTTCTGCAATATCACTAACAAAGATGTTAAAAAAATCAGACCAAGGTCAGATCCCTGGGGCACACCACTGGTAATCTTCTTCTCCTCAGAGTGAGCTCCGTTTACCTGTACCTTTTGTCGCCTCCCACTCAACCTGTTTCTAACCCAAGCAGTAACTTTAGGAAAGGAAAAAGAAAAAAACCCTACAACTTCTTGGGGGGGGAGGGCATGTTGTGAAGACTGATTCCTGCTATGGGTGAGTAACTACGCTATCTCCAGGATCAAATAGGAATGCAGTCTTCACATGTGGAACTCCCTAGCTCCATGTTACCAGAAAACAGCGAGGAGTAGGGTCAGTTACAAACAGGAAAACCGCTGAAGAACAACATGGGGAGTCCAGGGGATTTAGTAGACTTGGCATTCCCAGAAAACCCCCATCAAGATGACAATGGCAGTAGTCTGGATGGACAGAGGGCTGAAGGGAAGGAGGTGTAGCTAAATCCCAAACAGGTGCCAGAGTATGGCTTGGCCAAAGTCACTGTTTTTACAAGAATCCTTGTCCAAGCTGCAAAGGTATAAATTGAGGACCATGTGGCAGTATGGCAGATCTCCACTATGGAGACAAAGCGTAAGTGGGTTATGGATGTGGCCATGGCCCGGACATTATGAGCAGTGACATGACCCTCTTATGTCAAACCCATCTTAGCGCATGCAAAGGATATGCAGTCTGCTATCCAAAGAGAAAGCATGCATTTTGTCATAATGAGACCAAGTGACTAGGGTCAAAAGAAATAAATAATTGCAAGAATTTCCTGTGTACCTTAGTTCAGTCAAGGTAATATGCTAAAGCCCATTTACAATCTAGGGTTTGAAGCACTGTCTCAGACCCAGATGCACGCGGCTTGGGAAAAAAGGTTGGAAGAATTACGGACTGGTTGGGATGGAAAGGAAATACAGCTTTTGGAAGGAAATGCGGATGTGTTCTCCGGACTATCCTGTCATGGTGAAAACGTGTATAAGGCGCATGTGCAACTAAAGCCTGCAGTTTGCTGACCAGGCGAGTCAAGGTGAGCACAACTAGGAAGAAGACCCTTCCAAGTAAGAAACCTGAGAGAGGTGGTGCCTAGAGGTTCAGAGGAGGCTTGAGCAGCTGAGCAAGGACCACATTAAGGTCCCAGGTGACAGACAGGGTCAATGGCTTAGTCAACAGGAGACCCAGCATGAAACAGGCTACCAATGGATGCGCGGAAATGGGTTTTCCATTCATCCCCCAATGAGAAGCCAAAATGGCACTGAGGTGGACACAAATGGAATTAGTCTTGAGACCCGTAGAAGAGAAGTGGAGAAGGTACAGCAAGAGAGACTCCACCGGACAATTAAAGGATTTGAGGGTGTGCTGAATGGACTAAACCGCAAACCAGCGACACTTAAAGGCATACATGCATCGCGTGGAGTCCTTCTGGAACACCAGGAGGATATCCTGAATGGCATCTGGTAAATTGAGGTTGGAAAGGACTATCCTCTCAGCAGTCAAGCCGTCAGGAGGAGCGCATGAATATTGGGAATGAGCAGCGTCCCTTTATCGTGCCTGATAAGGTCTGATGTGCATCCCAGATAGAGAGGCTGATGCTGAGCTAGATGAAGAAGCAGGGGAAACCACAGCTGTCAGGGCCAGAACAGGGCTACCAGGATCATGGTACCTCTGTTGGCTTCTAACTTGAACAGGGTTTTGGCTATTAGCGGAATGGGTGGGCAAGTGTATAACAGACCTGTTCCCCAAAGGAGGAAAGCATCTGGGGCTTAAAAATATAAGAACATACATAAGATATGCCATACTGGGTCAGACCAAGGTCCATCAAGCCCAGCATCCTGTTTCCAACAGTGGCCAACCCAGGTCACAAGTACCTAGCAGTTTCCCCAAAAGACACAGGTTCCTCAATGCTTGCATTTGGTCAAGCAGTGATATCCCGTGTCCCTTTTAATAATGGTTTATGGATCTTTCCTCCAGGAACTTGTCCAGACATTTTTTAAACCCAGCTACACTAACAGCCTTTACTACATCCTCCGGTAACAAATTCCAGAGTTTGATTACACGTTGAGTGAAAAAATATTTTCTCTTATTAGTCTTAAATAGGTTACCTTGTAGCTTCATTGCATGTCTCCTAGTCTTTTTATATTCTGATGACTTAAACAATTGATCTACGTTTACCCGTTCCACTCCATTCATTAATTTATAAATCTCTATCATATCTCCCCTCAGCCGTCTCTTTTCCAGGTTGAAGAGCCCTAACCTTTTTTGCCTCTTCATAGGAGTATCCTTACATCCCCTTTACCATTTTGGTGGCTCTTCTCTGTACCTTTTCTAATAACGCTATATCTTTTTTAAGATACGGCGAACAGAATTGCACACAATATTCAAGGTGCAGTCGCACCATGGAACGATAAAGAGGTATTATAATATCCTTTGTATTATTTTCCATTCCTTTCCTTATGATACCTAGCATTCTATTTGCTCTCTTTGCTGCTGCTGCACACTGGACGGAGGGCTTTAACATCTTATCCACGATGACGCCTAAATCTTTTTCCTGGGTGGTGGTTCCCAATGTGGAACCTTGCATCGTGCAACCATAGTTTGGGTTGTTCGTTCTTAGGTTAATAACTCTGCACTTGTCCACATTAAATTTCATCTGCCATTTGGATGCCCAATCTTCCAATTTATCAAGAACCTCTTGCAATTTTCCACAATCCTCTTGGGTTTTAACAACTTTAAATAGTTTTGTGTCATCTGCAAATTTGATAACCTCACTCATTCCCTTTTCCAGATCATATATGAATATGTTAAAAAGCAGCGGACCCAGCACAGATCCCTGGTGTACTCCACTATTCACTTTTTTCCATTGGGAAAATTGTCCATTTATCCCTACCCTCTGCTTTCTATCTTGTAACCAGTTCCTGATCCACAATAGTATATCACCTCCTATCCCATGACTTTTTAGTTTTGCCAAAAGTCTCTGATGAGGGACCTTGTCAAAGGCTTTCTGGAGATGGCACCCTGGAGCAGAAGCAAGGAAGCTGCATGTTGAGTGATGTGGCAAACAGATCGATCTCCAGGATTCCCCAAAGTCAGAAGATGCGATCGACTATTCTCCGATGAAGAGTCCACTCATGAGGTCGGAGGACCCGAATGAGACTGTCCGCGAGAACATTCTGTTCTCCTGGCAGGTAAATGGCTCGGAGAAGAATAAGCCAAGGCAAAGGACTATAATCAGACCGCTTCCTTACAAAGGAGGTAAGAATCCATGCCTCCCTGCTTGTTAACATAAAACATTGCAACCTGGTTGTCCATCTGAATCAGGATAGGTTGATGCGATAACTGATGATGAAACACCCGAAGGGCATTGGTTATCGCCCTCAACTCCAGGAAGTTGATCTGATGCAAAGCTTCCTGTTAAGATCAGAGGTCCTGCACGGCCAGGCCATTGAGATGAGCTCCCCAGCTTTGTTTGGATGCATCAGTTGTTAGCATCTGTTGAGGTGGAGGCATCTGAAAAAGTAACCCTACAAGAAGGTTTTTAGGTGAAAGCCACCACTGAAGGGAGTCCACCAGAAGAGGAGTAACTACCACTCTGTCTCGTAGATGCCCCTTCACTTGTTTCCACTGGGAGGAGAAGGTCCACTGCACTTGGCGCATGTGGAGACAAGCGTAGGGGACTAAATGGACCGTGGAGGCCATGTGACTGAGGAGATGAAGCATGCCTCATGTCATGGTGTGATGACTGCACTGAATGATGCCTGCCATTTCTGTGATGTAAAGAAAATCCAACCCCAATAATTACTAGAAATAAGGGAAAACAAAAAATCTATATTTAAATGTTGGAATGCTCGTTGCGCATAGAGAAGGGAATCTCCTCCGAAAAACAACCCACTCCTTTTAATCTTCTTAAAGTATGTGAAATCAAAATTCCAAAAATGTGGCAACCAAAAGCCAATATGCTAAGAATTTTAAATAACCCACAGGTTTATGAAATAGATTAAATACTTAGCTGGCAATCGGAGCTGGAGAATCCGCTGAAGGCCAAAGTTGTTCGTCGATGAAATCAGTAGATCAGACAAGATGTTCAAAACCATGAGGTCCATAAATCTATTGGATCAGCATGAAATCCTAGATCCATTAGATCAGCGCAACACAACACTGTGTTTTGGGTCAAAGACCCTGTTGCAAGCTTTATATAATAAATTGCTTCTTCAATGATGTGAACATTGCAGACTTCAGCTTCTCTTGCTCGGCACAAGAACTTTCAGTTCCCTCAAAGGGGATAGCATCTCTGTGAGGCATTTGAGATGGTCCTCGGGCAGGAAAGCTCAAGTCTGTGTCATGCCAAGAAGAGCACCTATGATTTCTAGACTCCGAGTGGGAGAAAGGTGCAGCTTTGGAATGTTTATGACAAATCCAAGATGTTCAAGCACCGAGACAGTGCATTGAATGGACAGATGAACCAGATGAGCCAGTCATCTAAATAGGGGAAGACGAAGATGCCCAGGGTACGGAGATAGGCCATGACTACCACTAGGCATTTTGTGAAGACCCTTGTCAGTGTGTGTCCTATCCTCTATCTGTCCTTTACCCAGCTCCTGCCCTCTCAACACTTTATATCCTCTGATTAGTACTATCTGACTGCACATTTAGGTGTGCTTTTTTTCTCTCCTTCTCCCTCTCCCTCTACAAGGTCTCTCTTGTAGGTATTTAAAGTCTTAAGTTTTCTTTACCTTGCCTGAGTTATACTAGGGCACTTCCTGTGGTCTCTGCCTGCTTTCACTTGCTTGCATTCAGCACTTGCCCCTCCCCTCCGCCTGATGGGTTTTGTTCAGATCCATTTGCTGGTGGTTCCTGGTTGGGTGAACACCCTCATTGCAAGTTTCAGCTAACTTTCTATGCTCTGTTCGGGTATTTTCCTGTGCCAATTCAGAATCTAGCTTATTGTTATTTATTGTTCTGTATATAGTTTTGTTTTCTCAGTGTGTATCCTATCCCCCGTCTGTCCTTTACCCAGCTCCTGCCCTCTGCAATGCTGTGTCTTTCTTCTCAACACTTTATTGCCTCTGTTCTCTGATTAGTATTATCTGACTGCACATTTAGGTTTGCTTTTTTCTCTCCTTCTCCCTATTCCTCTACAAGGCCTCTATTGTAGGTATTTAACGTTTCCGTTTTTTACCTTGTCTGAATTTTACTAGGGCACTTCTTATGGACTCTACCTGTTTTCACTTGCTTGCATTCAGCACTTGCCCCAACCTTCTTGTTCAGCTCTGTCTTTCTGTTTTCAGCTGTGTGTGTCTCTCTCTCCTCTTCCTTATTACATTCTACCAAAATGTCTCTTGCCAAAGTCTCCATGACCTGTTCCTGGCAAACTCCAAGGGCTTTTGCTCAGTCCTCATCCTTCTTGACCTTTCTGCTGATTTTGACAATGTTGACATAACCTTCTCCTTGATACCTTGTCCTTGCTTGGTTTTAAGGGCTCTGCGCTATCCTGGCTCTCTTCTTATCTCTCCTATCACCCTTTTAGTGTTTGTTCTGGTGTATCCTCCTCTACTGCTATCCTGCTCTCAGTTGGTGTACCCCAAGGATCTGTCTTGGGTCCACTCCTTTTCTCTCTATATATACAGTCCCTAGGTGCACTCATCTCTTTACATGGCTTTCAGTACAATCTTTACGCTGATGACTTGCAGCTCTACCTCTCTACACCTGAAATCTCTCCAGCAATCCAGGTCTAGATCTTTGCCTGCCTTTCTGACATTGCTGCTTGGATGTCTCACCGCCACTTGAAATTGAACATGGCCAAAACAGAGCTTCTTATTTTTCCCCCTAAACCCTCCTCTCACCTTCCTTCTTTCTCAGTCTCTGTGGATAACTCTCTACTTCTTCTTGTCTCCTTAGCTCACAACATTGGGGTCGTCTTTGACTCCTCTCTTTCATTCTCCACACACATCCAACTGATAGCTAAAACCTGCCATTTCTTTCTCTACAAAATCAACAAAATTCATCCATTCCTTTCTGAACACACTACTAAGACACTTATCCATTCCTTAGTAATTTCCCGTCTAGATTATTGCAACCTGCTCCTTGCTGGTCTCCCTCCGAGTTATCTCTCTCCCCTTCAATCTGTTCAACACCCTACTGTGTGACTAATCTTCCACCAGCCTCATTATGCTCATATTACCCCTCTTCTCAAGTCTCTTCATATCATAGAAAAAGAACGCCATAATAAAACAGGAAAGATGCAACAGAAAAAGATAAACATACCAACTAAAAACTCAATAGAAACAGACTCAATAGAAACAGACAATAAGGCTGAGGTATCATGTAGATTATGATGTTGGTCAATAACCACACACCCCTTACACTCATCCCCCCCCCCCTCCGATGTTCAAGCCATGTTTATTTCAAAGAAATTACTGAACAAATGAGCTTTCAGGGACTTCTTGAAACTCTTAAAATCCATGGTGACTCATAGGGAGGCAGGCAATCAATTCCACAATGTAGGGCTGCAATGAAAAAGGCTGTCCAACGAGTGGACTCATATATAATGTTGGCTGGAGATGGAATAATCAACCAGAAACCATATGCAGAGCGTAATGTCCTTGCAGGGGCATAAAGTGTTATTAAAGAAGAAAGATAATCTGTGGCCAAATCATGTATTGCCTTAGAGGCGAACAATAGAATCTTGTAATGGAGTTGTTCTGAAATAGAGAGCCAGTGGTAATGCCTAAGCAAGGGCGTAACGTGATCCTAATGACATGCTTGGGCTAGGGTGTGCACTGCAGTATTCTCTACTGTCTGCAAACATCGAAATTGGCACAATGGCAAACCTAAATTGACAATATTACAATTATCTAAAAGGGACACAACAATATGAAGTATCACTGTTGCCTGGGCATTCATATCTAGAAACAACCGTATAGCTCGAAATCGACAAAGCACCAAAAATGAGGATTTTATGACATGAGCAATTTGTAATGAGAATGACAATTTAGAGTCAAGGATTACCCCCAGCAACGTTACTGGGATACTCTCATTCATGGGTACTGGACCAGGATCTTCCATGGAGTCTGAAAATTACATGGCCACAGATTTACTCAGATTCAGGACTAAGGAGTGAGAATGTAGCCAAGAGACATTATCTGCTAAGCAGAAATTGATTCCTACCAGATCTGGTGTCCTCAAATCCATTGAGTACAAGAGAATGTCATCAGAATAAATGAATGTGATGATTCTTAAACTCTGGATAAGTGTAACCAACGGGTTCAAGAAAATATTGAACAAGATAGGGGAAAGTGTGGAACCCCGAGGTACCCCACAAGTAAGATCATGCGAGGAGGAAAGAGTATTGGAGACCTGAACCTGGTATGATTGTCCCTGGAGGAAAGAGTGGAGCCAAGCAAGTGGCTGACCACAAAGGCCTATTATCAAAGAGATGGGCCATAAGCAGTCCATGGTCTATGAGATGAAATGCAGCCGAAAGATCTAGTGAAATGGTCAGAAGTGCCTTGCCCTGATCCCAAGCCCTATGGATATGATTTATGACTGCTGCCAAAACAGTTTCTGTACTATGTTGTGGCTGAAATCTAGACCGCCTAAGATGTAGGATATGGATTTGTTCAATATGCACAGAAAGTTGTCAAAATACACGTTTTCCTAGTACTTTAGATACAAAAGGTTGATTTGATAAAGGACGATAGTTTTTAGGATCAAGCAAATCACCTTAAACATCTTTGGCTATAGGTCGTAATACAGCCTTCTTCCATGTATTAGGTACTGTCCCCGAAAATAAGCTACTATTGATAAGTGAATGCAAAATTGGAAGAAGTCCCAAAGACTGCTCCTTTAGCCAAGTAGAAGGAATTGGATCTAGTATAAACATTGTTTTTTGAATACCTTGTATGAGACAAAATAAGTCTGTCATGGGAACTTGGGTAAAGTGCTACCAAAGATGATTAAGAGATGGGCCAACAGGATTAAGTGAATCTGGCAAAGAAAAAGGAGGATGAGCAGGGAAGGTTGCTTGAAGTTGAAAAATCTTATTTGAAAAGAAAGTGGCTAAACTTTCTGTGGAAGGTCCCCCCCAGGGCAAGTTGGTATCTGATGAGTTCAAGGATCTAAGTTGATCCACTACCGAAAATACGGTGCGACCTGGGTTGGACAAAGTCCTTATCAGGGAGGAAAAGTAATCCTTCTTTGCCTGTGTAATCTGTGAACAATAGTATGAGTGTGTGTTATGAAAATGAAGTGATTCTAGCGAAGATCTATTTTTGCGCATTTTCTTTCCTCCGTCATGGAACCATTTAAATGAGCAGCGTATGGGCCGTGTATGTACCTTACATGGGGCTATGGTGTCCAATGCTTAGCACAGAGTATTATCCTGGGAGATAGCCTGGACCTCAACTGTGAGTGTGGAAAAACAATTAGAAAAAAGGATATCCGCTGATGGGAAAGCCGCCAAAGTGTCTGTAGCAATATGTCTAAACAAGCGTAATAGTTGAGTCACTGAAAACAAGCAACCAAGAAGAGAAATTGGCAAAGTAACATGAAAAAGAAGAAGTACATGATGGGTCCATGGAAGAGGAAGAGTGTGAGGTCAGAGACTGTAATGATCGAATCCTGTAGCATAATGACAAGATCCAACGTATATCTTGCACTGTGTGTAAGGGATCTAACATGCTGTTGAAATCCATAGTATGACAGAAAAACACTAAAAGCTCTATCACTAGGTCAATAAAGAGGTTAGGATATTATATAATAGTACCAAGATCAACTGGTGAATAAATTCCCACGATGAGACAGAGAGCGCCGGAGGGCAGTAAAGTAGCAACACATGCATGCCAGGTGAAGTATCCAGCCTAACAAGGAGATTCCACATTCGTACCACACTCATGGGAGAGTTTGGTGACTGCCACAGAGGATCTATGCAGCATATCCATCTCGGTTCATACTATTTTGTTCCTGTCCCCTAGCCATGTACCAGCCTCATCACCATCTTCTTGACCAATGACTTTCTCCACTTGCCTGTCCCTCTATAGGTTGCTACAGCTGCCTTGGGTTGGGGCCAGCACACATCTATGAGCATTTGGGCTTTTGGTGTGTATGTATTGTTGTGGATGTGATTATGGGATGTAGAAAAATGATATCTCTATACCCTGCAACTTGTGAAAACCCACTCCCAAAATGCACTATTAAAAATGTGGACTGTGTTGGACATGCAGAGCATGTGGCATTGGAGGGAACAGCTTTTAGACCCTATCCATGGTGAATCTGCTCACAGCCCTAGCTCTTTCACTTGTATGGTGCAAGTAGCCATTGTCAGCGCTGATGCGATAGGGATCATAGCCCCCACTCAGAGTGCCATCCTTGGTCACACACTATGCAGACTGCACCAGATGGTATATATATATGTGTGGAAAGGGCATGCACCACTAATATGACATGGGGTGTATAGAATATGGTGAATGGTGTAATCTCTAAGAAGAAACAGGAATGCAGTCTTTACATATGAGTAGTGTCCCCTGATGGAGCCTGCACAAGAACACTCCCCAGCATTCAATAGGAAGCATTTGGGAGCATCCCTTTGTGCATGAGTGCATGCCTTCCTGCCTTCCCAGTGATTCTCCTCAGTCTTAGCTTTTCCGTGGAGCCCTATAGATGTTTGTCTTGTCACCACAGTTAAAACTTTTTTCTCTGTGCTCTTCAAGATACACTTTTTTTTTTTTTTGCCTTCCCATCTACTTCAGTACCATTGCTTGTCAACGCTGGTGCCCTTTTTAGGCACTTCCACTAACTTTTCTTTTCTCTTTTTTACCTCGCAGCTCCTGCGAGTTTTTTCATCGATACCGGCCACCACTGAGTCTTTTGACTTGGCAAAGACTGTGTTTCCTGACATGGAGAAGCCAGCCAATGGTTTCAAAAAATGTACTAATTGCAACCACACTATTTCAGCCATTGGCAAGCACAATTGGTGCTTACAATGCTTGGATGCTGACCATAACCCAGCCCCTTTTAATTTGTGTCAGCAAATGACAAGGAAAGGGTTAAAAAATGGGAAAAGCAATGCAGAAATCTTTTTGGATCTGACTCGGCAGCCTCAGCATACTCTTCTTCGATATCGACACCCTCTTGGGCTTCTGTTCTTTGTGTGGTTCCCGTGTGTCCTCAGAGCTGAGGCTGTGATAAGAAACAGCCAACCACCGATGCTGCATCAGCATCTCAGCCTTCGATATTGAACACTGATGCCAATACCTGGAATCAATCCCTTGGTCACTGACACTGGAACTCCCCTCAGCGGGACTCTGATCCTGAGAACCAAGAACGGCCAGCTAAACAACCCCGATGGGAGGAATCCACCTACAAAGCAAAAGAGGGGCTCCAGAGTGCTATCAGGGCTTCGACCTCTGGAGATCCTCCAGTTCCATTGTCTGGGATGGTGGTCCAGAGTCCTGCACTGGAATCCACCCAGACATCCTCCATCTCCCTCAAGTAGTGCATGCTGTCCATCGAGAGGAGTTTGGCTGCACTCCTGGCGGCATCTATGCCGGTGGCTTCAAGGACCTCAGAAGCCCAGGTCTCGATACCAAGCTTGGAATTGAGAATTTCAAAGCCCTCGGCAGCCCAGATCTCGATGCCGAGCTTGGAACCACTGATATTGGGACCCTCGGGGTCCATGCCAAGCCTAGAACCGACTGAATCCCATCGGCTGCAGGAAATATCAGAATTAAGCTTCTACCATTCTGATGCCTCAGGACATTGGCATTGTGATCATCCATCGACATTGGATCAGCAACAGAGATGCGACAGTGACCATCACTATTTTGACTTCATTTCTGATTCCGATTCCAATGCCTGGGAATCGGAGGCCAAGTCCCCTTTTTCACAGAGGTACCAAACCTCACTTGGTTTGCAGCTTGTCGTGCTGTGAGGGCTTGTGTGCATCAGTGATGCTGAGAGGTAAACTATCGGTAGTTTAACTACTGGCAGGGTCTCCCAAGATGGACAGGTCTCAGCTGAGGTGCCAGACCAAGACAAGCCACCCATCTGGGCAGCAGCAGAATGGGATAGTGTTGACGGCAGAAGATCACATTTCTGTGACAACGGCAACAACACCAAAATTAAACTGCACGGAAGAAAGGCCCGGCAATCTACTTCTGTATCTTGCCATGAAAACCCAATGGATAGTTACAACAAAACAAATTGTGCTATAGTGCTGGAAGATGAGACCTCCAGGTCGGAAGGCACTCAACTAGCTACTGGGGAAGAGCTGAAGACTTCTCAGAGTAAAGCCAACATTTATGATGTGGTTGGATCAAAGCCCTCGGGACGTCTGACTGCTGATGTAGCTGCGCATGAAATGAGAGTCAGAAGCTGTATAGATGTCTTACGCATTGGAACATGGAACGTATGAAGCATGAACCAAGGGAAGTTGGAGGTGGTCAAGAATGAAATGGAACGTGTACAACTTGATCTGTTGGGTGTCAGCGAACTGAAATGGACTGGCATTGGGCACTTTGCATCAGATGGTCACATGGTCTACTATGCTGGAAATGAAAGACAAAGAAGAAATGGTGTTGCATTTATAATAAAGAAGAAGAAACTTGCAAGAACTGTAATGAAATACAATGCAGTCAGCGAACGCTTAATCTCTATTCGTCTATGAGGAATGCCTATCAACACAACTATAATTCAAGTATATGCCCCAACAACAGCTGCAGAAGAGAATGAAATTGAAGAGTTCTATGAACAAGTACAAGCTGAAATTGACAGAACATGCAAACCACTCCTGATAGTCATGGGTGACTGGAACGCAAATGTTGGCAACAAAGAAGAAGGCAAAGTAGTTGGAAAATATGGACTTGGCAACAGAAATGAAGCTGGAGAAAGACTGATAGAATTCTGCAAGACCAACGATCTATTCATCTCAAAACCTTCTTCCATCAACGCAAGGGGCAACTGTACACATGGACTTCACCCAATGGATTCTATAAAAATCAAATTGACTACATCTGTGGAACTCAACGATGGAAAAGTTCTATAACATCAACAAAGACAAAACCTGGAGCTGACTGTGGTACAGATCATCAACTACTAGTATGCAAACTCAAGCTAAAGTTGAAAAATAGCAAACCACTCATGAATGCAGCAAAATATGACCTTGAGAATATACCACTGGAATTTAAAGACTGCCTGCAAAATCAATTTGCTGCTTTAGATACAAATGAGAGAGCTCCAGAAGAGTTATGGAATGACATCAAGAAGGTTGTGTTGGAAGAAAGCGAGAAGTCTCTAGAAAAGGTGAAAAAGCAAAAACGGCCAAAATGGATGTCGGAAGACACTCTGAAAATTGCCCAGAAACGCAGAAAAGCTAAAGCCAGAGGAGAAAGAAAGACAATAACAGAACTCAACAGAAATTTCTAACGTGCATCAAGACAGGACAAGGAAAAGTACTACAACGACGCATGCAAGGAAATAGAAGCAGAAACTATTAGAGGAAGAACAAGATCGGCTTTCCTAAAGCTACAAGAGTTAAAGAAAAAGTTCCAGCCTCGAATTGGAATGTTACAGGATGCTCAAGGTTCTATGTTGAATGATGCTGAGAAGATCAAGAAAAGGTGGAAGGAATATACAGAGTTTTTATATGATAAAGATCAAGTGCAATGTTCCCTCTAATTTTCTGTAGGATGTGTGCGCATAAAATATCAGCTGTGCAGCTTTTGAAGGAAGGTTAAATTTTTGTGCACCACATAATGACACTCGGAGTTATATACTTTAAAAATTGACTACACATCAGAATACAGCATGTACACCACATTGATTGCACTAGAAAACATTGTATAACTTGTGAAAACCGTAAATACATAACAACTTTTAAATTTTAAGACGTCTGTGTTTTCTATCAGAATCAGAACCGTAATTTTTGTGCGCTCTGTTGTAAAGTATGTGCGCTCGCTCAGCGAGGTGTGTGTGCACGCACACGTGCACAGCTTAGAGGGAACAGTGATCATGTGGTCCACCAGCCGTTTCAACCTGTGCCTTATGATCGGGAACCATTGGTGATGAAAGAAGAAGTTAAAGCAGCATTGAAAGCCTTATCAAAGAACAAAGCACCAGGCATTGATAGCATTCCCATAGAAGTATTACAGCAATCTGATGCAGCTGTTACCATACTTACAAGGCTCTGCCAGGAAATTTGGAAGACAGCATCACGACCAACTGACTGGAAAAGATCTGTGTTTATACCAATACTAAAGAAAGGTGATCCAACTGATTGTGGAAATTATCGCACAATCACTCTGATCCCACATGCCAGCAAGATTCTACTGAAGATTATTCAAAAGAGACTACAACCATACCTGGAACAAGAACTACCTGAAGTGCAAGCAGGGTTCAGGAAAGGGCAAGGA
Source organism: Ichthyophis bannanicus (assembly GCA_033557465.1). Lineage (NCBI taxonomy): Eukaryota > Metazoa > Chordata > Amphibia > Gymnophiona > Ichthyophiidae > Ichthyophis > Ichthyophis bannanicus. Next base: position 339,914,780 of record CM066036.1, on the reverse strand, counting down.
ACAAGAGACATCATTGCGGATGTGAGATGGATCCTTGAAAAGACTAAAGAATACCAAAAGGATATCTATTTGTGCTTTATCGACTATAGCAAAGCTTTTGACTGTGTAAACTATGAGAAACTCTGGGCCACATTAAGAAGCATGGGTATACCAGAACACCTGATCGTACTCTTACACAATCTGTACATTGATCAAGAAACAGCAGTTCAAACGGAACAAGGAGAAACAGAATGGTTTAAAATAAACAAAGGTGTAAGACAAGGCTGCATACTTTCCCCCTACCTGTTTAATTTATATGCAGAACAAATCATCAGAGAAGCAGGATTATATGAAGACAACAGAGGTGTGAAGATTGGTGGAAGATTCATCAACAACCTTCGCTATGCTGATGATACCACATTACTGGCTGAAAGTGAAGATGATCTGAAACATTTGCTTCTCACAATCAAAGAACATAGTCTCAAAATGGGCCTGCACCTTAATGTAAAGAAGATAAAGATCATGACAACTGGCATAATCAGCAGGTTCATCGTTGAAGGAGAAGAAATTGAAATCGTGAACAACTTTAACCTACTTGGATCAACTATCAATAAAGAAGCAACAAGCAGTCAAGAAATCAGACGACGCATTGCTCTTGGCAGAATGGCTATGAAAGACCTAGATAAGATTCTCAAGAGCAGAGATGTCTCTCTCCATACAAAGATTTGACTTGTTCAAGCCATGGTATTTTCAATAACATCATATGGATGTGAAAGCTGGACAGTGAAAAAGATAGACAGGAAAAAAATTGATGCCTTTGAATTATGGTGCTGGCGGCGAATACTGTGTATACCTTGGACTGCCTGAAGAACAAACCAGTCGGTACTAGAGGAGATCAAACCTAAGCTTTCTTTAGAAGCTCAAATGACAAGACTTCGACTTTCATACTTTGGACATATCATGCGAAGAGAGAGATTATTAGAGAAATACATCATGCTTGGCAAGATAGAAGGTCAGTGCAAATGAGGAAGGCCAGCAATGAGATGGATCAATACAATAACAGCAGCTACGGGTACCAGTCTGTCAACAATGAGCCGCCTGACTCAAGACTGAACACAATTTAGAATAGCTATCCAGAGGGTCGCCATGAGTCGACTCCGACTCGATGGCACTTAACAACAACAACAACCATGATGTGCCATCAGACCCTTCACCACCTCATGAGTGTCGCTGATCCTCATCGGAGGACATACCAAGGCTCTCTCGGTCTCAGTGGGCACCAAGGCAGAACCGAGAGCTGAGGAACTGGAGATACTGCCATATCCCTTGACTCCTAAGGAGGCTGCCACTCTTGCGGTCAATTGTATTCTACAGGACTTCATGTTTCGGATGTGTGAGCCCCCTCTCTCTCTTCCCTCAGTCAGTAAGAGGCTAGATACCATGTACAGGGTTCCTGATTCCCTGGGTTTCCAGAAACCTCACTGCCCTCACCAGTCTATGGTGGTCGAGTTGGCAATGTGCCAACTCAAGAGTACCAAGAACCACTCTTCGGTTCCTCCTGGAAGAGAATCATGTACCCTCAATGCCTTTGGACGCCAATGCTTCCAGGCTTCGATGTTGGCTTGCTGTATTAATTCTTGCATGCTTTATATGGGCATGCTCCTTAGAGACATTGTGAAGGATCTTGATGAGTTCTCTGCTGTAATTCCTTCAGAGAAGCAGGATGCCTACTTGGCCTTAGTAAAGCACGGTCAAGACTGTTCCAAGTTCATCACCACAGTAACTTTTCACTCTTTTGAGTCCACCAGCAGAGCTGCAGTGGTAGGCATTGGAGCCAGAAAACTGTCTTAGTGGTAGTTTTCAGACCTCAAACAGTAGGTACAAGACAAGCGAGCAGATATTCCCTGTCATCGTCAAAACCTCTTTGGTAAGGGCTTGAGGGAAAAGGCTGCTGAAATCGAGACAGATGACCTTACCATGAAGCATCTCTCTCGTAAAACAGCTGATCCTTCCAGGAAGACGGCCTCTGTAAAGAAACCCTTCTATCTTAAAAAGAAGATATATTACCACTCTATCCAGCTTACATGCCCTATCATGCTCACCAAGGTCAGCAGAAGCCTCCGGCTCCTCCCCAATCCAAGAGGCCCAACCCTCCTAAGCCACAACCAGCCCTGCAGCCCCAGCCTGGGGCTAGCTTTTGACTGTTTCCTGAAGAACATTGCCACTCTTCCCATGAAGGAGCCTCAGCCTTCTCACATTGCAGGCAGGTTGGTCTGTTTTGTCCACAGATGACCCTTCATAACATCAGAACCCTGGGCTCTACAGGTCTCCCTCAAGGGTTACCTGCTGCATTTTGCCCAGTTACCTCCTCCTTTCTTTCCAGAGGAGTATTCTCTAGAACCTCTCCATTGGACTCTGTTACAGCAGGAAGTCACCACCCTTCTAATAGAGGGTACAATAGACCTTATTCCCTGCACACAGGAAAGGTTAGGGTTTTACTCCTGGTATTTTCTTATTCTCAAAATAATCAGAGGGTTTCCATCCCATCCTAGACATCCAGAACCTGAACAAGTTCCTAGTATGAGAGAAGTTCAAGATGATTTCTCTAGGAACCCCACTACCCTTCCTTCAGAGGAATGATTGGCTCTGGATCTAAAGGATGCATATATGCACATCCTCATTCACCTGTCTCACAGGCAGTACCTTTGCTTTTTGTTTGACAGCAGGCATTACCAATTCCAAGTCCTGCCCTTCAGCCTGGCGTCCTACTTCTACTACTACTGCTGAACATTTGTATAGTGCTACAAGACATATGCAGCGCTGCACAGACACATGTAAAAGACAGTCCTTGCTCATCAGAGCTTATGATCTAGTCAAGGCAGACAACACAGTAGCTGTAGACATGGGATACAGCTAGAGGAATGGTAAGGAAACACAAAGGAAATCAGGCAAATCAAGATCCAAAAGCGGCAGCGAAGAGGTGAGTTTTCAGCCTGGATTTGAAAATGGCCAGGGAAAGCATCTGACATACAGACTCAGATAGTTTGTTCTAGGCACAAGGAGCAGCAAGGTGAAAGGAGTGAAGTCTGGAGTTAGCAATAGAAGAGAAGGGCACAGATACAAGCGATTTTCCAGAAGAGCGGAGCTCCTGAGGAGGAGTGTAGGGAGAGATAAAAGAGGAAAGGTAGTGAGGAGCTGCAGAGTGAATGTACTTATAGGTCAGCAGGAGATGTTTGAACTGGATGCGGAAATGGATAGGAAGCCAATGAAGAGACTTGAGAAGAGGGGTAATATGAGCATGATGAGGCAGGTGGAAGATTAGCCGGATAGCAAAGTGTTGAACAGATTGAAGGGGAGAGAGGTGACTCAGAGGGAGACCAGCAATGAGCAGATTACAATAGTCTAGATGGGAGGTGACTAAGGAGTGATAAGTGTCTTAGTAATTGTGATCAGAAAGGAATGGGAGAATTTTGTGATGTTGTAGAGAAAGAAATGGCAGGTTTTAGCTATCAGCTGGATGTGTGTGGATAACGAGAGAGAGGAGTCAAAGACGACCTCAGGGTTGCGAAGTGAAGAGAGAGTTGTCCACAGAGAATAAAAAAGGAGGAAGGGGAGAGAGAGGAAGAGAAGGAGGTTAGGATTTAGGGGGAAAAATAAGAAGCTCAGTTTCGGCCATGTTCAATTTCAAGCAGTGGTGAGACATCCAAGCAGCAATGTCAGAAAAGCAGGCAGAGATCCAGGCCTGGATTGCCAGAGAGATTTCAGGTGTAGAGAGGTAGATCTGTGAGTCATCAGCGTAAAGATGGTACTGAAAGCCATGGGAAGAGATGAGTGCACCAAGGAATTGGACAGAGAGAGAGAAAAGGAGTGGACCAAAGACAGATCCTTGGGGTATACCAACTGAGAGCGAGATAGCAGTAGAGGAGGATACACCAGAACAAACACTGAAAGAGTGATGGGAGAGATAAGAAGAGAACCAGGATAGCACAGAGTCTTAAAACCAAACAAGGAGAAGGTATCAAGGAGAAGGTTGTTCACAACAGTTATAGTTTCAGATAGCAAGTGTCTATATGGGTGTGTGGAGCAACGGTGGTGTGCTTGTCTGTGAGTGAGATGTGGTGGTGGGTGCCTTGTGTGGGTGGGGTGCAGAGCTGGGAATCCTATGTGTGTGATGTGCAGAGGTGGGGTGCCTGTATCTATGAGTAATTGTGAATATATGTATGTGCAGTGTGGAGGTGAGAAAGTGTGGACCCGGGATATGTGTCTATCCTGAGGAGGTGGGGTGCCTGTATGTAGTGTGGGGTGTTTGTGTGTGTGTGTTTTTGGGGGAGAGGGATGCATCTTTCAGCAAATACCCATTTTGCCCTTTTTTCCCCATTATTTTATCCCTTTAACAATCAAACATCTTGCACTCTTCCTTCCTCCCTCCAACCCCTCTCCACTCTCTGTTCCAGACTCCTTCCCCTTCTCCCTCCTCCCTAGCACTCCCTTCCCCCTGCCCTACTTTCCCCTATCCTGTTTCCTTTTTTTTTGTTACTGGCTCTTTAATTTTTGGCAGTTTTACTCCTCCCCTCCCTTCCGTCTGCCCCCATCAGCTCTCTTTTTATGCCTTCCTGGCCACAAGCTTGGCCTTCCCACCTGTTCTGCCTGTGGGGATCTGATCTCCCATGGACAGAAGAGAAGGGGATGGCTGTGGGATCTGATCTCCTGTGGGCATAGAGCTTGCATTGGGGTTGCGATCACAGCCATCCCTTTCTCTTCTGCCCATGGAAATCCCATCTCCTGAGGGCAGAAGAGAAGGGATGGCTGTGATCATGGCCCCGATGCAAGAGCTGTTGCCTGCAGGAGATCAGATCCCCATGGGCTTACATCAGGGCCACAATTGCAGCCATCCCCTTCTCCTTCCAGCAGGGATCGATCTCCCTCAGATAGACAGAAGGGTTCTTGCCCTGCGATCATGATCTTTTTAAAGGGGGGTGGCAAGTAAATACTAGGCACCAGTTACAAAATTCTGGAATTTGTCGAGCCCTGCAGTAAACTATCCTTCTCAGTAGCAGTGTACCGTGCACACCTTCCATAATGCTTAAGACAGTAAGCAATTGCCAATTGGCACACTGCAAAGGCTGAACTTTCCTGATCTCCTTCCTCCACCCTAGAGAGACACTCCCTGCAGGAGCAGATAGAAGGAGAAAGTCGATCAACACTTTCCAATTTCTATTTGTAAAAGCTGACAGCCACAAAAGCACTCCCAAGCTTTAAATAGGGAGGAAGGAACATACTGCCTTCTAGACAGTATTTTTTTTGCGCACTCTGTTTTGTGCTTTTGACTAGCATGCCCCAACACCTCTTCCTCATTGCATCAAAGTTAGACTTCAAGCCCTCTATTTTTTTTCTATTTTTTTTTCTGCTTTAAATTCTTAAGCCCCATGACCTCTTCTTCATTCCCCCAAAGAGAGACTTCAAGCAATTGCTTTATTCAGTATTTTTTTTTCTGCTGTAAACTGATAATCCCTGCAAGCACCCCTTCCTCATTCTCTGAAAGTCAAAAACAACATGGTTCTCTGGGGCTTGGGCAAGGCTGTTTGTTCCAGCCCTGCTGTAATATCATGAACTATGGGATCTGAGAACTCAGGCAGGGATATGTTTATGTGGCTGCTTGTCAAGGATTTGCAATATGATTGGCTGATGTGCCTCATGCTGGCTGCTGATAACCCTCCTTTATTCCCTTCCTAGGTTGCTCCAATGTGTTCACAAATGGTGATTTAGTAAAATTTTCCAAGTATGCGCAGTTAGTTAGTTTGCCCTGGAATGAACCGAAAATTGCCGTATTTGTTGATTTTTTTTCCATTCATATAACAATGAATGCACATGTCTAGCTCATACTATTGGTAAGAAGGAAGAGGCATATGGTCAGAAAAGAGTTTATGCATGTTTAGGTTAGCTGAGAAAGCATAGTTGCTTACCTGTAATGGGGGTTCTCCATAGACAGCAGGGGTATGCAGCCAAACTCCGTTAGTGATGTCTCCAACTGAGCCAAGTACCCGGCTCTCCCCTTCCTCAGAAAAATCTTTTGGACTTCCCCAAGAAAGCACATACTGCCTATGTCAACCAGCCCATGCTTTTCCCTCTCAGTCTGTACAAAGCTGAAGCAGGCAGAACCCACATGATGTAAGAAGTGCTTGAGGATGTAAGGAAAGAGATGGAGTCCAAGAGAGGAGTTCAGAATCCGAGGTATAATGGAAGAGCTGGCCTCTCTATTTGAGCTTTCCCTTGGTCTCTGAGATTTTTTTTATCTCATGACTGAGAAGTTGGTGGGCATGTGAGTATGGCTACATACATCTGCTATCTACGGAGAACCTCCATTACAGGTAAGCAACTACACTTTCTCTGGAGACAAGCAGGGGTTATGCAGGCACACTCCATTGATGAAACCAGAGGTGAGGCCGCCTCAAAGGGTATGCGCTTGCAGCCAGACCCCCTGTATGGGAGGCGGAAGGCTCATTAAGGAGCAAAGAGGTTGTGCAGAACAGCCTGTCCAAAGGCCAGGTTCAGTCCCAATGCTGCACCTAGGCAGTAGTTTTAGTGAAGGTGTGAATGGAGGACCAGATGGCCACTTCGCAAATGTCCATGATCAACACAAAGGTAAAACTGGCGACTAAGGCTGTTTTTGCTTGTAAGCAATGACTGGACATGTTATATATGCCTGGTCATAACAAAAGGAGATGCAGTTGGCTATCCAGGCCAAGAGGGTGAGCTTGGAGGCTGGGAGGCCTGGATTATTGTGATTGAAGGTGATGAAGAGCTGAGAAGAGGTTCGTAGTTCATGGTTGCTGTGAGATAGTAGAGCAGAGCCCTTCTGCAATCCAGAGAGTGGAGGGTTTCCTCCATAGTCCCAGCATGAGATGCTGGGAAAAAATCTGTTAGAAATATTGACCGATTGAGGTGAAAGTCTGAGACAACATTAGGGAGAAACGAAGGATGATTATGAAGAATGACACGCTGGTACACTATCTTTCCTACGCTCAGTTCTTGCACAACTGGTGTGATATGCTGAAGTGATCGCTTTGAGAAATACCGCTTTCCAGGTGATGTACTTGAGCGAAGCTGAACTCAGCAGTTCAAAGGGAGGTTTCATGAGTTCAGCAAGGATGACATTAAGAACCCATGTCTGTGTAGGAGGTTTGATAGGCAATTTGGTGCTCATGAAGCCCCTCATGAAACGAGACACTAGAGGGTGCAAAGAGATGAATTTATTGTCAATGAAGCTGTGACATGCAGCAATAGCAGAGAGGTGGTAGAATATGGAGGTAGTTTGCAGACCGGAGCTGGACAGGTGCAGGAGGTAGGAGAGAACAAGACTAAGTGGACAGGATACAGGGTCTGGTCCTCGTGCTGAAGCCCTCTGTATGAAACGAGTTCACTTCCACCAATAAGAATGGAGTATTGAAGTGCAGACAAGAGGCCAAATGGAAGCACCCGGTACTGGCAGTGATGGTGCTGGAAAGTGAACCAAAGGTATTTCCAATGATGAGGGTGGATGGGTATGTGGGTATATGCATCTTTTAAGTTCAGGGAGGCCAGCCAGTTGTTGTGGCGCAGCTGCGGCAGGATGGTGCTAAAGCAGTTCAATTTGAATTTGTCTTGTTTTATGTAAACATTGAGGTTGCGAAGGTCGAGGATCAGATGGAGCCCCCACTTTTCTTTGAGATGAGGAAGAATCTTGAGTAGAACCCTTGGCCCTGTTGGTTGAGGGGTACCTGTTCAATGGCTCCGCTGCAAAGAAGGTTGGCTATCTTTTGTAAGAGAATGGGCAAGTGTTGCAGGGGTGTCCATGAACAGAAGGGTGGGAAGGCAGGGAGAGGTGCACAGTGAAGTTTATGTGGTATCCCTCTAGTATGATCTTTTGGACCTAGAAATCCATTGTTATGGACTGCCAGGCCTCCCTGAAGTGGCAGATCTTGCCTCCAACCGGCAGTTGTTAAAAACTAGGGGTCTGCTTGGGAGCAGGCCCAGGTGCTGATGATTGTTGCTTCTTCTCACAGGAGTGCTGCTGCCCATAGGTGGGGCTTGGGATCACTGTTGTGGTAGTCAGTTGCAGGACTGGTAGCGACGACGCGAGTAAAACTGCTGGAAGTATTGGTAATGGCATGCACGCTTTTACTGTGGGTACTGAGGTTTCCGATGGTGAAAAGATGATTTGGTGGGCTAAGCAGCTAGCTCCTCTGCTGTTAAGAACATAAGAACATAAGATATGCCATACTGGGTCAGACCGAGGTCCATCAAGCCCAGTATCCTGTTTCCAACAGTGGCCAATCTAAATCATACGTACCTAGCAGTATCCCCAAAAGACACAGGTTCCACAATGCTTGTACTGGGTCAAGCATTGATTATCCTGGGTCCCTTTTTAATAGTGGTTTATGGACCTTTCCTCCAGGAAGTTGTCCAAACCTTTTTTAAACCCAGCTACACTAACAGCCCTTACTACATCCTCCGGTAACAAATTCCAGAGTTTGATTACACGTTGAGTGAAAAAATATTTTCTCTTATTTGTCTTAAATAGTTTACCCTGTAGCTTCATTGCATGTCCCCTGGTCTTTCTATATTCTGATAGCGTAAACAATTGATTCACGTTTACCTGCTCCACTCCATTCATTAATTTATAGACCTCTATCATATCTCCCCTCAGCCGTCTCTTTTCCAGGTTGAAGAGCCCCAGCCTTTGTAGCCTCTCTTCATAGGAGTAGCCTTCCATCCCCTTCACCATTTTGGTGGCTCTTCTTTGTACTTTTTCTAATAATGCTATGTCCTTTTTAAGATACGGTGACCAGAACTGCACACAATATTCAAGGTGCGGTCGTACCATGGAACAATACAGAGGCATTATAATATCCTTTGTTTTATTTTCCATCCCTTTCTTTATGATACCTAGCATTCTATTTGCTTTCTTGGCTGCCGCTGCACACTGAGCAGAGGGTTTCAACATGCTATCCACGATGACTCCTAAACCTTTTTCCTGGGTGGTGGTTCCCAATGTGGAACCTTGCATTGTGTAACTGTAGTGTGGGTTGTTCTTTCCTAGGTGCATAACTTTGCACTTGTCCACATTAAATTTCATCTGCCATTTGGATGCCCAGTCTTCCAATTTATCCAGATCCTCCTGCAGTTTTCCACAATCCTCTTGGGTTTTAACAACTTTAAACAGTTTTGTATCATCTGCAAATTTGATAACCTCACTCGTTATTCCCTTTTCCAGGTCATTTATGAATATGTCAAAAAGTAGCGGACCCAGTACAGATCCCTGGGGTACTCCACTATTCACCTTTTTCCATTGGGAATATTGGCCATTTAGCCCTACCCTCTGCTTTCTATCTTTTAACCAGTTCCCGATCCACAATAGTACACTGCCTCCTATCCCATGACTTTTTAGTTTCGCCAAAAGTCTCTGATGAGGGACCTTATCAAAAGCTTTCTGAAAGTCCAGATACACTATATCAACCGACTCACCTTTGTCTACCTGTTTATGCACACCTTCAAAAAAACATATCAGATTAGTAAGACAAGATCTTCCTTGTCTAAAGCCATGTTGGCTGTCTCCCATTAGGCCATGACTATCTATATGCTGTGTAATTTTGTTCTTTATGATGGTTTCTACCATTTTCCCCGGTACCGACGTCAGACTCACCGGTCTGTAATTTCCCAAGTCACCCCTGGAACCCTTTTTAAAGATTGGTGTTACGTTGGCGACCCTCCAATCTTCAGGTATTACAGATGATTTTAATGAAAGTTCACAGATTACCAATAGCAGGTCCGCAATCTCATATTTCAGTTCTTTCAACACTCTTGGATGTATACCATCCGGTCCAGGTGATTTGCTACTATTCAGTTTATCAAATAGTTGTAATATATCTTCCCGGTGTAGCGATATTTCTCTCAATTCCTCTGCAGTATCACCTTTAAATACCACTTCAGTCTTGGGTAACATCCCTACATCTTCCTCAGTAAAGACCGAAGCAAAGAATTCATTCAGTCTCTCTGCTATAGCCTTGTCTCCTCTTACTGCCCCTTTTACCCCTCTATCATCTAATGGCCCAACAGACTCTCTCACAGGCCTTTTGCTACGAATGTACTTGAAAAAGTCTTTATTTCATGTTTTTGCTTGCGTAGCAAGTTCCTTCTCAAATTCTCGCTTTGCGAGCCTTATCAATGCTTTGCATTTAACTTGCCAGTGCTTGTGCTGTTTCCAGTTTTCTTCGTTTGACTCTTTTTTCCATTTCCTGAAGGATGCTTTTTTGGCAGCAACAGCCTCTCTGACCTCACCTTTAAACCATGCTGGCAGTTTTTTTGGACTTCCTTCCACTTTTCTTAATGCGTGGAATACAGCTGGTCTGGGCTTCGAGGATAGTATTTTTAAATAACACCCAAGCTTGCTGTAAGTCTTTAACCTTTGCAACCGCTCCTTTTAGTTTTTTCTTAACTATATTCCTCATTTTATTATAGTCTCCCTTTTGAAAGTTAAAAGGTAGTACTGTGGATTTCTTTACTATCCCTCCTCCACTAATTAAATCAAACATGATCATGCTATGATCACTATTGCCAAGTGGTCCCAACACCCTTATTTCTTGCACCAGATCTGGCGTTCCACTAAGGACTAGGTCCAGTATGGCTTCCCCTCTGGTCAGTTCATGAACCAGCTGCTCCAAGAAGCAGTCATTTATTTCATCTAGGAACTTTATCTCCCTAGCTTGTCCTGCCGTAACACTGACCCAGTCGATACCAGGGTAATTGAAATCACCCATTATTACTACTCTGCTGTGACTTTTGTTAGCTTCCTTGATTTCTTTGAGCATTTCATCATCCATTTGTTCATTCTGGCCAGGCGGTCGATAGTACACTCCCACTGCCATCGCCTTCCCCTTTTTACATGGAATTTCAATCCATAGAGATTCTACAGCAGATTTTGTTTCCTGCAAAACTTTAATCCTTTTTGACTCAATGCCCTCTCTAACATAGAGCGCCACTCCTCCACCAATTTGATCAGTTCTATCATTACGATATAGTTTGTATCCAGGTATCACAGTGTCCCACTGGTTATCCTCCTTCCACCATGTCTCTGAGATTGCAATCATATCTAACCTCTCATTTAGTGCTATATATTCTAACTCTCCCATCTTATTGTTTAGACTTCTAGCATTTGCATACATTGTTGAGGAATGGTCCTTGACTTCAGAAACAGCTTGTTCTACTTTTGGCCCAAAGAGGCTGTCCCCCAGACAAGGCGCGTTAAGCAGCCTGCCATGAAGATCATTCCTCAAGCCTGATGCTCTGAGCCAGGAGGAGCAGCTGGCAGCAATGACTGTCGCCGCAGCACTTGCAACCATGTCAAAGGCATCATAGGTGGCTCAGATAATCTGATATAGGGACTCCTGTAGATTTACTACTAGTTAAAGGAGATCTTCTGCTGAGGCTGGAAATGGGTCACCCAGCTGAGAGAGGAGGTCATGGTGGTAGTGTAGCATTTGGAGTTAGTGGGGAAGGATAAGAACATAAGAAAATAAGATATGCCATACTGGGTCAGACTAAGGTCCATCAAGCCCAGTATCCCGTTTCCAACAGTGGCCAACCTAGGGCATACGTACCTAGCAGTTTCCCCAAAAGACACAGGATCCACAATGTTTGTATTGGGTCAAGCATTGATATCCTGGGTCCCTTTTTAATAATGGTTTATGGACCTTTTCTCCAGGAATTTGTCCAAACCTTTTTTAAACCCAGCTACATTAACGGCCTTTACTACATTCTCTGGTAACAAATTCCAGAGTTTGATTACAGATTGAGTGAAAAAAATATTTTCTCTTATTTGTCTTATAGTTTACCCTGTAGCTTCATTGCATGTCCCCTAGTCATTCTATATTCTGATAACGTAAACAATCTATCTACGTTTACCCGTTCCACTTCGTTCATTAATTTATAGACTTCTATCATATCTTCCGTCAGCCATCTCTTTTCCAGGTTAAAGAGCCCTAACCTTTTTAGCCTTTCTTCATAGAGGTATCCTTCCATCCCCTTTACCATTTTGTTGGCTCCTCTCTGTACCTTTTCTAATAACGCTATTTCCTTTTTAAGATACGGTGACCAGAATTGCACACAATATTCAAGGTGCAGTCGCACCATGGAAAGATACAGAAGAATTATAATATCCTTTGTTTTATTTTCCATTCCTTTCCTTATGATACCTAGCATTCTATTTGCTCTCTTGGCTGCTGCTGCACACTGGATGGAGGGCTTTAACATGTTATCACAATGATGCCTAAATCTTTTTCCTGGGTGGTGGTTCCTAATGTGGAACCTTGCATTGTATAACCATAGCTTGGTTTCTTCTTCCCTAGGTGCATAACTTTGCACTTGACTACATTAAATTTTATCTGCCATTTTGATGCCCAGTCTTCCAATTTATCAAGATCCTCTTGCAATTTTCCACAATCCTCATGGGTTTTAATAACTTTAAATAGTTTTGTGTCATCTGCAAATTTGATAATCTCACTCGTTATTCCCTTTTCCAGGTTATTTATGAATACGTCAAAAAGCAGTGGACCCAGCACAGATTCCTGGCATACACCATTATTCACCTTTCTCCATTGGGAAAATTGGCCATTTAGCCCTACCCTCTGCTTTCTAGCTTTTAACCAGTTCCTGATCCACAATAGTATACTGCCATCTATCCCATGACTCTTTAGTTTTGCCAAAAGTCTCTGATGAGGGACCTTGTCAAAGGCTTTCTGAAAGTCCAAATATACTATATCAACTGACTCACCTTTGTCTACCTGTTTATTCACACCTTCAAAAAAACATAACAGAATAGTAAGACAAGATCTTACTTGTCTAAAGCCATGTTGGCTGACTCCCATTAAGTCATGACTATCTATATGTTCAGCAATTTTGTCTTTTATGATGGTTTCTACCATTTTTCCCGGTACTGACGTCAGGCTCACCGGTCTGTAGTTGCCTGGATCACCCCTGGAACCCTTTTTTAAAAATGGCGTTAGGTTGGCCATCCTCCAATCTTCAGGTATTACTGATGATTTTAATGATAGTTCACAAATTACTAATAGGAGGTCTGCAATCTCATATTTGAGTTCTTTCAACACCCTTGGATGTATACCATCCGGTACAGGTGATTTGCTACTCTTCAGTTTATCAATTAGTTGTAATACATCTTCCCGATGTATCAATATTTCCTTCAATTCTTCCGCACCTTTAAATATCACTTCAGTCATGGGTAACATCCTTACATCTTCCTTAGTAAAGACCGAAACAAAGAATTAATTCAGTCTCTCCGCTATCGCCTTGTCGCCTCTTACTGCCCCTTTAACCCCTCTATCATCTAATGGACCAACGGACTCTCTCACAGGTTTTTTGCTATGAATGTACTTGAAAAAGTCTTTATTACACGTTTTTGCTTCCGCAGCAAGCTTCTTCTCAAATTTTCCCTTTGCCTGCCTTATCAAAGCCTTGCATTTAACTTGCCAGTGCTTGAGCTCTTTCCAGTTTTCATCATTTGGCTCTTTTTTCCATTTCCTGAAAGATGCTTTTTTGGCAACAACAGTCTCTCTGACCTCACCTTTCGACCATGCTGGCAGTTTTTTGGACTGACTTCCACTTTTCTTAAAGCGTGGAATACAGCTGGTCTGGGCTTCCAAGATAGTATTTTTCAACAACACCCAAGCTTGATGTAAGTCTTTAACCTTTGTAACTGCTCCTTTTAGTTTTTTCTTAACTATTTTCCTCATTTTATCATAGTCTCCCTTTCAAAAGTTAAAAGGTAGTACTTTGGATTTCCTTACCATCCCTCCTCCACTAATTAAATCAAATGCAATCATGCTTTGATCCCTATTGCCAAGTGGCCCCAACACCCTTATCTCTTGCACCAGATCTGGTGTTCCACTAAGGACTAGGTCCAATATGGCTTCCCCTCTGGTTGGTTTATGAACCAGCTGCTCCAAGAAGCAGTCATTTATTTCCTCTAGGAACTTTATCTCCCTAGCATGTCTTGCCGTGACACTGACCCAGTTGATACCGGGGTAATTGAAATCACCCATTATTATTACTGTGCTGTAACTTTTGTTAGCTTCCTTGATTTCTTTGAGCATTTCATCATCCATTTGTTCATTCTGGCCACGCGGTCGATAGTACACCCCCCACTGCCATCGCCTTTCCCTTTTTACTTGGAATTTTAATCCATAGAGATTCTACAGCCAATTTTGTTTCCTGCAAAACTTTAATCCTTTCTGACTGAATGCCCTCTCTAACATAGAGCGCAATCCCCACCCCCGCCACCAATTTGATCAGCTCTATCATTACGATATAGTTTGTACCCAAGTATCACAGTGTCCTACTGGTTGTCCTCCTTCCACCATGTCTCTGAGATTCCAATCATATCTAACCTCTCATTTAGTGATATATATTCTAACTCTCCCATCTTATTGTTTAGACTTCTAGCATTTCCATACAAGCATTTTAGAGACTGTATTTTATTCATATTAATCTGGCTATTGGTAGGCATGGGTAATTTGGAATCTTTAAACTCTATCTGCTCCATACTCAAGGGAATTTGGGCTAATTTACTCTTTTTTGGAACCTCTCTGCTTTTGGTGGTATCCTTCAAGGATACATTCTTCCAAACAATTTGGTCTTGGGCAACTGTTGTCTTTCTCTAATCTAGTTTAAAAGCTGCTCTATCTCCTTTTTTTTTTTTTGATTTAAACTTTTTATTGAAACTGTATTACAGAAAACCAAACAAAATTACCAGGTTTACAATTATACAACCACAGCAAACTGTAATAACCCCGCTAAACCCCGCCCCCCCTTCCAGCCGCCAGCTCCTGCAAACCATTGAAATCTTATAAAATCGTATTTCGCCAGCACAAGTACTTCTCCCAAGTTGTAGAAAATTTTTTGGAGCTATGATTTCTCAGAGCAGTAGCTTTACTTAGTAAGTAATTAGATTCAAGAGCAGATAACCAATCCCGCACCGTGGGCAGGCGCACTTGCCGCCATTGCCGTGCCATCAAGATACGAAAGGTCACACACCCCACATTAACAAAGAAACTCTCAGTTTGTGTAAGTACTGCTGGTGTGTACCCCAGCAATGCAACGGCTGGATTAAGTTCTAGCTCCTGCCCCATAATGGTGCTCAGCAGGGCAAAGATCTCACCCCATCTCTCCTGCGCGCTAGAGCAAGACCACCAGACATGCAATACAGTCCCCACTTCCCCACACCCCCTCCAGCATTTATCCGATTGACCTGGAAACATTACATGTATCTTTTCAGGGGTGAGGTGCCACCTATACATCAGTTTATAGTTATTCTCGATGAAGCTAGCTGCCAGCATTCCTTTATATTTAGACTGGAAGATGCTGGACCACTCCTCGACCTCCCACTGCATCCCTAAATCCCTTTCCCAGGCTTGTTGAAATGAGCTACGTCCCCCTTGCCCCTCCATCATATTATAGAATTTTGTCACTAGTTTCTTTGATTGCCCCATCGGAAATAATGATTCAATCTCAGTTGGGTCCCCAGTTAACCCCGGGATTATTTTATAGGTCAAGTAATGGCAAATCTGTTGGTAAGGAAAATAATCTATAGGCGCTAAGCCATAATTCTGCTGTAGGGCTGAGAATGAGTGAAGTTCCCTCCCCCGGAGAAGTTGGCCAACATGCGTCAACCCCTTCTGCCTCCAACGAAGAAACACACTTCGTCCCACTGCAGGGGGAAAATCGGGGTTATCCACTATAGGGATTAACCGGGATACTTCTCCCAGGCCCAGCCATTTACGCCTCCAGCGATGCCAGAGATACAACGTTCTCTGTACATAGGGATTGCAGCCCCGTATTCCTTTCTGCCTAGTACTGGGTAACCAGATCCACTCAGAGAGAGTCCCCACTTGTAGATCGTCAGCCTCCAATCGCACCCATTCCTTGCTCGATTCTGCTCCCCAAGCCACTATTGCGCTCAATTGCGCCGCCTCCATGTATCTATGCATGTCTGGGATGGCCATCCCTCCGTTACGTCTGCTCCTGGTGAGTAAGGGCCAGGCTATCCTATTACGTTTGCCCCCCCCCCAATAAAGCGCATGATAATTTTTTGAATCTTCCCTAAGTAAGGCCTGGGCATCCCCACTGGCAATGTCCGGAATAAGTAGAGCCATTGGGGTAGGATCACCATTTTAACAGCCGCGATCCGCCCTAGCCACGATAGTTTTTTCCCCTCCCAATATTCCAATTCTCTCCGCATCATCTGTTCCATCGCCCCATAATTCACCCTACCTAGGTCTAGTTCATTGGCCAATAAGTAGACCCCTAAATATTTCACCCGCGTTTTAGCCCATTTAAACGGGAACCTCTGTTGCAATAACCGCTGCGTGTTGGCCTCTGCCGAGATGTTTAGGATCTCTGACTTAGTAGCATTAATCTTAAACCCCGAAATTTTTCCAAAATCCAGTAAAAGCTGATACAGCACTGCCATTGAACTCAGGGGTTCCGTTACTAAGAATAGCAAATCATCTGCAAATAAGGAGATTTTGCTTTCCCCTGCCGCCCCTGGTACCCCCCTCACCTGTGGACATTCCCGCACTAATTGCGCCAGAGGCTCCATGGAGAGTACGAAAAGCAAAGATGAAAGAGGGCAACCCTGGCGTGTCCCCCTTCCCAGTTCAAAGGGGTTGGAGTAGGCCCCGTTTACTCGGATCCGTGCCAGCGGGCTGGAATAAATTGCCTTCACCCATTGTATATACCCTGCCCCAAGGCCCATTGTTTCTAATACTTGCAACAGATAGGGCCAAGACACGCGATCAAACGCTTTCTCAGCGTCGATGGTTAATAAAACCAACTGTGTAGCGCTGGTCTTACCCCTCCAAATCGCGTTCAACACCTTCCGTATGTTATCGGCTGTTTGTCTGCCAGGCACGAAGCCCCCCTGATTCTCGTGTACTAGGCTGGCCATATGCGGAAGTAGTCGGTTAGCTAGGATCTTGGTGAAGATTTTAAAATCAGACCCCAACAGTGAGATAGGGCGGTATGAACTACAAAGCGTGGGGTCTTTGCCCTCCTTAGGCAGCAGCGTGACTCCGGCCGTCCGAAGAGTAACCGGCAGTCCCCCCTCCTCCCCAAATGAGTTGTAGAGCCGAGCCAGAATCTCGCTCACCTCCTCCCGAAAAATCTTGTAAAATTTATTCGGATACCCATCGAAACCGGGTGCTTTATGAGCAGGTAGAATGCCGATCACTGCCGCCACTTCAGCCCCGGTAATGGGCTGTGCTAATGCCGCAGCCTCAGTAGACGATAATTTAGGCAGTTGCATCTGCAGATACTGAGCCCTTTCCGTCGCAGAGCCCCCCTCCTCTGCCTGATAAAGTCGTTTATAAAACTGGACAAATTGCTCTCTAATCTGTTCCCCACTCCTAAGTTCCTTCCCCGCTGCATCACGGATCTTGGTGATATAATTCCGCTTCTGATGCTGCTTCAACTGGTGTGCTAACCACCTAGTAGGTTTATTACCATAAGCAAAGAAGTTTTGCTTCAATTGATCCTGAGCAAATTTGATTTCAGCCAATTCAATTTCCCCCAGCTCCCTTTGGGCTTCCCGGATACCCTGCCTCTCTTGGTCATCCATCTCCCCCCTTTGTTGGCACTCCTCCCCCCACCGAATCTGCTGTCGCAAGGCCTGTTTTCGTTCCCCTTTAAGTTTTTTCTCATGGGTAGCCAGAGAGATCAACTCTCCCCTCACCACCACTTTCAAACATTCCCACAGGGTGTCTACTCGACACCCCTCCCGGTCATTGATGTCAAGGTAAGTTGTTATCACAGCCGAGACTTTCTTTCGTATCTCCGGGCTATCTAAGAGGGCTTCATTCAACAGCCAGTTCCGCTGTACCCTCTGTTCGGGACCCACCTGTATATCTATCCACACTGGATTATGATCCATCCAGGTCCTCTCGCCAATATCACAATCAATTACTGTACACAGCAACGCTTCTGAAACCCAGATCATATCCAGTCTGGAGAAGGAAGCATGTACGGGTGAGAAAAAGGTATATACCCGCTGACGACCCCTCAACTCTCTCCAAGTGTCTCTGACACCCAGTGATCGGGCCATTGTCTGGAGCTGCCTCCTATCCTTGTTCTTACCCCCCCCACCCCCTATTGAATTGTCCAATTGGGGGTTAATGGTCAAATTAAAGTCCCCTCCCATAATCACCTCCCCCACCGCAAAGCGTTCCACTTGATGGGTGAGATTCTCATAAAATTTTCCTTGTGCTGTGTTGGGACCATAAATATTAACCAGGGTAAACCATTTGTCTTGAATTTTGATATTAATAAGCAGGAAATGTCCCTCCCTGTCTCGGAGAACCTCCCCTATGGTGTATTGGAGTTTCTCATTGATCAACACTCCCACTCCCCCCTTTTTTAATTCCACTTTATTGGAGGCGAACCAACGGCCAGGGAACTGCCGGTGTTGCACTCTCCACTCGTCCCCTCTCCGAAGGTGCGTCTCCTGAATGAATATTACATCTCCTTTGAGCCGCATGCATTCCTTGAACATTCTCTGCCTCTTAACTGGGGAGTTCAAGCCCCGTACATTCAGAGTTAATACACGTACTTTAGCCATAGACAAGATGATCTACAGTAGCCTCAACTAGCAAACTTATGGCTGGCTGGAATCCCCCGTTTACTCTTCCCCCCCTACCACCCCCTCCCCCCACCCTTCTTCCGACCATTTGTCTCCCCTCCACCGTCTGTCTGGAGTACAAAGGCATGACGTACCAGACGGCTCTTCCCTTCATAACACACATTAACAAAACCTGTTACACTAACAATATGCTCATTTAGCTCAGCAACCTCACCTCCCCGCTCCCACCAAGGCACTCCCCAGCAAAATCATAACCAGCATAGCAGACAGTGTCCCCGTCCTCAGCTTTTTTTCTCCGCTGGAGGTCCGGTTGTCCTCTGCTTCCTGAGGCGTTTCTCGCCCCCGGACGCCCTGCGCCACTTTTCCTGGGCCGGTGGTGATTGTATAGGCCGGCCATGTGCCTGTATCGTAATGTCTGGCCACCCCACTTGTTGCATAAATTGCTGTGCTTCTTGGGCGTTCCGAATATGGGAGGCAACTCCCTCCCGGCTAAATTGTAATCCGAAGGGGTATGTCCATCGGTATTTAATGTGGTCTTCTCTCAGTCTTTTAGTCAAGCCAGCCAGCTCTCTCCTTTTCCTCATAGTAATGGCCGATATATCAGCATAAATCTCTATTTTCTGGTTCTCCCAGCAGCACCCTTCCACTTTCCTGGCCGCGCTCATTATCGCATTTTTTGTAGTATATTCATGGAAGCACACAATGATATCCCGCGGGCGCCCCTCTCTCTGCGGCCCTAATGCGCGGTGAGCTCGATCAATTCTCCAGCATAAACTCTCATCCTCCACGCCTGCCTGGGCCAAAATCCACTTGCCCACTTGCTCCACAATATGTGCACAGTTCTCCGTGCCCTTGCTTTCCAGCACTCCTCGGACTCTCAGATTTGCTCTCCTCGCCCGATTTTCCATGTCTTCAATCTTACGCCAGAGCTCTTCGTGTTCCCCCTCAAACTCTCCTTGCTTCTCTTGTAGCTCTTTAAGCGCGGTATCATGCTCCTCCACCTTAGTCTCCATGTCATCTAACCGCTGACCTACCTCCCGCACATCCACGCGCAGCTCTTCCATCCAGCTTTGCGCCTCAGCTTTAAAATGTGCCAGATCCTGCCGGATAGAGGTGAACCACTCCTGGAGCTCCCGCTTTAACCCTGCAATCTCGCTCAACTGTGCAGCATCGGCGGGCCGGTCACCTTTCTCCTGCGTGGCGTCTCCCGGGCTCGCACATGGCGCCGCCATTTTGGTTTTCCCCATCGGTCCGCTGTGCGCTGCTTTGAAAGCGAATGTTTTCAAGTCGGAGGTGCCCTTTTTTACTCCTGCCATCCTCCGGAGCTCACCTTCCCTCCAATCCTCCGGTGTGTGGCCGTTTACGGGGCTCAGGCTGCTTTTAAAACAGGTATTTAGCTGACCGCCGACGGAGCTCTACAATCAAGCTGCCGTCGTCGCCGGTGACGTCATTTCCTCCTCTATCTCCTTTTTAAAGGTTAATGCCAGCAGCCTGGTTCCATCCCAGTTAAAGTGAAGCCCATCCCTTCAGAAGAGCCCCTCCTTTCCCCAGAATGTTCCCCAGTTCCTAACAAATCCAAAACCCTCATCCTTGCACCTTTGTCTCATCCATGCATTGAGACTCCGGAGGTCTGCCTGCCTTTTGGGTCCTGAGCGTGGAACGGGAAGCATTTTGGAGAACGCTACCCTGGAAGTTCTGGATTTCAACTTCCCAACTAAAAGCCTAAATTTAGCCTCCACAACCTCCTCACCACATTTTCCTATGTCATTGGTAACGACATGTACCAAGACAGCAGACTCCTCCCCAGCACTATCTAAGACCTTATCTTGTCTACTACCTTCGCACCAGGCAGGCATGTTACCAGGCAATCCTCACGTCCAACAGCCACCCAGCTATCTACATGTCTAATGATCAAATCGCCAGCTATAATGGCTGTCCTAACCCTTCCCTCATGAGCACATAGCACTGGAGAAACTTTCTCAGTGCGAGAGGGTTTTACATCACCTGGAGAACAGGTCCTAGTTACAGGATCACTTCCTGTCACACCAGGGTGATGCTCTCCTGTCACGAGACCTCTCTCCTCCATGGCAACAGGGATGCTGCCAGACTGGAGGTGGGACTTCAGGACTATATCCCTGTAGGTCTCGTCTATGTACCTCTCTGTCTTTCTTATGTCTTTCAAGTCTGCTACTCTAGCCTTTAGAGAACAGACTCATTCCCTGAAAGCAAAGAGCTTCTTGCACCTAGCGCACACAAAAGACCTCTCACCAACTTGGAGAAAATCATACATGTGACACTCAATGCAAAAGACTGGAAGACCCCTATCTCGCTGCTGGACTGCTGTCTGCATCTTAGTTTTAAGCCTGTGTTTAGATCTGCAAGTTCTTTACTTACTAAGGGTTACTGTGGATACTTATACTAATAAAAGTGTACCTAATACGTTTAATATACCTTGTTCACCTGAAGCTTAATTAATCTCAGGTCCTTAATGTATGACTGATTTGGATAAAGAGCTGCAGCTGAGAGCAGCTCCTTGCCTTTAAGATGTGTAAGTATCTATAAAGCTATGATTATCCCAGGGGTGTATGGGTGTTGAGGTCCTGTTCTTCTAAGATAAGCTGTAACCAACTTCCTCGGTGATTAACAGTCCTTGCTTGGATAGAAGTCTTTCAAAATGGCCTTTTGACCTGCCACCTGGCTTTAACACCTATTTAAAAAGTTTCAAAGGTATCTTGCCCCCTAGGTAGAAGGCCTCTTTGTAAAGGTCTCTAGAAAACTTTATTTATTGCTCAAAGAATACTGACCCTGTTTTGCCTTTTATTCTAAGTTATATTCTGATTTGATTTAAATTAAAGCTCTTTGCTGTTGCTAGGCTCTGACTTCGTATGAAATTTAAACTAGAAGCTCTCTTCTGGGTTCTAAATTTAACCAGAAAGCTCTCTTCTGTATTTTAAATTTAACTTAAACCTAAACTGCTGCTACTAGGCTCTGACTGATTTAACAAATACACTAGGTTCACAGATTAATCAACTTTAATCCAAAGAATTCCCTTCAGCGGAGGTGGAGGACAATGAGTAAGGATGGCGGGGAAAGCTAAAAAAATTAACTTAAAGGAGTTTGCGTTCACGGAGCAGACACCAGCCCGAATGCATAGAGACAAGATGGCACTACTGGAAAGGAAAGCTGCAGAGGTGGCGAATCCTAAGAAAGGCTCGAGGGAGAGAGTTGAGAAGGGGAACGATGGAGGAATCAAATCTGTATGGAAGCCATGGAGGGATTCCAGGCAGAGGTGAGAGCATGGTTCAAGGAACTGAAGAATGAAATCCTGCAAGTTATAGAGGACGTTGTGGCTAGCATGGATGGCTTGAGAGCAGATATGACAGAGCTGGGATGGAGGGTGGAGGAGGTGTAAGAATGCCTGGAAGTGCAAGGAGAGACAATGGGAGCTTTGGAGCATAAAATACAAAGTTTACAGTAAAATAATAGTACTTTGGAAGACAAACTCGAAGACCTGGAAAACAGGTCTAGAAGATGTAACATTGGATTGTGGTGTATTCCCAAGGGGGAGCCCTATATGGACTGCAAAGCAGTGGTGATAGCAGTATCGAAGGCCTTGCTGACTGGGGCAGATGAAGATCTGGAAGGGCTGGATCTGCGCATAGTCCGAGCACATAGAGTGGCGGCAGCTATGAGAGCAAGCACTAATAAACCACGAGACATCATAGCGTGTTTCCAGGACTTTAATGTAAAGGAGCTGATTCAGAACAAAGCTCAGGTGAACAGTGTAATTTTATTTATTTATTTATTTAGTATACATTTGTATACCGCTACTTCCAGCGATCAGCAGCGGTTTTGATTACAGATTGGAAATTGTCAAATCATGACAGGAAATTTTTGAGGTATAAACACATTGATTAGACAGGAAAGCACAGCACACAGAGAACTATTTTACAGGGAACATGGGCTATGGAGGGTTAAGTGGCTTGCCCAAGACCACAAGGAGCACCTGTGGGACTAGAAACCCCAGTCCTTCCGGCCCAAGGTTGCTGTCCTCCAGTGGGATTTGAACCTCTGACCTTCTGGCCTGAAGTACCTTGCCCCAACCACTAGGCCACTCCTCCCACACATAATTAAATGGGACTCTTGTGAGGTTGAGATCTATGCGGATCTAGCACAGGCTACACTGCAGAATAGGCGCTTAATGAAGGATGTGGTGTCAAAACTCCAAGAGGAGGGAATCAGATATGGCTGGACATTCCTGTTTGGATTATCCTTGACATATAAAGGACAGAGAATTCGAGTGCGGACCAGAGAAGAAGCGATTAAAGCATTAACCGCAGCAGGAATGGCAGGTCTGAGTATGGAGCGAGAGGCAAGCGCTGTTGTGAGAATAATGCAGCCAAAGTGGCAACGCATGAAGAATGGCAGGAGAAGGGCCTATCGCCAAGTAAACAACAGGCAATCAGAAACAACAGCAGAGTGAAGAGCCTATAAGTATAAGAATATGGACTCATTTATTTTGAATAAAATAACAGCTATGTTGAAAATGTTGGGGGAGAGGTGGGAGGGAGGGGCTTGAAGGATGAGGGTTAGGTGTAAAAGAAGGAGAGGGGACTAGAAAGTGTTCAAGGGGAAGGGTATAAATGGGTAAGTAACTCGCGGGAAAGGGGGAAGGAGAAAAGTTCTGTAACAGGACGAAGATAGGATACATACTAGTAGTGCGGATAGGAGAAGGGGGTTGGGGAGGGGGGTAGAAGAATAGGGACAGTTAGCAGTGGGGTAGGTGGGGGATCACCTGAGGATGACTGCAGCCCAGGCCATACAAGGCAAGAGGGGATGGTATGAGGGTCAGGGGAGGGTGGGGAGGATGGGTGGGGGGTGAAGGAGGGGAAGTAGTGATTATGGGAGGGTGGGGTTATATGGTCAAAAGGTGAGTTAAAATAATGACATTAAATGTAAAATGTCTTAATTCACCTTTAAACGGCAGAAATTATATAAGGAGATCACACACCAAAGGGCGTCGCTGGTGCTTCTACAGGAAATGCATCTGACTCGGGCTACTGAACACTTAGTAAGACCCAAGGGCTACGAGGTCCACATCTATGTATCAAATACAGTAGAAAAGAAAAAAGGGGGAGTTGCAATTTTAATGGATTCAAGATTAAAGGTGGTGATAGAAAAAGTAGTTAGAGATAAAGATGGGAGATTCGTGCTAGTGCGTTTAAAAATAGGGGCAGAATGGTTCTGCATAGTGAATGTGTACGCGCCAACAGGGGTACAAGGGGAATTTTGGACTAAACTGAATGAAGAGGTGGGGAAATTAGGGGACAGTACTCTAATATGTGGGGGGGGGGGGGGGAACTTTAACCTAACTTAGAACCCCATTAGAGATGCTACAGGGCAAAGGGAGCAGATAGAAACAAATACCACAAGTTTGTAAAACAATACTGCTTGGTAGATACTTGGAGATTCCAACATCCTCAGAGAAAACAATTTTCATACTTCTCCCCAGTGCATGGGTCATATTCCAGGATAGATGCCATTTGGGTAACTAAGGAGGCGGTGGGGAGAGTTAGGGGAGGGCGGAGATTGATCCAATAACGTGGCCAGACCACGTATTAGTAGAGGTTAGAATAACAACAGAGGGGGAAGGGAGAGGGGCTCAATTTTGGAGATTAAATGAATCTTTGTTGGAGGATGAGAGGGTAAGAGAGGAGGTAGAGCGAGAAATAACGGAGTATTTTAGGTTGAATAGTAATGGTGAAGTGGATTGGGGATGTGTTTGGGATAGTTTTAAAGCAGTAGTGAGGGGGTTTTTGAGTAAATGAGGGGCGCGCTTAAGGAGGGAGAGGGATGGAAGAGATAGGGAATTGAGAATGTGATTAATGCAGTTGGAAGAACTAGATGCACAGGATAGGAAGGGAAAGTATAGAGGCCAAGTGTTGGCAGTTAGAGCGCAGATAAATGCTTTGCAGGCAGAAACCATTAGATACCATATGCAATTATTGAAGCAAGAATTCTTTGAGAGAGGGAATAAGGCAGGGAGATATATGGCACAAAAATTGAAGCAACGAAAACTATGTTCGCACATACTGAGAGTTTGGGACCCTGGTGGGAAAATAGTGCAGATTGATGGGGAAATTAGGGAGGCATTCAAGATATTTTACCAATCTCTATATACTGCGAGAGCCCCTCCACTGCTGGAAAGGATACAGAGCTATTTAGACTCGGCCCAGTTACCGAGATTGGAGGAGGAGGCCCAAAGAGAGTTAAATAGGGCTATAAAGGAAGAGGAGGTCACGATAGCTATAAAACAGTTGAAAGTAGACAAGGCACCAGGATTAGATTGCTTGACAGCTCGGTTCTATAGAATGTTTGGAGGGCTATTAATTCTACCACTAGTGCGGCTGTTTAATTTACCGAGGGAAGGAGGTGTATTAGCGGACACAATGGGCTGGGCAGGTATATCTCTGATACCCAAAGAAGGAAAGAATCCACAAGAATGCGCTTCGTATCGACCAATCTCCTTGTTGAACTTGGACGCTAAATTGCTGGCTAAGATACTGGCTACACGACTGAATAAGGTAATAGAATGATTGGTGCATCAGGATCAAGCTGGGTTTATCCCAGGTAGACAGGTTTCAGATAACATTCGTAAGATTTTAAATATAATCTGGTCAGTAGAACAAAGCAAGGAAGAGGCTTTGCTATTGTCATTAGATGTGGAAAAGGCCTTCGACCAGGTATCTTGGTCCTTCCTATTTCAGGTTATGGAAAAAATGGGGTTGGGGGATGGGTTCATGTGTTGGGTACGGGCGCTGTATCAAATCTGAAGGCGTGTGTTAGGGTAAATGGGGTATATTCTTATATTTTGGTGCAGGGAAGGGAGACTAGGCAGGGGTGCCCCCTGTCGCCTCTTCTCTTTGCTCTCTCCGTAGAACCGTTTGCGGCAAGGGTGAGGGAACAGACGGATTTGAAGGGTATAGGGGTAGGGAAGAAGAAATATAGGTTATCTCTATTTGCGGATGACATTATTATGAGTGTGGCTAGACTGCACATTTCTCATCCAATACTAATGTGGGAACTAGAAGAATTTGGTCAGTTATCGGGGTTCACCATAAATTGGTCAAAATCGGAGATATTGAATTTGTCAATATCAAAAGAATCACAGGAAGTCTTGCAAAAGAAATATCCGTTTAGGTGGGTCCCAAAGACCATCAGGTATTTGAGGATCCAAATAAGCAACAAGCTAGAATTCCTGTTTGACTTAAACTATCTAAAGCTGATTGGGCAAGTTGAAAGCTTGTTGAATATGTGGGGGCAAGGATATCTATCCTGGTTTAGACGCATTGCAGCTGTAAAGATGATGCTCCTGCCCAGGTTTTTATTCTTATTTCAAGCGCTTCCGATAATGGTGCCGCCTAAAAAGTTAAGGCACTTACAGAAAGTAGTCAACACATTTATATGGCAAAATAAGAGCCCTAGGGTGGCAATGACAAATTGGATTATATGAAAAAGTGGGAGCAAGATTTAGAATTGCAGTGGGAGGAGGAGGCTTGGGACAAGGTAATACAGATGGTAGTGGGCATATCAATTGCCATCCAAATAATAGAGAATGCATATAAAGTGGTGTTTCGGTGGTATTGGACACTGATACGTAAATGGCGGGCAGGGTTGGGGCAGACTGATAAATATTGACAGGGGTGTCAGGAGATGGGCGCTTTGCTACACATGTAGTGGGAATGTGGGAAAATTCAACCATATTGGGAAAAGATTTTGGGAATTATCCATGAGATGACAGGATATAGATTGCAACACAATCCAGTGGTTTGCTTGCTGCACCAATTGGAGGAAAATATTCTAAATAATATTAGTGCACTTTTCTTGTGGATTCAAGACAGGGGGCAAGTAGATTCTTTGACCCTGGAAATTCTCATCAGCTATATATTAGTGTAATATTTGTGAGCTCCAGAGTTAGAATTGTGAGTAATGAATAAAAACCAGCTTGTGACCACAGCGTTAAAGTAGTTATTACATCAGTTATTTTTATTGCACCAGGTTTGCAAACTACTCTTTGCTGTGTCACATTTTCTGTTCATTCTGAATGCTGCTTATGCTAAACCTGATCTTTATCTCACTTCACTGAGATTATTTGGCGGGTTCCCTTTCTTCTCTCTCTGCCTGTGTAAGTGTTTATCATTTTTACCTTCCTAAGTGATATTAAATACCAGAGCAAGTCTTTCCACTCTCGCTCAAGTGCAGTGACTGTGCAATTGTAATAGATGTATAACCAGATCCGGAGCCACTTTCTTCTAGCTTCTCAGTGTTGATATAACACAAGCTTGTTAAAGTCCAGCATTTGCTCATCAAAGGAGAACCAGAATGATCTGGGATTGCACTGACTATTTGCATATAACCTTGGTGTCACTTTTTCATATGGTACTTCGTTCTAATCTTGGATCTGCTATGAATATCTCTGGGGTTAGTTTAAGGGGAATTTGCAAAGACTCTTTTAGGCAGATAGGAGGTTGCTTACAACACACGTAACTTTGTAGTTTCAAAATGACACATATTGCATGTTATCATTTTTCTTATACAAAACACGTGCCTTGCCATGAGAAAGGACCAGTGCAAGCAGGGGTGGCTCAAGACAATCTGATGCCTGAAGAGACAGATGAGATGGTAAACAACCCCCCCCCCCCTCCCCACCGACAGCCAAAATGGAGGGGCCTCCTCAGAGCTCTAGTCAGGAAACAGAGGATCCCCTCACTCAGAAGACCAGTCAGGTAGTTGCCCCAAGAATAAAAAAAGCAACATATTCCCAGTCTATATAATTTTCTTTTTAAACTTTGTGATGATGTTTATGTTCAGCAAAAATTGTGGAAGTTTAATTATGTAGCCTAGGAATCTAATAAAAAACATAGACTCCTGACCCTGCACACTGGACTGGCATGGTATTTAATGTAAATATATACTCTGCAAAAGGCAAAGGAGATTTAAGGTGATAACACACCAAGGAGCACAAATGAAAAAGTGAGATCTATGGCACAGATTATAACTAATGGTTAGAGTAGTGGGTTAGGGACAGGGTAGCCATGGTTCAAATCCCACTGCTACTGTTGTTGACATTGTGCTGACTACTGGGGGTGGAATGCGTTCTTCACCTGTACCTGTGACCTGGATTGGCTTCTGTTGGAAACAGGATACAGGGCTTGATGGACCCGTATGATATATCTTATGTTCTAATTTTATTTTGGTACCTTAAACAGTGCTGTGGTTCTTGCTCTTTTTTTTAACATATATTCTGTGTCCCAAGAAACCCCTCTCCCAGCAATTGGTGCAGAGCCAAACTAGGGCATTTCAATCACAACTCAACATACCAAAAATAATTTCTACTACTACTACTAGTAAACATTTGTATAGTGCAACAAGACGTACACAGTGCTGCAACAAGACGTACACAGTGCTGCTAAGCTCATCAGAGCTTATAATCAAGACAGACAACACAGTAGCTGTAGACATGGAATATATCTAGGGGGAATGGCAAGGAAACACAAAGGACATCAGGTGAGTCGAGATCCGAAAGCGGCAGTGAAAAGGTGATTTTTCAACCTGCATTTGAAAAGGGTCAGAAAAGGCACTTGATGTACAGACTCAGGTAGTTTGTTCCAGGCATAAGGAGCAGCAAGGTGAAAGGAGCGAAGTCTGGAGTTGGCAATAGAATAGAAGCAATTTGCCAGAAGAACAGAATTCCTGAGGAGGGGTGTAGGGAGAGATAAGAGAAGAAAGGCAATGAGGAGATGCAGAGTGAAAGCATTTATAGGTCAGTAGAAGTTTGAACTGGATGCGGAAATGGATAGGGAGACAATGAAGTGTCTTGAAAAGAGGGGTAATATGAGCATAATGAGGCTGGTGGAAGATTAGCTGTGCAACAGAGTGTTGAAGGGGAGACAGATGATTCAGAGGGAGACCAGCAAAGAGTAGGTTGCAATAGTCTACATGGGAGGTGACCAAGGAGTGGATTAGTGTCTTAGTAGTGTGTTCAGAAAGAAATGGGAAAATTTTGGTGATGTTATAGAGAAAGAAATGGCAGGTTTTAGCTATCAGTTGGATGTGTGTGGAGAAGGAGAGAGAGGAGTCAAAGACGACCCCAAGGTTGCAAGCTGAGGAGACAGGGAGGAGTAGAGAGATCCACAGAGACTAAGAAAGGAGGAAGGGGAGAAGAGGGTTTAGGGGGAAAAATAAGAAGCTCAGTTTTGGCCATGTTCAATTTCAAGTGACAGTGAGACATCCAATGTCAGGCAGGCAGAGATCGGGCCTAGATTGCCAGTGAGATTTCAGGTGTAGAGAGGTAGATCTGGGAGTCATCAGCATAAAAATGGTACTGAAAGCCATGGGAAGAGATGAGTGCACCAAGAACTGGGTATAGAGAGAGAAAAGGAGTCGACTCGAGACTGATCCTTGAGTTACACCAACTGAGATCGGGATAGCAGTAGAGAAGGATCCGCCAGAACAAATACAGAAAGAGCAATGGGAGAGATACAAAGAGAATCAGAGCCCTTAAAAAGAGAGCACAGAGCCTTAAAACCAAGTGAGGACAAGATATCGAGGAAAAGGATGTGGTCAACAGTGTCAAAAGCAGCAGAAAGGTAAAAAAGGATGAGGCTCGAGTAAAGACCCTTGGATTTAGTCAGGAACAGGTCACTGGAGACTTTGGCAAGAGCCATTTCAGTAGAATGTAAAGGATGAAAGCCAGATTGTAAAGGATCCAGGAAGACTTGAGAAGACAGAAAGTCAAAGCAACAGCAGTGAACCGCATGTTCAAGTAGTTTAGAAACGAAGGGGAGGAGGGAGATGTGTCGATAGTGAGAAGGACAGGTAGGGTTTAGTGAGGGTTTCTTGAGGAAAGGAGTGACCACAGTAGGGAAAGTTGCAGTGGAGAGCAATAGGTTGAGAATATGAGAGATGGGAGGGACTACAGTGGAGGAAATTGAGCTAAGGAGACGGGTGGGAATAAGATCAGAGGAGGAGGTAGTGAGTTTGGATGAGGAAAAAAGTGAGTGATTTCGTCCTCAGAGATCATAGAAAGGAAAGAGAGGGTAGCAGAGGTGGGGGGGGGGGGAGAAATTTGGGAGTGAATAGGGGGAGGAGGGGAAGTAGCTCACATCGTGGGGAATTGGAGTGTGATCTTGTGAATTTCAGGACTGGAAGTGGGCTGATGGGGGGCTTAGGACTGGAAGATTTCCCAACAGCCTCGGTGGGCTTAACAGAGCCGCGAGAGAGAAACTCCCTTCGCAGCTCTGAAAGCTGATGCTGAGGGAGCTGATGCTGCAGGGAGGGCTCTGCAGGCAGGGGGGTCCCCGTGGGACGCTTAATTCTTAATTAAAGCAGCAGCCATTTTTTTTAAATCTACCTGGGCTGATGCAGAATGTTGTTTGCGCGGGGCCCCCTGAAATGCAGGGCCCTGTGCAAACAACTTTCTTGCTCAATGGACGGGCCGGCCCTGCCTTGATGTACAGGAATATCATTATAAAGCCCTGATGTGATTTCTCAGTACCCCTTATAAATTTGTCCATGAGAGCTGTTAATAGTGTCTCCACACCATGGTTAGACCTGAATCCATATTAGTGAGGGTCGAGTGGAGCATGTGGGCTGATATGGTCCTGGAGTTGCAACAATACAGCCTTTTTAATTATCTTTGTGAGGATGTGAGGAACGGTAAACTAGAGGTGGGCCTGTATGAGCTAGGTTGTTTTTAGTCTAGTCCTGTGCCTTTTCTTATGGGACAGACAGATGTTTTTTGCGTTCAGGAGGCATATATCCTTGTGCAAGGGACAGCTGTGTGATCTTGTGTATGATGGGGAACAATTCAGTGCTGGCTAATTTGATCCAGCTGACAGGGCATGGATCAAGTGGGGAAGTTGTGGTGTTAAAGTTGTTGATGATGTTTTCCAAGTGTTCAGGGGATACAGGTGTAAATTATTTTCAGGTGGTTGTGGTGGGGCTGTTGCCTTGCCAGGTTGTGGTTATTGTTTTTGTGTAGCTTCTCTGGGATACCTGGTTTTGGAAGTGGTTGGCAAGGATTTGTGGAGATGGCACGTTGTCTGTATTGTCTTGAGCAGGGGTTTTAAGTAAAGATTTTACTATTTCAAATAGTTCTCTGGGACGGTTTAGCAAGTTCAAAATGAGTTTAGTTTACTATTCCTTTTACATTTTGTTCACTAAGGTTTGATATTCATGTAATTTGCCTGGCAGACCTAAGCCTGAGGGCTTTGCCAGAGGACCCTTTGGTATGGCCCTTAGGCATGGACCAGTGCATTAGTGCACAGGAGACAAGACCTCGGTGCCCCACTAAAGATCCATGCAGCACACAAGCTACCTCATACAACAAATAACCCAGCTATTTTAAAAGTCACAACACAGCAGAACACACCCATCCACTCCACCCCAGTGCAGTTTATTTATTTGGTTCTTCTATACCGCCCCTTCCAGCGATCAGGGGCGGTTTACAATTAGCACATCTACCCCATGCCCATCATCTATTCTCCATCCCCCTATGCCCCCCTCCATGTCCAGTGTCTGATTTCTACCCCATCTCATGTCTACCTTCTGGCCTCTACCCTCCTCACCTCATGGCCACCATCAGTCCCCCACCTACATCCCATGACCAGCATCTACCCTGCACCTCCACCCAGCTTCTGCTCTCTGCCCCCATTCTGTATCCACCATCTGTCCTCCACATCCCCCACCCCTACCCGTTGGCCACCTTCTGCCCTTTGTCCCTTCAACCCATGTCTAACATTTGCCTTTTCTCCATCTTGGTCCTATGCCCAGCATCTACTAGGTTTGGACAAGTTCCTGGAGGAAAGGTCCATAAACCATTTTTAAGAAGGGACCCAGGATATCAATGCTTGACCCAATTCAAGCATTATGGAACCTGTGTCTTTTGGGGAAACTGCTAGTTATGTATGACCTAGATTGGCCACTGTTGGAAACAGGATACTGGGCTTGATGGACTTTGGTCTGACGTAGTAGGGCATATCTTATGTTGATGGTTCTTTGGGTTTGTGTGGCTGATAGGCTCTATTGTTTTGCTTTGACTATTGCTGCCCTTTGCCATGCCACAGAAGCTGCTGCCCTAGGCAATCACCTAGTCTTGCCTGAGGTTGAGCTAGCCCTTCCACAAGATGTTAGAACAACTATTAACGCTGTATGATCTAGCATTCATGAAGACTTGGCTGTAAGCAGCTATGATGGAGCTTGCCTTAATCCCAGGGTCATTGTCATTGTCATGCGTAGGCCTGATTCACCTCAGGTCCCTCCTGCAGCTTTCCCCAATTTGCAACTGTGGCACCACATCATGTTCATGATCTACGGGAAGTGCTGTCAGCAAGGTTATAATATAGGTGCCCATGAGGAAAGAAGGTTTGATGGCTTCCATCATGCTGGACATGGAATAGGTGAATGGAAAGGGATGATGCCTGTTGGCCTATAGCGTCCCCCCCCCCTGCCCCCCATACTATCCCTAGGCTCTCCCCAAACCATTTCCTTCTGGCTATACCCTTCCTAGTATGATGGTTAGCTACAGAATAACTAGGCAAGTCTCTGCAGATAATTTTCATTTAGGCAGTTTTCAAAGTGAACATATGCACAAACTTTAACTTTGAAATTTGATTCAAAGACCATTGGTAAAATGTATCAGTGGACTTTGCAGCAATGCAGGCAATTTGAAAAGTGCCCTTTTCAATTCCTTCTACCTTACTTCTAATTCTTAGCTTTCTGTGTGTAACCTTGAGACATGCCACTTTATTTCTCTATGCCCAAGATTAGTCAACTGTGATTGGGTAATAAGAAAATAAAAGGTTATATGTAGGCAATTAGACAGAAAAGGGCTAGCAAAAGCAATGAGGGCTCCTTTGAAGGTTGAGTGACAAAAATATTGCACATCTTTAATGACCTCATTTTGCACTATTGTCCATAGCTAATTTGCCATGTATAAGGGATTATTCGAATTAAAATATTATCTTTTATTTTTCTTTCACCTCAAAATGTCAAGTGCAAAAAATGTTTGTACAATTATTTATACTAAACTTACTTTTGAAGATGGGATGGGAAGCCAGCTCAGTTAAGGCACTCCCTAGGTCAATTGCTCAGCATCCTTTCAATATTGATCTGATTGCTAATGACAGCTCACAGAACAAAAGTTGGATCTCTGTAATGTATTAGCACTTATTTTGCAGACACATGACTGAAGTACACGGGAATTGCACTGAGTCATGCTTCTTTATCATAGAATTCTGAATTTTTCCATAGAATTCTGAATTTTATCTCCTCCTGGTTTTGGAAAGTGCAAGCTTTGCTGTTGGAAACAAAGGGTCAATATTGATTCAAAGGCTTATGTGGCATTTATCCACTTAGATAAGGAGTGTAGGAGTAGCCTAGTGGTTAGAGCAACTGCCTAGTACCCAAAAGATCAAGGGTTCAATTCCCACTGGTACTCTTTGTGACTTTGGGTAAGTCACTTTACCCTCCATTACCTCAGAAGAAAAGGCTGTTAATCTACTTCTAGTGATACATTGCCAAGAAAACCCAGAGGTAGCTGGGTCAGTATGAGTAAACACTGACTTGATGGCACCAAAAAAAAAAAAATCCACTTAGAAAAAGCTTTAAAAAAATACTTTTATGTAGCTTATATCTCGCTATGGAGTAAGGATAGCCCATAGGAGGACAGAAAAGAAAGATGGCAAAATGGGAAACCAAAATGATCCAAGGCCTTCACTTGAATGACACTTAGAAATGCAAATCCATACCAAAAGGGTGTTTATTAAGTAAAAACACCTTTATTTGACGGATCCCCCAAGTAAGTCATTTACAAGGGCTAAATAGGCAAAAAGCAAAAGAGTCAAAACAATAAATGTAGTCTAGAAAAGAAAGTCCTTATCTTAATTCTTTAAGTCCTGAGCCAGCTCCTCTAGTCTGGTCCTCTTCTGGGGGTCTAATCACACTCTCCCTGGTTTTAGTGAGGCAGCCATCGGGTTTAGCTGTGGGTAACCCTTCCCCCAAGCCATGAGGTTTTACATAGTGATCAGCTTGCTAAGAGAAGACATAAAGGTTTCAGTAGGCACCCTTCCCCCCCCCTCCAGGCCTGAGCACAATACCCCCTTGCCCAGAAATCAGCAGACCAGAGCATACCGGTTTGGACAGGTCACCCAGGCACCTTCCCCAGGGGCTGCTGATTGGTGGACAGGAAATACCTGAGATGAATGAGATTGTAGAATGAGTTTAAAAATGTACTGTATATAAGACAATGTAGGACGTCTTTCGGGGCTCAGATTTTTTGTGGAGGGTACCAGCTCTCTGTCTGGGCCTGTGTGCACATTAAAAGATCCTGTTTGCATTCCAGCCTGTCTGTGTGTTTCCTTCTGTGGGTGAGTGAGAGAATGAGAGCATTTTCAGCTGCTTGGCTGCAACATTTGGCACCCCAGGTGAGACCCTATTAAATTAAACAAAAAGCCTCTCTCATCACACCCACGGTGGGAAGACTTCTGCTCTTGCAGCATCGGGCCTCCACCGGTCAGGGACCGGCCCCTCCAGGTGATTAACGGTCCTTGGCGCCACCGGGCCCCCTTTGTGCTCCAGAAGGACACCTTGACTCGTCTGGTCGGTCGGTCCCTGCAGCTGACCCCCCCGATTGAAAACCGGCTGGATAGACTGGCATCCAAACTCTCTCTGATCAGAGGTCTGGTGAGTACTACTGCCTTACTGTTTTACTGTTTTGGGTAGTTCTGTATTTCTGTATCTGGAAATTCTGGTAAAATCTGGTAAATCTGGTAAATTCTGTAATCTGTAGCGGCTTGATCACCCGCACGAGCAGTCCGAGTAAGGGCCCCAGAGGCCCTGAAACCACTGCTCGTCCAGTCTGTGGGGAAAAAGGGGGGTAACTCTGTAATCTGTAGCGGCTTGATCACCCGCATGAGCAGTCCGAGTAAGGGCCCCAGAGGCCCTGAAACCACTGCTCGTCCAGTCTGTGGGGAAAAGGGAGGGGGGCGCTTGTGAGCACCAAAAATGGTCGCAGTAACATCGGGTACCTTAAAGCATTTTAAAGCGCTGCCAAAACCTCTTAAAATGACCAAAAACATTAGCACTTGACCCCCTTAAGTGTGCCTTTCAAGCTGTTTATTAATAATTGCGCTGATCACAATTCTCCAATGATCGGGGCGATTTATTTAGAGCCTACACACGCTGTCTCTAATGAAGCATACTTGGGGGCTTCTTTTGTGTTGCCATGTGCTCCTAGTGTTGGGGGCTTCTTTTGTGTTGCCATGTGCTTCTAGTGTTGGGGGTTTCTTTTGTGCTGCCATGTGCTTGTGCTGCCATGTGCTTCTAGTGTTGGGGGCTTCTTTTGTGCTGCCATGTGCTTGTGCTGCAATGTGCTTCTAGTGTTGGGGGCTTCTTTTGTGCTAGTGATCCTGGAGCTCCATCTAGTAGACATTAGAAAAATAGCTAGCTATATTTCTCATATTACTATTATCCTCATGGTAAAAGTTAAATCCTATGCTACAGCTAGAGAGAGTGTGTGTAATGTGTATTTGTAACAGCGGCTACTGAAGAAAGAGAGTGTATGAGTATTCGCTGCTGAGACGTCTCTGTTTTCTGTTTTCCCTCTTTCTTTTTCCTTTTGTGGTCCTGTGTGTTTTGTGCAACCAAACTCTGCCTGTTACCTGGATTATATTGTATATTGCATTTTCCTGAATTGAGATTAGATTAGAAGATCTATATTGTAATATTACATTTTCCTGAATTGAGATTACATTAGAAGATCCATATTGTATACTGCATTTAGTCATTGAACTAGAATTAGAGCATGGGGTCAGGAAAGTCAAAAGTGCAAATGCCCCTATCTACCAGGGGAGGGACTCTCCAGATATTCCTCCATGCCCCCTCCTTCTGCTTCAACCCCTTGTCCCATCCGCACCACTGCAGGATCCGCCCATAGCTGAAGGGCCAGGAAGACCTCCTCTTGGGGTGGGTGATGCCAGATTTAGGGAAGATTCTGCGGATTCCAGCCCCTCATCTTCAGATTCCCCTCCCACATCCTCCACCCCTCCCACTTCTGGTACCACCTCCAGTGCCACCATCTCCTCCCCTGAGAGCACACAGGCTGAGCTTGGATTGTCCACCCCGGTGGCCCACCGCCTGCGGTCGCATGATCTCCAAATGCCACTACGACAAGTACAGGGGCTCCCGTACCTTGATGCTGCTGGGCGTGTGGCAGTGGGACCATCCAGCCTGATTTATGTCCCTTTCTCCACCACGGACCTGTTGAATTGGAAAACCCACTATGCCTCCTACACGGGAGCAAGACCAGCATGATGCTTTTCCGCCTCCACCGGGACCAGCCATTGAAGGCCTTGCAACTATGGAACATTATGACTCAGATGGCTACTAGGCCAGACCGGGATCCAAGTTTCTGTTGGGTCCCCAGGAGCCTATGGTCAACATGAATTTAGGGGACCGGAAAATGCAATTCATGGTCGATACCGGAGCAACACACTCAGTGGTCACCCAACAAGTGGCCCCGATCTCCTCCCAATCAGTAACTACTGTGGGAGCCACGGGGGAGAGGGCCCAGAGACCTTTT
The DNA here is from genome assembly GCA_033557465.1 of Ichthyophis bannanicus. Taxonomy (NCBI): domain Eukaryota; kingdom Metazoa; phylum Chordata; class Amphibia; order Gymnophiona; family Ichthyophiidae; genus Ichthyophis; species Ichthyophis bannanicus. Next base: position 339,878,478 of record CM066036.1, on the reverse strand, counting down.
CTGCAAAACCGTACGTGCCAGTTGGGGGGACAGACCATCACTCACCAGTTTCCTGTATATGCCTGAATGTCCTATACCCCTGCTGGGTCAGGATGTTCTGGCAAAACTCCAAGCCCAAATCTCATTCGGGCCTGACGGCCAGGCTGAGCTCGAAATACCCAGCCTGGGCCCAGCAGTTTTGGTACTGTCCGTCCCCCAAGAAGAAGAATGGCGGTTATATGAGGACAGGCCCAAACCTGATATGGCCACCCTGGATACGTGGGAATCAGTGCCCCCTGGAGTATGGGCTGAAGGAAACCCCCCCCCGGAATGGCCATCAACATCCCTCCCGTATGCATTGAAATGAAGCCGGGAGCTTCCCCGGTACATGTGCGACAATACCCGCTGCCGCGGCCAGCTGTGGAAGGAATTCATTATCATCTGGTGCAGCTACTACAGCATGGTATCCTGCGGCCCTGCCAATCGGCATGGAACACTCCTTTGCTGCCAGTCCGAAAACCTGGAACCACCGACTACCGACCCATTCAAGATCTCCGTCGTGTCAATGAGGCCGCTGTGACTTTGCATCCAGTAGTACCAAACCCTTATACACTGTTGGGCCTCATCCCGGGGACTGCTTCACACTTCTCAGTACTGGACCTAAAAGATGCCTTCTTTTGTATATGCCTGGCTACTGCAAGCCAGCACCTGTTTGCCTTCGAGAAAGAGGATCATGCTACTGGCAGGAAGTCCCAAGTTACCTGGACTCGCTTACCACAGGGATTCAAGAACTCCCCTACCATTTTCAGCACAGCACTGGCCCAAGACCTTGCTAGTTTTCCCCGGGGGAGCCCGGCAGACGAGTACTTCTGCAGTACGTCGATGACCTGCTAATCGCAGCTGACTCTGAGGCTGAATGTATACTGGCAACCACAGAGCTTCTCCAACTCTTGCACGGTGCGGGTTACCGAGCTTCAAGGAAAAAGGCTCAGTTATGCCAGTTGGAAGTGAAGTATCTGGGATTCCATCTGTCAAAAGGAAGCCGACGGTTGGGGAGCAAGAGGAAGGAAACAGTGTGCCGGATCCCTGTGCCAACAACCCGCAAGCAAGTATGTGCTTTTCTCAGGGCCGCTGGGTACTGTCGTATCTGGATTCCCAACTTCGCAAAGATTGCGAAGCCCCTCTATGAATCCACAAAGGGCCCAGAGAAGAGCCCCCTTGAATGGGGTCGAGACCAACTGCAGAGGCCTTCGAACATTTGAAAAGGGCATTACTGTCATCACCAGCCCTAGGACTTCCGGATGTTACCAAGCCTTTCACCCTCTATGTACACGAAGCAGCAGGAACAGCTTTGGGGTCTTGACCCAACAACTGGGTTCTTGGCCGCGGCCAGTCGCCTACCTGTCTAAACTGCTGGCTCCAGTGGCCAAGGGATGGCCACCTTGCCTGAGAGCAATAGCAGCAACAGCCTTGTTGGTGGAAGAGTCTGATAAACTATCCATGGACCAAGACCTTTTAGTCACCATCCCACATTCGGTCCAAACATTACTGGAGCATAAAAGAAGTCACTGGTTCACCAGCTCCCGGATGTTGAAATACCAGAGCATGTTATGGGGAAATCCCAGCGTGCAGATAACTACCAGCCTGCTACATTCCTGCCTGTTGGCCCGGGACCACCTGATCACGACTGCCTGGAAGTGATGGATACAATCTTCTCCAGTCACCCTGATCTGACAGATGTGCCGTTAAGCAATCCGGATGAGACCTACTTCATAGATGGAAGCAGTCTGGTGTTGGAGGGCCGCAGGTGTGCGGGGTACGTGGTGGTGACGATGGAAGTAATAGCCGAAGCTCAGCCTTTGCACCCTGGAACTTCCGCACAGAAGGCGGAACTCATGGCCCTGACCCAATACACCCCTCTGCGGCTTGCCTCCAGTAATACTGCCCTCTACCGCCGCTAGCGGTTGAGGTCTCACTTAAAAAGGGGGGAGTGAGGCAGCCATGAGGTTTAGCTGTGGGTAACCCTTCCCCCAAGCCATGAGGTTTTACATAGTTATCAGCTTGCTAAGAGAAGACATAAAGGTTTCAGTAGGCACCCTTCTCCCCCTCCCCCCCCCAGGCCTGAGCACAATACCCCCTTGCCCAGAAATCAGCAGACCAGAGCATACCGGTTTGGACAGGTCACCCAGGCACCTTCCCCAGGGGCTGCTGATTGGTGGACAGGAAATACCTGAGACGAATGAGATTGTAGAATGAGTTTAAAAATGTACTGTATATAAGACAATGTAGGACGTCTTTCGGGGCTCAGATTTTTTGTGGAGGGTACCGGCTCTCTGTCTGGGCCTGTGTGCACATTAAAAGATCCTGTTTGCATTCCAGCCTGTCTGTGTGTTTCCTTCTGTGGGTGAGTGAGAGAATGAGTGCATTTTCAGCTGCTTGGCTGCAACAGTCTGGTCCTCTTCTGGGGGCCTAATCATACACTCCCTGGTTTTCTGATCTTCTGGGTCATAGGCTGAGTGCCCTAGCTCTTCCAGGTGATCTTGCAAGACATGTTCACAAAACAGTCCTTAAAAGTCACAACATTTCCTTGCACCCTTCCTAAGTACTGCTAGTGTTTATACCCTTGGGCTCTCAATAGAACAATCCCCAAAACTACTTCAAAAGTATACTCTCTGGGAAAATACAAACAGTGAAATTACTCTTCTTCCGAAAAAAGTAAACCATCAGGAATTCTTTAAAAGCTTCTATCAAAATATTCCTGCGTGTGCTCAGTATACACTGGGAGACTGATCTTTCATACAACAGAGCTGGATTTCTCAAGAGGTAAAATTGGGATTAGGGTGGCTAATTGCCTTGTTTTGAAATAGACAGTCCAGTTTTGAAACTGCTAGTACAGTGTCTGGTTACAGTGTGTAACTGGAAACTAATATCCGGTTAAGTGCTAGAGCAGGCGCAGAACCCCAGGCAGAATACAGCAGCTGCTAAGGAGATTAGTGTAGTTGGCAGGAAACCCCAGACCCTGCCAACCAAAGAAATTTGGAGGGGGGCATAACCTGTCCTTTAAACTCTCCACTGGACTACCTCCTGGAAACAGGGCACAAGGCATGATAGACCTTGGTATGATCCAGTATGGCATATCTTATGCAGGGGCAGCCTAAGGGTGATGCAGGGCCATATGCGGAGACATTACGGGGCCTCATTTGCATATCCATGGACCTCATTGGCATAAATTTAATTTATTTTATTTTAAAATCTATATGTTGCCATCTAAAATTTTAGGAAGCCTTCAAAGGAGCCCTTCACAAGACTCTTTTTTCTCCTGGCAATGACTTAAGGGCATGTTTACTAAATATTAAAGTGCGTTAAGTGCCACTGCGCCAATAGAAATAAATGGGTGTTCCTGAACTTAACGCACATTAACATTTGTGAATGTGCATTAACTTTTAGTAAACATGCCTCTTAATGAGTGTCTGAATACCATTTGCATGGGCAATGAGAATAAGGAAAGGCTACCAGATTTCTACATTACCATACCCCAGTGCCAACTGCCAGACACATTAGGAAATACTATAAACCCTGCCCATTAAGAACCCATAGCAAAGCCGCCATATCAAAACAGCACTATCAGGGACTCACAAAGCACCAAACGCTACCTATCAAACACTGCAAATATTAAACCAATACATCTCCTACTAGGGAAAGAGAACAAGTGGCACTGCCAAACAGAAACTTACAAGACAGAATACCTCAGCTCAATTATACATGCAGAACATAGACCGTCACTAAACAAAGAATAAGGAATCACAATTTAGAAATATGAAGACAATTAAACTGGGAACCCCAAAAGTCAAACTTGCAATGTACAACAACACTGGAGAAATAAAACTATAAATGAATTTCTTCTTGTACTAAACAAAATGCAAAGACATTAGCAATGCACATTTCCCAGAGCTGACATATTCCAGTTAATAAATGCAAAATAAAAAAGTATTTTTTCTACCTTTTGTTGTTTGGGCATGTTATTTTTCAATCGCAATTGCTCCGGTCACTTTTTTCTGGTTTCTTCGTGTGTTCTGCTAACTCTCCATTGTCTGCTGTCCATTTGTCCTTTCTTCTAGCTTTTTTCCATCCTCTCTCTATATCTGCTTTAACATACTGATCTTCCCCTTTTGCTTTTTCCTTCATTTCTGTCTTTATTGCTTTTTCATCCACTCATATTTCACACTTCCATCCTCAGTCCCCACTTACTCTGCCAATAACTGGCCAATCGTAGATTTTTCTTCCTTCCCACATAATATATCTTTCCCCCTCTCCATCCTCACTCCTCTAGCCTCATCCATCTCTAGCCCCCCCATCAGTCCATTTCTAGTCCTAGCCTCCCCATCAGCCCATTTCCAGTCCAAGACCCCAACAGTCCCTTTCCAGTCCTACTCCCCCATCAGCCCATTTCAAGTCCTATCCCCCCATCAGCCCATTTCCAGGCCTATCCTAGCCCCCCCCCCATCACCCCATTTCCAGTCGAAACCCCCCCATCAGTCCATTTTCAGTCCTAGGCCCCTCATCAGCCCATTTCAAGTCCTAGTCACCCATCAGTCCCTTTCCAGTCCATGCCCCCCATCAACCTATTTTCAGGCCTATCTTAGCCCACCATCAGCCCATTTCCAGTCAAAGCCCCCCCAAATCAGTCCATTTTCAGTCCTAGACTCCCAATCAGCCCATTTCCATTCCAAGCCCTCCATCAGTCCCTTTCCAGTCCTAGCCCCCCATCAGCCCATTTCAAGTCCTAGCCCTCCATCAGCCCATTTCAACTCCTAGCCCCCTCATCAGCCCATTTCCAGTCCAAGCCTCCCATCAGTCCATTTTAAGTCCTATCCTAGCCCTCCATCAGCCCATTTCCAGTCCAAGCCCCCCAATCAGCACATTTCCAGTCCTAGCCCTCCATCAGCTCATTTCTAGTCAAAGCTCCCACAGTCAGTCCATTTCCAGCCCTAGCCCCCACATCAGCCCTTTCCAGTCCTATCTAGCCCCCCCAATCAGCCCATTTCCAGTCCAAGTACCCCCCCCCCCCAAAGAGACCCATGCCTGTCTGGATTCAGAGGGAGCAGGGGAGGCCTGAAACCCTGACTCACCTCTACACAGCCACCAAAGTGAAGGGTGGCATTTCTCTTCACTCTAGCGGCTGTATTCTCTTGCAGCCCACCGACACATTGATTACAGGGAACAGGAAATGCCCTTTAACATCCGGCGCACCAGCAGGCTACATGAGAACACAGCTGCCAGAGAGAAGGAAAATGCAGCTCTTCACTCCGGCAGCTGTGCAGAGGTGAGCCGGGGCCTTGGGCCTTCCCGACTCCCCCTAAAGCCAGCCCTGCAAACAGTCAGGAGCTGAACAGCATGTACAGCATGTTTATGTTTATTTATGTTTATTTGGTTGCTTGATATACCGCTCCTTCATAACACCAGGGCGGTTTAAATTTATGTAAAATACACAGCATTGGTGAGAGCCAGAAAAGAAAAAGAACTACAATATGCGACAGGACAAAGAACAGGGCAATCACACACAGAGGAAGGAGAGGTAGAGGGAGGAGCAGCAGGGAAATTAGGGGATAGTGGGAGGAAGGTCAAATGAGGAGCAGAGATGGGTCTTTAGGAGGTTCTTGAATTTGGGAAAGGAGGGTTCCTGGTGGAGAGCAGAGGAAAGGGAGTTCCAAAGAGAGGGACCTAAGAAGAAAAAGGCAGAGTGATGGGTGGACTGTAGATGAGAACGAGATGGAGAAGGGAGCACCAGACAATTGATGTGGATTGAACAGCATGAAGTTGGCACAGGGCCCCCTGAAGTGCAGGGCCCTGTGCGAACAACATTCTCGCACATTCGTCGAGCTGGCCCTGATCTTATATTCCTCCATATGTCTTCTGTGCACAGTGTAACAGGACTTGCAAGCACTTCCTTCTGCAGGGGCAGCCTGAGGGGCATGCGGGGCGATGTGCGGAAACTAATTGTGTGGACTCATTTGGACAACCATGGAATCATATTTGCATAAATATTATCATACTGCATTTATTTAGTCAGTTTTATGATCAGGTTAGATTATAAAATAAGTGAAAAAAATCCTGGTACCTGTGAAAAGGTACTTATTCACCTGTAGCAAGTGTTCTCCATTGACAGCAGGAATAAGTCGTCACATATGGGTGAAATCCCCAGACGGAGCCCATGCACGAATGCTCCCCAGCTCCTATTGGAAGTTTTTGGGAGGCTGTACCGTGCCTGTGCACTTCCTTCCGACCTGCTGCCGCAGCACCATCTTGAACCAGTCTGATAGAACAGCTGTAACAGAATACAGCTCCTCGGTGAGGTGGGAGGGTTGTAAGGACTTATTCCTGCTGTCCACAAAGAACACATGCTACAAGTGAGCAACTACCTTTTCTCCATGCACAAGCAGGAATGAGTCCTCACATATTGGATTCCCTTGCTACAGGCTACCGAAAACCGAGGAGAATGTAGACAAGGTCAACAGGGCAACAACCCATCTGCGTAATGCAAAAGGCCTTGGTGGTCAGAGACTAACTATGGTTATGGTTATTTATTTGATATACCGCCCTTCTTTGGAAATCAGAGCGGTTCACAATTTACAAAGTATTAAAAGATGGAACAAGGCCAGAAAGTTTGAAAAGAAATTACAATATAAGACAGGAAAGCAATAAGAACATAAGAACATAAGATATGCCATACTGGGTCAGACCAAGGTCCATCAAGCCCAGTATTCTGTTTCCAACAGTGGCCAATCTAGGTCATATGTACCTAGCAGTTTCCCCAAGGGACACAGGCTCCACAATGCTTGTATTGGTTCAAGCATTGATATCCTGGGTCCCTTCTTAATAATGGTTTATGGACCTTTCCTCCAGGAACTTGTCCAAACCTTTTTTAAACCGAGGGTTTTAACATGGTATCCACAATGACGCCTAAATCTTTTTCCTGGGTGGTGGTTCCTAATGTGGAACCTTGCATCGTGTAACCATAGTTTGGTTACACGATGCAAGCTTCTTCTCAAATTCTCCCTTTGCCTGCCTTATCAATGCCTTGCATTTGACTTGCCAGTGCTTGTGCTGTTTCCAGGTTTCGTCGTTTGGCTCTTTTTTCCATTTCCTGAAAGATGCTTTTTTGGCAAAAACAGCCTCTCTGACCTCACCTTTAAACCATGCTGGCAGTTTTTTGGACTTCCTTCCACTTTTCTTAAAGCGTGGAATACAGCTGGTCTGGGCTTCCAAGATAGTATTTTTCAACAACAGCCAAGCCTGATGTACGTCTTTAACCTTTGCAACTGCTCCTTTTAGTTTTTTCTTAACTGTTTTCCTCATTTTATCATAGTCTCCCTTTCGAAAGTTAAAAGGTAGTACTGTGGATTTCCTTACTATCCCTCCTCCACTAATTAAATCAAAGGCGATCATGCTATGATCACTATTGCCAAGTGGCCCCAACAACCTTATCTCTTGCACTAGATCTGGTCGGTTCATGAACCAGCTGCTCCAAGAAGCAGTCATTTATTACATCTAGGAACTTTATCTCCCTAGCATGTCCTGACGTGACACTGACCCAGTCGATACCGGGGTAGTTGAAATCACCCATTATTATTACTGTGCTGTAATTTTTGTTAGCTTCCTTGATTTCTTTGAGCATTTCATCATCCATTTGGTCATTCATTGGTCAATAGCAAGAGGGCAGGACAGAGAGAACACATAAATAGACATACTTTGGAGACTAGAATCAAACATGAGGAGAGGGGAGGTCAAAGGCTAGGGAGAAGAGGTGGGTTTTTAAATTCTTCTTAAAAGTGATGTCATGGGGTTCTAGTCTGAGGGAGGTAGGTAGGGAATTCCACAGAGCGGGACCTATGAAGAAGAATGCAGAGGAGCGAGTGGATTGGAGGTGGGCACATGAGGGAGAGGGCAGAAGAATGCGATTAACATGAAATGAGTGGGGGTATGCCTGGGGGTGTGGAATGAAATGAGATCTGCCAAGTATTGGGGAATACTAGTATGGAGAACCTGGTGAGGATAAAGTGAGGATTTTAAACTGAATGCAAAAAGTGATGGGCAGCCAATGGAGACGAGTGAGGAGAGGTGTTACATGATCTCGTCGTGTGGTGTGTGTAATAAGGCGAGCGGCGGTATTTTGGATTCGTTGTAGTCTATGTAATTGTGACTGGGGAAGGCCGGTAAGAACGGAGTTGGAGAAATCAACACGCGACATAACTAATGACGGAAGGAGAGTGGTAAGAGCTGGTGGGGTGAGAAAGGGGCGGATTGCACGGATCTGGCGGAGGAAGTAAAATGACGTTTTGGTGATGTGTGAAATGTAGGGCTGGAAAGAGAGATCAACTATATACAATAGCAGTGATTCTCTTGTCCCCTGCCTTTTTTTTGGTAACCTGGATAAAATTGAATGGGCCTAGGGGGGATAGCTCCTCTATCAAAACAAAGGCTGTGTGAATTATCCAGGAAATGATTAAGAGATTACCTTAGAAGCACAGGTCTGGGCACTATGTAGCAAGCCAGCTTTTCTAAGTGTTCTTTCCCTCCCACCTACCCCAGGCATAATCTTAGCTTTATAGACTCTTAAAACTATTAAAGAGAAAGAGGTGGTCAAATTCACTCTCACGTTCAGCTGGTTACCCTCATCAGGAACATATTAATTAAGACCCTGAAATAATTCATCTTGAGGTGAAAAAAATCCCTTAAACCTATTAGACCTATCCACATTCTGCACTCAACTCAAAACACTTCTATTCATAGAACATTTTGGACAAATCGAAATAAACCCAAACATTGACCCGCCATATACATCATCTTTAGTACATGAAGATTGAAGAATGACCAATGTAACACCAATTTTTTAAAAGGGTTCCAGGGATGATCCGAGAAACTACAGACCATTGAGTCTGACGTCAGTGTCAGGCAAAATATTAGAAACCATTATAAAGAATAAAATTACTCAATATGTAGATAGTCATGGTTTAATGGGAGAAAGCCAACATGGATTTAGCCAAGGAAAGTTTTGTCTCACTAATCTGTTAGATGTTTTTGAATAAACAGGTAGACAAAGGTGAGCCGGTTGATCTAGTTATCTGAATTTTCAGAAAGCCTTTGGCAAGGTCTCTCATGAGACTCTTGGCCAACTTAAAAAAGCCATGGGTTAGGAGGCAGTGTACTATTGTGGTTCAGAAACTGGTTAACAGATAGAAAGCAGAGAGTACGGCTAAATGGCCAGTTTTCTTAATGGAGAAAGGTGAATAGTGCAGTACACCAAGGACCTATGTGGGCCCGCTGCTTTTTAACATTTTCATAAATGACTGGGAAATAGGAATAATGAGTGAGGTGATCAAATTTGTAGATGACACAAAATTATTCAAAGGATAAGAGGATTGTGAAATTTTGTAAGAGGATCTTGATAAATTGGAAGACTGGTTGTCCAAATAGCAGATGAAATTTAATGTGGACAAGTGCAAAGTTATGCACCTAGGAAAGAACAGCCCAAACTATGGTTACACAATGCAAGGTACCACCTTAGATACCAACATCCAGGAAAAAGATTTAGATGTCATTGTGGATAATACATTGAAACCCTCTGCCCAATCTGCAGCAGCGGCCAGGAAAGCAAATAGAATGCTAGGAATCATAAGGAAAGGAATGGAGAATAAAACCACAGAAATTATAATGTCTCATTCCATAGTGTGACTGCACCTTAAATATTGTGGGCAATTCTGGTCGCCATATCTTAAAAAGGATATAGCAGAATTACAAAAGGTACAAAGAGTAAGAAAATGGTAAAGGGGATGAAAGGATAGCCCTAAGAGACTTAAAAGGTTAAGGCTGTTCAACTTGGAAAAGAGACAGCTGAGGGGGGATATGATAGAGGGTAAATGTAGATCAGTTGTTTATGCCATCAAAAAGTAGAAAGACTAGGGGGGGGTCATTCTGAGATATTAGTGCCCTTTCCTGGCCCCGTCCTCTTTCCCCGCATGTTGTATGGGAAAGTTAGACGGGGTGGGAAAGGGGCGGATTGGGGGTGGTGTTAGGGCGGGCAGTGGGCAGTCGTCGGCCTCGATGTACAGGGCCGATTCTAATGTCGGCCCTGTACATCCGGGGCCGGCAACTTGAACAGGAAGTGGAATAACTTGCCCAATGTGAAGGAAACAGCAGGACCGGGGCCGGGAAGGGGCGGCAGGGGGCAGAGGACATTCCTCGCAGCCCGACCCTGGCCCTGGGAGGCTAGCTTGGGGGTCGGGCTGGGGGGAAAGCATTTTAGGTGCTGGAGATCATGGCTTTTAAATGGAGCCACAGTACCATGGCAACCAGACCATGGCTGTGGCTCCATTTAAAAGCCCTGACTGAGTTAGCTGGGCAAGGCCTATACATGAAGGCCAGGCTGAATCGTGGTCCTGGCCTGCACGTACAGGCCTGTTCGCGATTCTGATCCCATGGGGCTAGACTTCCAGGATGGAATGACCCCCTAGAGCTGGGGTCACCAACCTCCAGAGGGCCGCGGGCCGCACAGCCGACTACCGGGAGCCTCGCGGGCCGCACCCCCCTTCTCCCCGCCCCCGCGAAAAAAAACAACAAACGCAAAATTATGAAAACAATGGCTGATCACCTTTATTGAATTTAATGAGATGGTTGATGATTCATGCTAGCAGACAAACGCTTAAAGTCCGGCTTCACAGATGACACTGACAGGAGAAGGGACGCTTGCAGGTGGTCGTCGGTGAGCTGCGAGCGCGTGGATACAATGGCGGGAATCCTTGGCGGGCCGCACGTAATGTTTATGTTTTATGTTTATGTTTATGTTTTATTTCACTTGATAAAAACCGCCTTTCATGGGCAAGCAAAGCGGTGTACAATAAAACCAATAAAAACTTTGTTTTTAAAAAGGCCGAGGCCAGTGAAAAGGAAAAGAAATACACTTTATGGACAGAAAAGCAATAGAAGCAGAAGAGACAAAGCTAAACCATAACAAAGACAAGTCACAAGGAGAGCAGAGGATAATACAAATGGGAATCACACAAAAGGAGAGGGGATATCAAACGCAAGGGAAAAAAGGTGGGTTTTGAGGTTTTGTTTAAATGTGGGGTGGTGAGGGTCCAGTCGGAGTGAGGAGGGGAGGGAGTTCCAAAGGGCGGGGCCAGCAAAAAAGAAGGCAGAGGAACGGGTAGACTGTAAATGGGCACGGGAAGGGGAGGGAAGAGTGAGACGGTTAAGGTGAAAGGAGCGAGGGGTGTACCTAGGGGAGTGGAAGGAAAGGAGGTCCGTTAGATATTGGGGGGTACCTGTGTGGAGAGCTTTATGAACCAAAATGAGCAACTTGAAGTGAACGCGGTGGGGGAAGGGCAACCAGTGAAGACGGAACAGTAAGGGTGTGATGTGATCACGGGGGGAGGAATGGGTGACCAAACGAGCGGCAGTATTCTGAATACGTTGTAACCGGGACTGTTGTTTCTTGGAAAGGCCGACAAAAAGTGAATTTGCAAAATCCACCCGAGACATGACCAGGGAAAGTAACAGAGTAGTAAGAGCAGAAGGGGATAGAAAAGGACGAACTGCACGGATTTGTCGGAGAAAGAAGAAGGACAACTTGGTGACATGAGAAACATGAGCATGAAAGGAAAGATCAGACTCGAAGTGAACCCCTAGATAACGAAAGGAAGAAACCAGGGGAACCAAGGAACCAGAGAAAGAGGGGGCCAATGTGGGGGGTGGGTTGTTGTGAGAGAACCAGATAGCAACAGTCTTGGTGAGATTAAGGTGAAGGCAATTACGAGTCAACCAATCAGCCACAGTGGAAAGACACGAATTAAGCGGAGAGAGATCGGGACAGGATGGAGAGGTGTGGTGAAGTAATAGAATGTCGTCAGCGTAAAGAAAAGCAGATATACCAGACTGTTGGATTAAGAGGGCTAAGGGGGCTAAGAAAAGATTGAAGAGGAGGGGAGCCAACACAGAACCCTGAGGAACCCCACAGGAAAGAGGGAAGGAGTCTGAGGGGGGGGCAGAGGAAGAGGGGGGTGACAAAACCACGCAAGAACGGGAAGAAAGAAAGGAGTGAAACCAACGATGAACAGTACTGCAAAGACCCGCTTCCCGGAGACGAAGAAGAAGAAGGGAGTGATCAACTAAGTCAAAAGCGGCGGAAAGATCAAGTGCAACCGCCACCGAAATATCACCACGGTCATGAGCTACATGCAGTGCGTTAGTAAAGGCGAGAAGGATAGTTTCAACACTGTGACCCTGACGGAAACCTGATTGACGAGGGTGGAGGAAGTTAGTGGAATCAAGGTGATGCGATAATTGAGCAAAGACGAATTTCTCTAAAAGCTTTGAAAGGAAAGGAAGGTTGGAGACGGGACGGTAGTGGGTGGGAACTAAGGGATCAAGTGAGGGGTTTTTAAGAAGGGGACGAATTAAAGCATGTTTCCAGGAGTGAGGGAAGGACCCAGAAGAAAGACTGGAGTTGAATATAGTGAGGATGTAAGGAAGGAGACCCAGGGAAGATTCGAGGAGCCAAGAAGAGGGGATAGGATCAAGCGGGCAAGAAGTCTTTTTTGAGGAGGAGATAAGACGGTGCAGTTCGGGAGGGGAGATCAGTGAGAAAGATGCCCAGCAATGGGAAGTTTGAGAAATGGGTGGGGGGGAGGCAGTAGGGGGAGGAGAGAGAATTGGAGCAGGACAAAAAGGTAAAGAGGCTCGCAGGGAAGAGATCTTATTACTGAAGCAAGTAGCTAGCATGGAAGGCGGTGGGGAAGGAAGGACCGGGGGAGCTGAGGCTGAGGAGTGAAGAGAGGTGAGAGACCGAAGAGTGGAATAGAGGTGCCGGGTCTGGTTTGGGGCATTGAGAATAGCATTAGAGAAGAAGGTGCGTTTGGCAAGATAGACAGATGAGCGGTAGTGGGAGTAGGTAGATTTAAAGAATGCAAGTGAGGTGGGAGAAGGATTTTTACGCCACAGGCGCTCCGCCCTGCGGAGCTGCGTGCGCAAAAGCCGTAGGCCGCCATGATACCATGGATGCACGGGGCGGCTGTGGCGGGGTGGATGAGGACGTAGTGGGGCGATACGATCCAGTGTTGTTGAGAGAGCCGATGACCAGAGGGCAGCTTGAGAGTTGGGAGAGAGAAGGGAGAAGTCAGGAGGGAAAAGTTCAGCTGCTGTGGGGAATTGGTGGATGGTTAAAGATGAAAGGGCTCGGGAAAGTCGCGGAAGAGGGGGGGTAGAGGGAGGAAGGGGGGTAGAGAGAAGTGAGGCAGTGGAGGAGGAGGGAGAAGAGAAAGAGGGGGACCCCTGCGAGAAGGAGCAGGAGACAGAGAGACAGACATGGTCTGTCCAAGGCAGAATCATTGAAGAAAGATTGAAAAGAGTAAGAGAGGAAGAAGAGGACGTCAAAAAAAGATCAAGAGTGTGTCCGGCCTGATGTGTGGGAAAAGTTACGTGCTGCACGAGAGATAAATCCTGTAAGAAAGAAATAAAGGAAAGATCTCTAGGTGAAGAAGGGGAGTCCAGATGCAAATTAAAATCCCCGGCAATGAGTAGATGAGGGAAAGCAAGAGAAAGATCAGTAATTGTCAAAAGAAGGGAATCCCAAAGTTCAGAACGAAGGGGTAATGTTAACCGGGGTAGAGCCTCACGGGCTGCACGAAGGGACCTCGTGGGCCGCATGCGGCCCGCGGGCCGCAGGTTGGTGACCCCTGCCCTAGAGGATACACAATGAAGTTATAGTGTAACCCATTTAAGACTAATAAAAGAAAATAATTTTTTACTGAACGTGTAATCAGACTCTGGAATTTGTCACCTGAGGATGTAGTAAAGGTTGTTAGTATAGCTGGGTTTAAAAAAGGTTTGAACAAGTTCCTGGAGGAAAGGTCCATAAACCATTATTAAAGATGACCCATGAAATTCATTGCTAACCTCAGAATTGTGGAATCTGTGTGCCTTTTTGGGGACCTGCTAGGTACTTCTAACCTGGATTGGCCACTATTGGAAACAGGATATTGGGCTTGATGGACCTTGGTCTGACATTTCTTATGTTCTTAAAGTAACATAGTAACATTTTTATTTATTTAGCTGTATTGATATCCTGCTTTTCACTGGGTCAAAGCGGTCAATTGGGGGATATATTTAACACTAGGGGATATGAGACACATATGCTAATACTTACAGGGAAATGGGCGGTTACGTGGCTTGCCCAAGACCACAAGGAGTGCCTATAAGACTAGAAATCCCAGTCCCTCTGGCCTGAGATTGCTGTCCCCAGGTGGGAATTGAACCCCCGGCCCTCTGGCTTGAAGTACCTTGTCCTAACCACTAGACCACTCCTCCCTAACATAGTAAATGATGGCAGATAAAGACCAGTATGCTCCATCTAGTCTGCCCAGTAAGATGGCAAGAGTAGGTGCACCTGCCGCTCTATGCAGGCCACCCTTCCCCATGTCTTTGTTTAGGGGCGAACCCACCGCTCCATCTAGGACACCCCTATTTGTTGAGAAATTAGATAGTTCAGTTTATTTTGATTTTATCCTGTTGCTGTAAAGGGATCCACTGTATCTGTCTCATGCCATTTTGAATTCCGTCACTATGTTTGCCCCCACCACTACCATCGGGAGGGCATTCCAAGCATCCACCACCCTTTCACTGAAAAAGTATTTCCTGATATTGCCTTTCAATTTACCACCTTGCAGCTTCATGTTATGCCCTCTAGTTTTACAGCTTCCCCGTCTTTGGAAGAGGTTTGTTTGTTCATTATTTTTCTTTAAGTATTTAAAGGTCTGACTCATAGAAACATAAACATAGAAATATGACGACAGAAAAAGACCACATGACCTATCTAGTCTGTCCTTCCATAACAACTACAACAGTCCCCTTTTTACCTTTAGAGATCCTCTGTGTTTGTCCCATGCTTTTTTGAATTCAGTTACTGTCCTCACCTCCACCACCTCCACTGGGAGACTATTCCACGGATCCACTACTCTTTCCGTAAAGAAATATTTCCGCATATCACTCCTGAATCTATCTCCCTTCACCCTCATCCCATGTCCCCTTGTAGCAAAACTTGCTTTCAATTGAAAGAGGCTCTCTCCCTGAACATTTATGACACGGAGGTATTTAAACATCTCAATCATATCACCTCTATCCTGCCTTTCCTCCAAGGCGTACATATTAAGATCCTTCAGTCTGTCCTCATATGCTTTATAATGAAGACCACTAATCATTTTAGTAGCCACCCTCTGCACTGACTCCATCCTGTTCACATCCTTTTGAAGGTGCGGTCTCCAGAATTGCACACTATACTCCAAATGAGGTCGCACCAAAGACTTATACAGAGGCATTATCACCTCCTTTTTTCTGCTAGCCATTCCTCTCCGTATGCACCCAAGCATCCTTCTAGCTTTTGCCGTCGCCTTTTCTACCTGTTTAGCTACTTTAAGATCATCAGACACAACCACCCCTAGGTCCCGCTCTTCTTTAGTTGGCAAAAGTACTTCACCCCCTATACTATATTGCTCCCTTGGATTGCTGCAGCCCAAATGCATGACCTTACATTTTTTAACATTAAATCCCAGCTGCCAAATTCTAGACCATTCTTCAAGCTTAGCTAGATCCCTCCTCATGTTATCTACCCCTTCCTGGGTGTCTACTCTATTGCAGATTTTGGTATCATCCGCAAAGAGGCAAACCTTACCTGAAAGCCCTTCCGCTATATCACTAACAAAGATGTTAAAAAGAATTGGACCAAGGACAGATCCCTGGGGCACACCACTGATAACATCCTTCTCCTCAGAGTGAGCTCCATTTACTTGTACTCTTTGTCGCCTCCCACCCAACCAATTTCTAACCCAAGCAGTAACTTTAGGGTCCATCCCTAGGGTGCTCAGTTTGTTTATAAGTCGCCTGTGAGGAACAGTGTCAAAGGCTTTACTGAAATCTAAAAACACCACATCTAGGGCTCTCCCTCGGTCCAACTCCCTGGTCACCCAGTCAAAGAAATCAATCAGATTTGTCTGACAAGACCTGCTTCTGGTGAATCCATGCTGCCTTGGATCCTGTAATCCGCTGGTCTCCAGAAACCTCACTATTTTCTCTTTCAGCAGCGTTTCCAATAATTTACTCACCACCGAAGTTAAACTAACCGGCCTGCAGTTTTCAACCACATCCTTACTTCCACTTTTGTGTAAAGGCACCAGATGAGCCTCTCTCCAGTCCTTTGGCACCACTCCCGACTCCAACGAGGCATTGAAAAGGTCAGTCAGTAGAGCTGCTAGAACGTCCCCAAGTTCCCTCAGTATTCTCGGGTGTATCCCATCCTGTCCCATCGCTTTGTCTACTTTAAGTTGAGATAGTTTCTCACAAACACAGTCTTTTTAAAATTGTTCAAAATGTCCTTTGCTTCTGTTCCTATTTGTAGGTGATTTCTGAGGTCCTGCTCCTGGTTCTTCATCTGTGAACACAGAACAAAAATATTTGTTAAGCAATTCCGCTTTATCCTTATCAGCTTCTACATATTCCTCCCCTGCACCCTTGAGTCTGACAATACCACTCTTGCCCTTCCTCTTCTCACTAATATATCTGAAAAATGTCTTATCCCCCCATTTTATGGCATTGGCTATTTCCTCCTCCGTTTGAATCTTTGCCTTCTTGACTACTTTGCTAGCTTCTCTAAGTTTTTCCAAATACAGATGCCTGTCTTCCTCTCTCTGTGATCTCTTGTATTTCATGAAGGCCTCCCTCTTTTTCTTCACTTTTTCAGCTACTTCCTTTGAAAACCATAGCGGTCTCCTTTTCCTTTTACCATTATTTACCATTTTAACAAAAAGGTTGGTTGCCCTTAAAATATCCCCTTTCAGTTTTTCCCACTGTTTTTCTACATCCCTCAGCTGTTCCCATCCAACTAACGACTCCCTGAGGTACTGGCCCATCTTCGCAAAGTTAGTCTTCCTAAAGTTTAAGATCCTCGCCTTTGAATGGATTCTAACAGCCCTAGTCCTAATACTGAACCACACCATCTGGTGATCACTGGATGCAAAATGATCTCCCACTACAACATCAGAAACACTTTCACCATTGGTAAGCACCAAGTCCAGTATGGCCCCTTCACGTGTGGGGTCTGTTACCAATTGCCTGAACAGTTCTCCCTGTAGAGAATCCAGGATCTCCTTAATTCTAGATGATACTGCAGCAGGAATGTGCCAATCAACATCTGGCATATTGAAATCTCCTATCAGTAGCACTTCCCCTTTCCTAGCAATGCTGCGCATGTCTTCAATTAACTCTCTCTCTACCTCTTCCTTTTGTGAGGGAGGTCTGTATATCACACCAATGTAAATAGATTTCTCTTTCCCTCTTTCTAGTTTAACCCACAATACCTCCCCTCTCCCTTTTAAGCTCTGTAATTCCAAAGCTTTAATAGTAGTTTTTACATATAGTGCCACTCCTCCTCCCCTACTTCCTACCCTGTCCTTTCTGAATAAAGTATAGCCAGGTATAGTTACATCCCAATCATGGTTTTCTGTGAACCATGTCTCTGTAACTGCCACTAAATCCAAGTCAGCCACTCCCACCAAAGCTTCAACATCAGGGATCTTATTTCCCATGCTACGGGCATTTATACACACTGCTTTCCATATGTTACCCCTGTTACACATTTCCATAAAGTTATTTAATGTATCACCTACCTGGGGACTTTTACTTACCTGGGGGCTTTCTTCACCCATCCCCAACGAATCTAGTTTAAAGCCCTCTTCAGTAGATTAGCCAGTCTACTACTGAAGATAGTTGACCTTTCTTGGACAGATGGATGCCATCTCTGCTCTGCAACCCTTGGAACAGCATCCCATGGTCTAGGAAACCAAAACACTCTCGATGACACCATCCACGCAGCCATGCATTCATCTCCAGGATGCAAGCCTCTCTGCCTTGGCCTTTACCCTCAACAGGGAGGATTGAAGAGAACACCACCTGTGCACCTAACTGCTTCAACCTCTGTCCCAGAGCCATGAAGTCACTTTTGATACGTTCCGAGGTATACCTGGCAGTATCATTTGTTCCATATCTCCCCTATCCCTCCTCTCCTCCAAAGTGTACATATTTAGGTCTTCAAGTCTCTTCTCATAAGGCTTCTGACGCAGGCTCCAAACTATTTTGGTTGCCTTCCTCTGAACAGTTTCCAGTCTTTTTACATCCTTTGCAAGATATGGTCTCCAAAACTGAACACAGTAGAAAGACCAGGGGTCCGCAATGAAGCTACAATGTAACCCATTTAAGAGTAATAAGAGAAAATATTTTTACGCTCAACGTGTAATCAAACTCTGTTATTCGTTACAGGAGGATATTTTAAAAGCTGTTATTGTAGCTGGGTTAAAAAACGGTTTGGACAAATTCCTGGTGAAAAGGTCCATAAACCATTATTAAAGAGGACCTGGGAAATCCAAGGCTTACACCAGGACAAGCATTGTATTACCTATGTACTCTGCACGTGGAGTCAAGCCATCCACTGACTGAAGGCACCATGAGTGGGACTTCCCATATTCACATCTGCTGCTCTGCCACTATTGGAAACAGGATACTGGGCTTGATGGACCTTGGTGTGACCCAGTATGGCTTTTCTTATGTTCTTATGACAGAGTTGGATACTAATTGTCAAAGTTGCTGCATCGGGAATCCCCATCTAGACAATAGTGAGATGTGACTGTATGGAGAGAAGATCACATCGCAGCCCTGCAGATCTCTTCCATGGAGACCAAGCGTAAGTTGGTCACCAATGCAGCCATAGTCCTGACATTTTGAGATGTGACATGACCATGAAGGCTCAGGCCTACCAAGGCATAAGTGAAAGAGATGCAGTCTGGTACCCAAATTATAAGAGCACATCTGGAAATGGCAGCCCCCAGCTTGCTGTGGTAAAAAGAAACAAAGCCAGATGGACCTTCTATGGGCTTTTGTTCATTCCAAGTATAAGGTTAAGGCTTGCTTGAGGTCCAACATGTGCAACGCAGATTCCCCTTTGTGGACATAAGACCCTGGGAAAAATGTTGGTAGAACCGTTGACTAAGGTGGAAATCTGATACCAATTTTGGAAGGAATTTAGGATGGGTACAGAGGACCACTCTATTATGCTGGTATTTGGTGTAAGGTGTATAAACTGCTAGAGTCTGAAGCTCGCTCACTCTATGTGCTGAAATGACAGTCACTAAAACAGTACCTTCCAGGTCAAACTTCAGGGGGCATGAATTGAGAGGCTCAAAGGGAGCTCTCATGAGCTGCGCAAGAATCACATTGAGGTCCCCAGACACTGCAGGAGATTTGTAGAGAAGCTTCCAGAGAAGCAATCCCCACATGAAGCAAAACTCAATATGTCATACTAAGATGGACATCCTTTCCACACCCGATGATAACTTCTAGTTGAATCGAGGTGGACCTTGACAGGTGTGACATAGTGAGTCCTTTTAGTCAGGGAGAAACTCCCAAAGATCAGCAAAAAAGTGCAGGGCTGCAACATAAACAACAGCACATGGCTGGTTGTCAGGGAAACCAAGCCCGAGGGAGAGAAACAGGCCCCTGCTATCAGTTCAGCAGAGAGTCACGAGGTAATTCTGAACACCTGCTAGGGGGTGGAGTCAGGCTTTACCCGAGGAAACTGACTCATAAAGAGGGCCCAGTTAATGGAGAGGGGAGCAGAGTTGAGAGCAGAACAGAGAAGGAAGAGAGAGACGGAGACGAGGAAAGGTCAGATGCTGGGAGTGAGAGATATAGCAGGAGCAGACCTGGTCAGTGGAAGTCCTCTCTGGATTCTGAACGGGAGAAAAGGCCAGGAAGGCAATTGAATTACACTCTGCACAAGTCAGGTTGGGAACCTACAACAGTTTGTAAACCCCAGAGAAAACCTTATACAGCCAGAGTAAAAGGTAAGCCCAAGGGCTGGAAGTATAATAACCACTGTGGGTCTATTGACCAGGAAAGTTGGGGCTACGGTACAGGGGACTATAATGAGAATGGTTATTTAGAACTGTACCAAACCCCAGAGTTTATCCCAAGGCCTAGCGTGGGAGCGGGCGTGGCTCCATGGAGAACGGAGCAAACAATTTCTGCCTCAGAGGAGGAGGGCATGGAAATTGAGCCATATTTTGTAAATAATTCGCTGGAAGCAATGGACTGTACGATTTCTATGGCAGAGGGAATAATATCTCTGTGTTAATGTTTGATGCTGAAGGAAGCTGCTTTATTTTGTCCTTTTTGTCTGCCAGAAGTGCAAGAATTTGTGTTACCTTTTATCCTGGTGAAATCCACCCCGGGAGGGGAATTAATCCCTTTTTGCTTTATCAACTTGAGTCACACTACTCTTCATTGAACTATCAAAGGAAATACATTTCCCTACATGCAGTTCTGCAGGAAATAGTAAACCTCAGTTCAGGAAGAAAACTTAACCTCCTTAAGCCCTACCTACCTACGGGTACTGGCAAGGGGGGAGGATCACAAATGGCATAGTTGGCAGGACTTTTACCTGGATTGAAGGACACCTGGAGGGACCAGAGCCCAGCAGCAGCAACCGGCTGATACCCAAGAACAGGAGGTTCCAGCGCTCGACTGACTACCGGTCAGGAAAAGAGTTACTTTTCTCAGTGCCTGACCCTGCACTGAGCTCAGGTAATGGTAGCTGGGCATAAGTGCAGAGGGATAACCGGAGAAAAGGTAGTGCATGGCAGTAGTGCACAGGGTTAAAAAAAAAAAAGGGAGAATTTTTTTTTTTTTTTTGTGTTTTGGGCCACACTTGGGTCTTGTTTGTGTGTGTTTTCCCAGGTACCTGCAAAGCTGAAATGGAGCCACAGGAAATGCTAAGATGGATGTCTCTGCAGTGGGACAAACAGTTGGAAATGACTCGTCGAGTCCAAGACCAAGCCATGGCTGCCATTCAGGAACAGCAGAAGCCAATAAGGGAGCTCATGGAACTGTTAATAAAGCAGCAGCAAGAGCCAGCAAGAGACTTACCTGAGTATACCCGTGGGGTAGGACTACCTGGTAGAGATTTCTTTATGCTGGGACAGCTGTCCCTTACAGATAATGTTGACGACTATGTGGACGCCTTTGAACGTCTTGCAGAGGCCATAAAGCTGCCTAGGGAGCAGTGGGCCGTAAGGTTTGCCATGTCTCTATCCGGCCAAGCCTTGTCAGCCTATAAGTCGATGCCTGCTATCTTAGCAACTGACTATGAGGCAATCAAAAGTGTTGTGAGGGATAGGCTCGGGCTGACCCCTTCATTCTATAGGCACCAATTTAGGGAGGCCAAGTTGAGGCCCGGAGAAACCCCTAAAGCCCTATACTATAGGATGAAAGGTTTAGCCTGGAAGTGGGTAAAACCAGAGCAGAGAACTATTGAATCCATAATGGATGAGCTAATACTGGAACAGTATTTAGAAGCTGTGCCAGCAGAAATAAAAACCTTCCTCATGCTACAAGATTGTAAGACCTCAGAGGAAGCGGCTAGCATGACGGAGCGATATTTTGAGGCTGAGTTTGCCAAAGCCCCAAAATTAAGCGTTCCGGGTGCAGCAAAGGCTGGTGATAGAGAAAGAAATGTAAAAAGTAAACTGCCTTATGAAAATGTGTGTTTTTCCAATATGAAAGGAAAATGTTTTAAATGCGGGAACGCGGGACATTTTCAAAGGGACTGAGATTCTCGTAAAGCATTGATGGCTGGTATAGAGAAGAAAGTCCAGTCAGGGTTTTTACTCCCGGTGCAGGTGGAGGGTATAGAGGCCCAAGCCCTGCTTGACTTTGGTGCTGACCAGAGCATGGTCTCCCGACAGCTCTGGGAGGCCATACAATCTCAGTCAGCACCAGGTCAAGCCGTAGGGCGAGTAAAGATAAGATGTATACATGGGGCGTCGTACCATTACCCCTTATATGAAATGGGTATAAGAGGGTTGGGAACAGAGGGGAAGATATTGATGGCGGTGGTCCCCCGCCTTCCACAGAGCGTCGTCCTGGGCAGGGATTGGCCACCCTTTAGCCAAGGGCTCGAGGAAGGTCTTGCTACAGACCCGAATGTAACATCCGGCCCCTGTACAGCCACCCCTGTGGAAGTAGAAAAGAAGTCCCAGGATCTGCTTAGATTAGAGGCCATCGCGACCAAAGTCCCTAGTCCCCTATTAGGTAAACCAGGGAAAAGTAGCCCACAGCACTCACTAAGGGAAAAGAATGTAACTACAGAGAAACCAAGATTCATACTCCAGTATTGCAAGGTTTTAGCTCAGGCCAGGGGTCTGCAGCGAGCTTCAGAAGCCGCTGCTGGATACGACTTGTTTAGTGCTGAGGATAGGGTAATACCCAGGGAGGGAAGGCCCTAATAAGCACAGGGGTTAAGGTCCAAATCCCGCCCGGATGCTATGGGAGGATAGCACCCAGGTCAGGCCTGGCAGCCAAATATTTTATAGATATCGGGGCTGGGGTAATTGACCCCGATTATCGTGGAGAAGTGAAAGTATTAATGTTCAACTTCAGTCAGGAAGAGTTCCAGGTGAAGTCAGGTGACAGGGTTGCTCAAATGATATGTGAGCGTGTAGGCTTCCCCGAGGTTGTAGAAGTAGCCTCCTTAGCACCCACAGGGAGAGGTGAAAAAGGATTCGGGTCTACCGGAGTGGGGGAGTTCAAGGGGTTGACCGCTGTCACCGAGGAACAAAAGGAGGACGATTTTGGTCCCCAGCCTGCGGATTGGAGAGAAACTCCAGGGCCGCGTATAGGGGCAGAGTTGTCGGTACAACAGCAGCAGGAACTCAGAAGGGTATTGGATAGGTTTTCGGACGTCCTGACAACGCTCCCAGGGGAAACCAAGATCGTTGCCCATGAAATTATTACGGTACCAGGAAGAATAATTAGGCAACGTCCTTATAGGCTACCGGAAGCAAGAAAAAAAGAAATGATAGAACAGGTAAGGGACATGCTCAAAATGGGCATTATAGAAGAGTCCAGAAGCCCCTGGTCAAGCCCTATTGTATTGGTGTCCAAACCAGATGGAAGCCTTCGCTTCTGCATAGATTTTAGGCAGATAAATAACATTTCCGATTTTGATGCCTACCCCATGCCTCGAATCGAGGATTTATTAGATAAACTAGGCCAGGCTAAGTATTTGACCACGTTAGACCTAACAAAAGGTTACTGGCAAATACCGCTCACCCAGGCCTCCAAACCTAAGACAGCCTTTACTACCCCGATAGGGTTATTTCAGTTTAGGCGCATGCCTTTCGGACTCCACGGGGCAGCGGCCACATGTCAAAGGTTAGTAGATCAAATCTTGCGGCCCCACCATGAGTACGCTTGGGCGTATATGGACGACATTGTCATCCACAGTACCACGTGGGCTCAGCACTTGCCCAGAGTAGAGGCAGTCTTGAGTGCCCTGAGGAAAGCGGGTCTCACTATAAATCCCGGGAAGTGTCTTTTCGCCGGTACAAAAGTAAAATACTTAGGTCACATGGTGGGAGGAGGGGTGGTGGAGCCCTTGGCCAGCAAGGTTGAAAGTGTGAAGAACTTTCCACGCCCTATGAATAAAAGGCAAATGCGGGGATTCTTAGGTCTGGTAGGGTACTACCGCCGATTCATTCCGCGATTTGCGGAGGAGAGTGCTCCGCTCACAGAAATGCTTCTGAAGAATGCCCCGAATAACCTTAAGTGGACACCAGAGGCTGAAAACGTGTTCATGACTTTGAAAGATAGGCTATGTACAGCTCCAGTCCTGAGAGGGGTTAACTTCAATTTACCATTCCTTGTGCAAACGGATGCCTCCGAGACGGGGTTAGGGGCAGTAATGTCCCAGATATTTGAAGGTGTTGAACACCCGGTAACATATTTAAGCAGGAAGTTGTCCAGAGCCGAACAAAGATATTCCACAGTGGAGCGCGAGTGTCTTGCGATTAAGTGGGCGATAGAGTCTTTGCGATTTTATCTTACAGGCCGTAAGTTCTATCTCATTACGGACCACGCGCCACTGAAGTGGCTGCAGCAAATGAGAAACAGTAATGCCAGGCTCACCAGGTGGCATTTAGCCCTGCAGGCGTATGATTTTGTAGTACAGCACCGGGTGGGTAAGTTGCATAGTAATGCCGATGCGCTTTCCCGGATTACGTGCTGTCCATCACAGGTTCCGGCAGCCCGTAATATTTTAAGTGGGGTGATCTGTGACAAAGTGAGTCCTTTTAGTCAGGGAGAAACTCCCAAAGATCAGCAAAAAAGTGCAGGGCTGCAACATAAACAACAGCACATGGCTGGTTGTCAGGGAAACCAAGCCCGAGGGAGAGAAACAGGCCCCTGCTATCAGTTCAGCAGAGAGTCACGAGGTAATTCTGAACACCTGCTAGGGGGTGGAGTCAGGCTTTACCCGAGGAAACTGAATCATAAAGAGGGCCCAGTTAATGGAGAGGGGAGCAGAGCTGAGAGCAGAACAGAGAAGGAAGAGAGAGATGGAGACGAGGAAAGGTCAGATGCTGGGAGTAAGAGATACAGCAGGAGCAGACCTGGTCAGTGGAAGTCCTCTCTGGATTCTGAACGGGAGAAAAGGCCAGGAAGGCAATTGAATTACACTCTGCACAAGTTAGGTTGGGAACCTACAACATTTTGTAAACCCCAGAGAAAACCTTATACAGCCAGAGTAAAAGGTAAGCCCAAGGGCTGGAAGTATAACCACTGTGGGTCTATTGACCAGGAAAGTTGGGGCTACGGTACAGGGGACTATAATGAGAATGGTTATTTAGAACTGTACCAAACCCCAGAGTTTATCCCAAGGCCTAGCGTGGGAGCGGGCGTGGCTCCATGGAGAACGGAGCAAACAATTTCTGCCTCAGAGGAGGAGGGCATGGAAATTGAGCCATCTTTTGTAAATAATTCGCTAGAAGCAATGGACTGTACGATTTCTATGGCAGAGGGAATAATATCTCTGTGTTAATGTTTGATGCTGAAGGAAGCTGCTTTATTTTGTCCTTTTTGTCTGCCAGAAGTGCAAGAATTTGTGTTACCTTTTATCCTGGTGAAATCCACCCCGGGAGGGGAATAAATCCCTTTTTGCTTTATCAACTTGAGTCACAGTACTCTTCATTGAACTATCAAAGGAAATACATTTCCCTACATGCAGTTCTGCAGGAAATAGTAAACCTCAGTTCAGGAAGAAACCTCCTTAAGCCCTACCTACCTACGGGTACTGGCAAGGGGGGAGGATCACACAGGATACCCCTATGAAGAAAGTCTAAAAAGGTTAGGGCTCTTTAACCTAGAAAAGAGACGACTGAGGGGAGATATGATAGAAGTCTATAAATTAATGAACAGAGTGGAACGGGTAAATGTAGATCGATTGTTTATGTTATCAGAATATAGAAAGACTAGTGGACATGCAATGAAGCTACAGGGTAAACTATTTAAGACTAATAAAAGAAAACATTTTTTCACTCAATGTGTAATCAAACTCTGGAATTTGTTACCGAAGGATGTAGTAAAGGCTGTTAGTGTAGCTGGGTTTAAAAAAGGTTTGGACAAGTTCCTGGAGAAAAGGTCCATAAACCATAATTAAGAAGGGACCCAGGATATCAATGCTTGACCCAATACAAGCATTGTGGAACCTGTGTCTTTTGGGGAAACTGCTAGGTACGTATGACCTAGATTGGCCACTGCTGGAAACAGGATACTGGGCTTGATGGACCTTGATTTGGCCCAGTATGGCATATCTTATGTTCTTATGTTCTTAGAATTGGACTTAAGTCCTGATACAGAGAGGTGCAGAAAATACTCCAGTAGTTTTTGCGTGGAACAGACGCAAGAATCTAAGGCTTGGTCCCCCAATCAGACAGCAAGTCTCTTCTATGTTGGGGTGCCACATCATCCCATCTTCCTGCAAAATCAGAACCGGCGCATGGTCCACTTGGAGTGGTTCCTGGCTGGAGAGCTGTAGCCTGAGAAGAAACCAAGGCTGTCAGGTAGTAGGGAGCGATGAGAATCGTTGTGATTCCGACTGTTATGAGCTTCAGGAGGGTCTTTGCAATGACAGGGATTGCAGGATATGGAAGTCTCCAGGTGCCAATACCCAAGGCTGAAGCTCTTGATGCCCTCGCAAAGATGTCATAGGTCCCTGGACCATGAACTTCAAACAGTTCCTGCCTTGAGCCACAAGTGAATGAACATTGACTAGCCATTTTCATTTCTCTGGTCATTTACATAATCATAAATGACTTGGAAATGGGAATAATGAGTGAGATAATCAAATTTGCAGATGACACAAAATTATTCGAAGTTGTTAAAACCCAAGAGGATTGTGAAAAATTGCAAGAGGACCTTGATTTATTGGAAGACTGGATGTTCAAATGGCAGATGAGATTTAATGTAGACAAGTCAAAGTTATGCACCTAGAAAAGTACAACCCAAACTATAGATATATGATGCAAGGTTCCACAATGGGAACCACCACCCAGGAAAAAGATTTAGGTGTCATTGTGGAGAACATGTTGAAACCCTCCGCCCAGTGTGCACAAAGCAAATAGAATGCTAGGAATTAGAAGGAAAGGAGTAGGGAATTAAACAAAGGATATTATAATGGCTCTGTATTGGTCCATGGTGCGAACCCGCACCATGAATATTTTGTGCAATTCTGGTCGCCATATCTTAAAAAGGATATAGCGTTATTAGACAGAAGAGCCACCAAAATGGTAAAGGGGATGGAAGGATACCCCTATGATGAGAGGCTAAAAGGTTTAGGGCTCTCCAACCTAGAAAAGATATGGCAGAGGGGAAATATGATAGAGGTCTATAAATTAATGAATGGAGGGGAATGGGTAAATGTAGATCGACTGTTTACACCATCAAAATATAGATGTAACATATTTAAGACTAATAAGAGAAAATATTTTTCACTCAATGTGTAATCAAACTCTGGAATTCATTACCGTAGGATGTAGTAAAAGCTGTTAGTGTAGCTGGGTTTAAAAAAGGTTTGGACAAGTTCCTGGAGGAAAGGTCCATGTTGTTGTTGTTGTTAAGTGCCGTCGAGTCGGAGTCGACTCATGGCGACCCTCTGGATAGCTATCCTAAATTGTGTTCGGTCTTCAGTCAGGCGGCTCATTGTTGACAGACTGGTACCCATAGCTGATGTTATTGTAGCGATCCATCTCATTGCTGGCCTTCCTCTTTTGCGTTGACCTTCTATCTTGCCAAGCATGATGTCTTTCTCTAATGATCTCTCTCTTCGCATGATGTGTCCGAAGTATGAAAGTCGAAGTCTTGTCATCTGAGCTTCTAAAGAAAGCTTAGGTTTGATCTCCTCTAGTACCGACTGGTTTGTTCTTCGGGCAGTCCATGGTATACACAGTATTCGCCGCCAGCACCATAATTCAAAGGCATCAATTTTCTTCCTGTCTGTCTTCTTCACTGTCCAGCTTTCACATCCATATGATGTTATTGAAAATACCATGGCTTGAACAAGTCGAATCTTTGTATGGAGAGAGACATCTCTGCTCTTGAGAATCTTATCTAGGTCTTTCATAGCCATTTCTGCCAAGAGCAATGCGTCGTCTGATTTCTTGACTGCTTGTTGCTTCTTTATTGATAGTTGATCCAAGTAGGTTAAAGTTGTTCACGATTTCAATTTCTTCTCCTTCAACGATGAACCTGTTGATTATGCCAGTTGTCATGATCTTTGTCTTCTTTACATTAAGGTGCAGACCCATTTTGTGACTATGTTCTTTGATTGTGAGAAGCAAATGTTTCAGATCATCTTCACTTTCAGCCAGTAATGTGGTATCATCAGCATAGCGAAGGTTGTTGATGAGTCTTCCACCAATCTTCACACCTCTGTTGTCTTCATACAGTCCTGCTTCTCTGATGATTTGTTCTGCATATAAATTAAACAGGTAGGGGGAAAGTATGCAGCCTTGTCTTACACCTTTGCTTATTTTAAACCATTCTGTTTCTCCTTGTTCCGTTCGAACTGTTGCTTCTTGATCAATGTACAGATTGCGCAAGAGAACGATCAGGTGTTCTGGTATACCCATGCTTCTTAATGTGGCCCAGAGTTTCTCATGGTTTACACAGTCAAAAGCCTTGCTATAGTCGATAAAGCACAAATAGATATCCTTTTGGTATTCTTTAGTCTTTTCAAGGATCCATCTCACATCCGCAATGATGTCTCTCGTTCCTCGTCCTTTTCTGAACCCTGCTTGCACTTCAGGTAGTTCTTGTTCTAGGTATGGCTGTAGTCTCTTTTGAATAATCTTCAGTAGAATCTTGCTGGCATGTGGGATCAGAGCGATTGTGCGATAATTTCCACAGTCAGTTGGATCACCTTTCTTAGTATTGGTATAAACACAGATCTTTTCCAGTCAGTTGGCCATGATGTTGTCTTCCATATTTCTTGGCAGAGCCTTGTAAGTACGGTAACAGCTGCATCAGATTGCTGCAATACGTCTATGGGAATGCTATCAATGCCTGGTGCTTTGTTCTTTGATAAGGCTTTCAATGCTGCTTCAACTTCTTCTTTCATCACCAATGGTTCCTGATCATAAGGTATAGGTTGAAATGGCTGTTGGTCCACTTGATCTTTATCATATAAAAACTCTGTATATTCCTTCCACCTTTTCTTGATCTTCTCAGCATCATTCAACATAAAACCTTGAGCATCTTGTAACATTCCAATTCGAGGCTGGAACTTTTTCTTTAACTCTCGCAGCTTTAGGAAAGCCGATCTTGTTCTTCCTCTAATAGTTTCTGCTTCTATTTCCTTGCAAGTGTCATTGTAGTACTTTTCCTTGTCCTGTCTTGCTGCACGTTGGAAATCTCTGTTGAGTTCTGCGATTGTCTTTCTTTCTCCTTTGGCTTTAGCTTCTCTGCGTTTCTGGGCAATTTTCAGAGTTTCTTCCGTCATCCATTTTGGCCGTTTTTGCTTTTTCACCTTTTGTAGAGACTTCTCGCTTTCTTCCAGCACAACCTTCTTGACGTCATTCCATAACTCTTCCGGAGCTCTGTCATTTGTATCTAAAGCAGCAAATCGATTTTGCAGGCAGTCTTTAAATTCCATTGGTATATTCTCAAGGTCATATTTTGCTGCATTCATGAGTGGTTTGCTCTTTTTCAACTTTAGCTTGAGTTTGCATACTAGTAGTTGATGATCTGTACCACAGTCAGCTCCAGGTTTTGTCTTTGTTGATGTTACAGAGCTTTTCCATCGTTGACTTCCACAGATGTAGTCAATTTGATTTTTATACAATCCATTGGGTGAAGTCCACGTGTACAGTCGCCGCTTGTGTTGCTGGAAGAAGGTGTTTGAGATGAATAGATCATTGGTCTTGCAGAATTCTATCAATCTTTCTCCAGCTTCATTTCTGTTGCCAAGTCCATATTTTCCAACTACTTTGCCTTCTTCTTTGTTGCCAACTTTTGCGTTCCAGTCACCCATGACTATCAGGATATCCTGTTTGCATGTTCTGTCAATTTCAGCTTGTACTTGTTCATAGAACTCTTCAATTTCATTCTCTTCTGCAGCTGTTGTTGGGGCATATACTTGAATTATAGTTGTGTTGATAGGCAATCCTCGTAGACGAATAGAGATTAAGCGTTCGCTGACTGCATTGTATTTCATTACAGTTCTTGCAAGTTTCTTCTTTATTATAAATGCAACACCATTTCTTCTTTGTCTTTCATTTCCAGCATAGTAGACCATGTGATCATCTGATGCAAAGTGCCCGATGCCAGTCCATTTCAGTTCGCTGACACCCAACAGATCAAGTTGTACACGTTCCATTTCATTCTTGACCACCTCCAACTTCCCTTGGTTCATGCTTCGTACGTTCCATGTTCCAATGTGTAAGACATCTTTACAGCTTCTGACTCTCATTTCATGCGCAGCTACATCAGCAGTCAGACTTCCCGAGGGCTTTGATCCAACCACATCATAAATGCTGGCTTTACTCTGAAAAGTCTTCAGCTCTTCCCCAGTAGCTAGTTGAGTGCCTTCTGACCTGGGAGTCTCATCTTCCAGCACCATAGCACAATTTGTTTTGTTGTAACTATCCATTGGGTTTTCATGGCAAGATACAGAAGTAGATTGCCAGGCCTTCCTTCCGTGCAGTTTAAGTTTGGTGTTGTTGCCGTTGTCACAGAAATGTGATCCTCCGCCATCAACACTATCCCATTCTGCTGCTGCCCAGATGGGTGGTTTGTCTTCGTCTGGCACCTCAGCTGAGACCTGTCCATCTTGGGAGACCCTGCCAGTAGTTAAACTACCGATAGTTTAGCTCTCAGCATCACTGATGCACGCAAGCCCTCACAGCACGACAAGCTGCAAACCAAGTGAGAGGAAAGGTCCATAAACCATTATTAAAAGGGATTTGGGAAATCCATTGCTTGCACCAATACAAGCATTGTGGCACCTGTGTCTTTTAGGGAAACTGCTAGGTACTTGTGACCTAGATTGGCCACTGTTGGAAACAGGATACTGGTCTTGATGGACCTTGGTTTGACCCAGTATGCCATTTCTTAGGAAGTGAGACAGCCCATTGGGGCCGCACATGATGTTCTTCAAGAATATAACTCTGTAGAGCTGGTCAGCAGCTATGCAGGCTATGAGCTTGGAACCCTGAAATACCTTCTTCCTAAAGCATCCAGTGTCCACGCCTCCCTCCTCATGGCGCCGAAGAATGAGTCTTGGAACTCTTGGACCTCTTAAGGGTGGATTCAGCCACCAAGGAATGGTGAGGAAGCTGAAGCTTCTGGAATTTTGGGATTTTCAGAACTCTGCACATGGAGTCAAGCCATCCACTGACTGAAGGCACCATGAGTGAGACTTCCCATATTCACATCTGCTGCTCTGCAGGATGCAGTATAGGAGCACTGTCACTGAGCGGCTGAGGAGTATTGCAGGACTGCCAATTCTTCTGCCCTGTGGTCGTTCTCAGTCTCCAAAGAAAATGGTATGGCTTTGGTCATCCCTTACAAAATCCTGGAAGGTCATATCCCCAGAAGGGGACTTATGCCACTCATGAGATAAAGAAGGGTCAAATGGTAGTTCAGGAGACTCATCCTCTAACAAGACCCAATGATTTCCCAGCCTTTGAGGTGAATCTCTGCCTGGGACTCATTCACCTTAGGGGATTGACTGCTCATTTTATTTAACAGGTTTTTTATACTGTTTTATCATTTCAATCAAAGTGGTTTATATTGTAACTTCAACTTGGTAATGTACATTAAACAGGGACATTAATAACTTGGATTTTTCTGAGGCAATGGAGGGTAAAGTGACTTGCCCAAGGTCACAAGGAGTGCCAGTGAGAATTGAACCTTTGATCTTCTGGGCAGTAGGCAGTTGCTCTAGCCACTAGGCTACTCCTCTCCTCCACTCCACTCCACTCCACTCCTTTGGGAGCAATGATGCACTAATACTCTTCTAGATTACAATGGTGCATTGGACCCCAACCCAAAAACATTACAGAGGGATATTGGGAAGACAGGTACCAGTGTTGGGGCTCCTCGATGCCACGATGTCAATGCATCTCTTGCAGGTCTTGAAGACTGGCCGGTCAATATCAATGCAGCCAACATCAAGGCCCTGGCACTGCACCACCAAGAGCACCATGGTACATTTTTGAGAGCTTGCAGAAGGCGCATCCCCATGATTCTGAAGGCAGTGGGGGCTCAACTTCAAAGATTCGCTAGTTTGATATCGATGCAGCTGATGTCAAGGCTTTGGCATGCAGTACTGCCAAGAGCTTGGTGATGCATTCCTTGAGAGCTTACAGAGGGTACCTCTCCATATCTGCCAATTTCAAAGACACGTGGTCTCAGCAACTCCAACCAATGTATCTGGTATCTGTACAGGGGTATCGGCAGCTTGATCACAGCTCTCAGCCACCAAGGTGCCTTTCCGATGTTCTGGAGGAGGAGCTCTCCTCCCATTGAATCCACTTCGAGGAGCACTCATGCAGACTGTCATCACTATGCTTCAATGGGCTATAATGCTGATGCACCAGATTCTTCCCTTGGTGCTCGGTTCAATCACCTATGACGTAGATTAATTTTGCAGCCGAATCTGTCCTCATCTCCGGGTAGAGATGAATCTATGGCTGATGCTCTGGGCACTATGGTTGCTCAACTCCAAGTGGACTTGAGAACTCTTCGATGTTAACATTTGAAGCAGCCTTGGAAGCCCTAGAGACTGGTGCCATTGATGCTGAAGACGATGGATCGGGCTGCTTCTCTTGACCTTTGCTGATGACCGGGTCCCTGGCATGATAAGCATCAAATACATGGCATATATAGTCCTAGCATATAGGGAACACCTTTTGAACCTGCTAACCGGTCCCTGAAACACATTGTTTGCAGTGAAAACAAGTGCTTGCTCTGAAAAATTAATTCTTGGCCAGAGCACCAGCGCCTAAGAGGGCAGAGGTGTGAAGAAAGAAAGAAAGAAAGAATTTTTAACAGAGAAAAGTATAAAGGGAAAAAGAAACTGTGATGGCAGGTGATTTGTTGAAAACTGGAAGTGCAGTACCCCCTTCAGGGGAGAAAGCTCAGTTATGATGCGGAGGATGACTGGAACGTATCTGCTGGACTCCACGGTAAAACGACTGGTTCAAGATGGCACCACGGCGGCAGGCAGGAAGGAGGCACACAGGCATGGTAGAGCCTCCCAAAAGCTTCCAATAGGAGCTGGGGAGTGTTTCTGTGTGGGCACTGTCAGGGGACATCACCCATACATGAGAACTCATTCCTGCTTGTCCAAGGAGAATTCAAGATCATGTGCTGAGGCTGGGCTGTACTGGACCTTGCCAAAGCTGGAAAAGCCCCAAACATCAGCAACAGTGAAGCTATCCAATCATAAAACAAACTTTAGACTGAGATGTTCCCTTTTGGATTTCCTTGAATCTGAACTGACAAAGTGATGAAATGGGTGCCCTTTCTGTACTAATGCACTGTGTGGCCCCATCGCACGTACAGCCCCTGCTACGGCCCTAGCCCTAAGCATATTTAAAATGTGTGCTCACAGGACCATCACTTCCTGATTCTGATCTCTTAATACCCAACAGCAACATCAGGGAGAGCTGGCCCCACAACCATGAGTTTTAAAGGTGCTTACAGTGCTGGCCTTGAGACGAAGAAGAGTGATGGGGAAGTCTTGGCACAGGCTTTCCCTGCCCCCACCTGTCAGCCTTTCTTTTCTCTTTGGCTGGCAGGGCCTGCGGATTGCTACAATCCATACTGCTCCACCTGGTTGGCTTCACTTGCTCTTGTGCTGCCCCCCAAATTGTGGCACCCTGAATGATCATATAATTTGCCTAATGGTAGGGCCGACCCTGTCTTTCTCTATTGTTTAATACTATTCTTATTACACAGACTACTACGTATAAATGCTGTCCTTATTTGCAAATTTATTTACCAAAGAAGACTTTGACCTGTTAATTTTGTTTTGAACTGAAATGTGTTAAGTTAGCCTAATATCACCTTGTGTTTTTTATTTATTAACCTTTATTTCTGGATACCAAAGAAGGAAATGGGGTATCATGAAATCTTCACTCATACAGAACATGGCTGTTTGATTGTAAGCCTACGCCTCTCACTACAATCATCTTACCCCCTGCTAATCTAATTCCATTGGCTTCCCATATGCTATCACATTCATTATAAGCTTCTCACCCTGGTTCACAAACTTTTACATACTGGTATTCCATCATATCTCTCCTCCCTCATCCATTCTTCACACCCCTCATCGTATTCTCTGTCCAATTCACTCCAACCGCCTTTACCTTCCCCCTGCTTCCCAGGCTAAGCTGGAGTCTGCCTGCCATTCTGCATTTTATTTCCTCAGATCTTCCCTCTGGAATAACCTGCCCCCTGACCTCCGGTTAGAATTGTCACATTCTGCCTTCAAAGTTAAACTGAAAATATATTTAATTCACCAAGCATACAACCTCCCTACCGTCTGATGTCACTCCTTCGTATCCCCTCCCTGTGGCCATCTCTCCTATCAGGTGATTTGTATTTGTCTTTTATTCTTATCATTTGAATTTTTATTGTGAACCGCCCTGCTGCTACTGTGAAGGACGATATATCAAGTTTTAATAAACAAAATTTCAGACTGGCAGCATCAAGAACACAAAACTAATATCTCATAGACATTCCATATTCCAATACCCCCCACCAACACCCTACAGGTGACTTCATCAATCTCAGAGCCCTCCAGGGACAGTGCAAGTATTAGAGGTGCCCTAGGGGAGCCCTCAGTCCTGCCGCCCCACACTGCCACCCCTACAACACTGCCACTGCTGCTGCCCCTCTCTGGGACCAAACGTGACGCAGGGTCAGTAAAGGCACTTTCTCTTCTTTCCCTGTTCTCTCTCTCTCCCTCACCACTTTTCCCCCAAGGCGCTCTCTGTCTTCCTTTCCTTTCCACATGCAAAACACTCTCTTCCCTCTCCCACTATGCCCTCCCCTTTTCCCCACTTCCATGCCCCACTCCAAAGACACTCTCTTTCCTTCAGCTAGCCTGCTTTCAAGGCCTTCTTCTACCTCTAGTATTTACAGTAAACCTGCATCACATAGGTACACAAGACAGCATAGAATTGCCCTATAATGGGAAAACAAGCAGTGGTAGTTGGTGTGAGATTTAACTTAGTAGGCAAATAGTAGAGCAGCACATCAGTTTCGGGTTAAACCTCTTCCTCTCCCACATCCAGGAGGCATATTCTGTCAGATTTATTTATTTATTTTATTTATTTACAGTCTCTTATATACCGCACTATTCAGCATCAGCGCGGTTGACATGGAACAAAAATGCTCAGTACAATTAACACGTATGAGTTTATAGATAACAGGGCAAATAACTTGGATAACAGGGGTAAACTATTTACAAATCTTGCTACATAGAGTCATGGAGAATAGGGAGGGAGAGGGAAGCTGATGCTGAGAGGAAAAAGGATGATGATGGGGAGGGGGGGGGGGAGAAGCACCAATGCTGGGGAGCATGGGGGAGATGGAGGAGGAATTGATGTTGAGGAAGATCGAGAGGGAAAGGGAGGAGGAATGGATTCTGCAGGAAGAGGATGGGCAGGAAGGTGGACACTGTGGAAGGGGAAAAGGAGGTAGAGGCAGGATGCTGATTCGGGAGGAGATACAGGAGAAATAGATAATGAGGAAGGAGGGATACAGATGACAGAAAATGAATGACGCAGGAGGGCAAGTACTGGGAACACGGGGATGGGGAGAGTATATGGACTCAGGCTTGGATAAAAACTTGGTGAATGGGTAGGAGAGCAGAAAAATACTGACTTAGAGATTGGCTAGGCATCAGGAACATAAATAGAGTCTCAGGGCTTGGCTAGGGTGACAAAATGGGGACTAAAAAAACTGAGCAGAGATTCAGAAATTGCAAGAACAGTGGGGTCTATATAATTGGATGTAAGATATGAGTAGATTGGCAGATATTATGAAGGACCCAGAAGAGTTGGACAGAGATCAAGAAGCAATAGAAAGGGTCAAGGATCTGTGGAGAGATAACGAGAAGGGGCAGGTCTTTGAAGGGGTGGGAGGAAATGGAAATGGAGAGGTAAAACATGGAATGGGAGGCTGGGTAGGGAGTAAAAGGCAGAAGAAAGAGACTGGAAGTGGAGAGAGGATGAGTGACAGGGAAGGAGCTGGGGTCGGTGAGAGGGCATTAAATACAAAGAGTAGAAATGGTAGACTAAGCTGGAGAAGAAATAAGAGAGAGGAAATGGAAAGCTGGTTAAGCAGGTAAGGTGTGAAATGATGATCTTCTGACCTCCCCCATGTAATCCATGTATATATATTCATATATAACTTGTATATAGTTTCCACACTGTTCGGTATTATACCACATTGTTTGTTCTATACTTTATATGATGTTCCTTGTAAATAAGTTCTGTATTATTGCAATGTTCCATGTAAAACAAACTTGATTTGTTAATTATTGTTAACTGTAAACCGCAACTGAACTCTTGGAAGATGCGGTATATAAATGTGAATAAATAAATAAATAAATAAAGGAAGGATACTGAGAATTGGAACAGAGGAGAAGGAGGAGTAAAATCTAGCTGTGGGTAGACAAAGGCTGCGGCAAATGAATGGAGAAAAATGATTAAACAAAGTTCAATATCAAAAATAGATGTAGAGGAGGAAGGGAAGAAAGAAAAACAGAAGATCAGAAAAAGGAAATGAGAACAATAAAAGGAATCGAAAAAGACAGGCCAGGACCAACCTGGTTAGAAAAATAAAACGATCAGACAACAAAGATACAACAAATGATTTTATTTTCAGTTTTCTATAGAGTAGAACATATCAACTTTAAAAATGTGTATTTCTTGTATTTTTGTTTTGTTCAATGCAGGAGGAAATGCTGCTTTGTTTCTTTCTTCAGTGTTGCACTGCTCAGGGAATCTGGTTTCTCCGTTTCCATTTCACTTTTGTCTGCCTAATTTTCTTTCTAATTTGTAGTCTTTTGTAACCCCCTCTCTATGTGGTCGTGGAAGCTGCCCTACTATCTGGTTGGTGGACAAGAAGGAACACCAATCCAAGAGCCTTTTTTTTCAGTCTTTCAGTCTTGTGCTCATGGAATTTCTTTGAGGACCAGCAACTGCTAGGAGGCCATTGGCACTTGACACTCTCATGCCTCTTCCCTTCTCAAATAAAAGAGTCTAGGTCAGAATTTGTAGTCTGAACTAAGGGTTTACTCGATAGCTTTTAGGGTTACTGAACAATCACAATAATAACAATTGGCAGAGGCAATAAATAGGAACTATGTTGCAAGCAATTAACTCCTTTTCCTTAGTCAGAAATGGTTACATGTACATTACTCCTTTTTTTTCTCAGTTAGGTATGTTACCACACTCTCTATGATTACTCTGCATTTTAAGCTGAACAGTTACTCCACTCTTCACCGCTCCTGCACCTTTGTTACTTAGTCTGGTTTTCTTTTTCCTGTTTCTACTACTTTTATCCACTATACCTGAAATTGGTAGTGATGCACACAGGTCTCCAAATCCATAGCAATCCAGCTTGTTCTCTTTTCCCAACTAGAGGTGTATTTATGTTCAAGAATATCTGCAGTGCTGAATTTTCATAGGTAGGATTTGATGCTGTTTGAGTTCTGTGTCGGTGCTGTCATGATGTAGTGTGATTATAGTAAAACTCTGAATATCTTTTTTGCAGGGTTTTGTATTCATAAAATGCATAGCAGTGGAAGGATTTCCCATGGCTCTTACTGGGGTGACCCCAGAAGTTGAATTGTATATATTATAAAGTGAAACACTCTAGTTCTGCTTCACTCATTGTAGGAGGAGTTTCTGTGAGTGCATACAGTACAGGCGGTTGGTGACTTAGCTGTTTGAGGAAGCCACAATGAGTCGGGGCAAGTTGTTAAACGTTTTGGAACAGTGGCATAGAATTGATTTATTAAAGACACTCAAGGCTAGCAGAGTGGAGGAGTAGCCTAGTGGTTAGAGCAACTGCCTAATACCCAGAAGATCAAGGGTTTATTCCCACTGGCACTCCTTGGCAAGTCATGTCACCCTCTATTGCCTCAGAAGAAAAGGCCTGGCAATCTACTTCTGGTGATACATTACCAAGGAAACCCAGAGGCAGCCTGGTCGCTAGCAGTCAGCGCTGACAAGCACTAATAAAATAAAATAAAAAAGGTTAACATGGGAGGGCACTAGACATACAAGTCTGAGTCATGCTAGTTATACTCTTATTAACAACAAATGCCTTTGTGTGCATCTAAAAATGTATTTTTACTTTGTAGGTGACGCTTTAAATATTTTAACTCAATTATTTCAAGCATTTACCATTGCTAAATCCCATACACACCTATGGAAATAATTCAACCATATTTAAACATGTCATAAGAGGCAATATCACATTACACAAATTGCTTAGCTCTTCCCTGTTAAGTTATTCAAGTTGTCATTCCTGTTATATATTAACTTTGTTAATGTTCTTTGTTATCTGTAAATCACTCTGACTGCAAAATAGATTGGTATATAAAACCAGTTAAATAAATAAATAATATAAATAAACCTAATCAGACATAAATCTGCTGTAGAGTCAATCACCTCAACACACATCACATTCTGCAAAATCTTCTAAAACCCCATCTATTATTGTGACAAAATAATTATCATTATTTAGCACATACCCTTCAACTTTGTTTATAACAACTTAATGTCTTATTAATCTACATTTTTCTTTTCATATCTATTAAAGTTTACAAATACACAAGAATATGTAGAAAGCAAATAACACATTAAAGAAACATCAGCACTAATCAATCATGTACTAAAGCAAGTATCCAGAATATTCAAGGCAGAGAGAAACATAATTATAAGAAAAAAACAATAATAAGAAGAAAATGGGTACAGGACAGAATAAGAATGCTTCATGTCATACACAACATTTATGTTTTATGTTTAAATCTTTTTATTAATTTTAAACATATTAAAACATTAAAAGCAGCTTACATATAGAAACATTGTAAATAACAAACATAAATTTCACATGTGATGCCACTAATTGTTGGCAGACTTTAGCATATGCCTTCCGCTTTAAGCTTAACTGAGCTGAATAATCTTGGAAAACTTGAATGCGGACCCCTTCATATAGCATAGTCCCTTTAGCTCGCACTGCCCTCAAGATTTCATCTTTTTGGAGAGGATTCATGAATCGAGCCAATACTATCCTAGGCAACACACAATCTCTCCACTGCCAAAAACTGGGGCATATTTACTAAACCACCCTAAGAATTGGCTTCTTAGCACACGTTTAGTGCTAAAAATTAACAAAGAAGGTGTGGCTAACCTATGCTAACTGTTGGAGGCATTCCCGGCAAGTCTCCATGCAATTAGCGCAATGGGAAGCACCTCACCCTGCTAAACCTGCAACCGAGATATAATGTGGGTGCACTTACTTCCACCCATTTAGGTGGCAGTAAGTGCACCAGCACTAACTGCAATATTGGCAATTAGCCACTACTGTACTCTGTCACCATTGGTTCTGCTGCTTTCTCCTGCCTTACTGAGCTTTGCATCTCCAGTTTCACTCTCCAGGCACACTGAATATCCGGGTAATCCCTGATGCCAAAAGGTTATTGCCCCGCCCACTAAAGCCTGCATGCAAGCCACACTGAACATCCAGGTACTCCCCGATGCCAAAAGGCCATTGCCGCGCTCACTGGAGCCTGCATGCAAGGTGACGCAGGAAACAATATCTATTTCAACTCACCCCACAGCGGCGATTATGTCTTTCACTATTGTACTCAGTCACTATTGTACTCTGTCACTTTATCCTGCCTTACTGTGCTTTGCATCTCCTGTTTCACTCTCCAGGTATGCTGAACATCTAGGTGCTCCCCGATGCCAAAAGGCCGTTGCCCTGCCCACTAGAGCCTGCATTCATGCTGACATGTGCACAACAATGTCTATTTCAACTCATCCCTGTAATAAACACCTTTACCTGTGACCAATTAACCTGTGGCCAACCTGGCCAATGAGACTCAGAGAGGAATATTGCGAAGCAGTTCAGAGCTCTTTTATTCGTCTTTGTCAAAGACGGGTGACAAGCCCAAAGCAAGCACACACCCAGAACAGCATAGTCATCTTTATTCCTTCTATCTTAATCTACTCCCTTTTCCTGTTCTTTGTCTGATTTGTTGATTGTCCTAGGTGTTAGGCCTTTTCGGCTCTCTGACTGGCCTCTAAAAAGGAAAAGTAGGTGAGATTGGACTACTAGCAGCCGCCCCTCGTCGCCTCTGCAAGTAACGATTTTTCTGCTAAAGCCTGCAACTTTTTTAATTTTCTGCTGAAGTAATCTCACTGGGAAATTTTGTTCTTTTATGTGTCTTTATTTACAGTACCTTCGTGTGCCTTTATTTACAGGCATCACTTGAAATATTCCTCCCCCTTCAGTGTGTTTCTTTCTTTCCCTATCAGAGTTTTTACCTAGCCAAACTTGCAAAGACAGAGGTGTAAAAAGAACCAAATGTACGTATATTACTAACTTCAAGCCTGCAGGATTGCAAAGAAACTGAGGAGTTTACATAAGCTGCAGAAAAGAGAAAGGAGAAGCTGGTTACTGGCCACTTCTCTGAGCCTTTCTTGCTTAGGGTCAAATAGGGAAGTTGCCTGGGGATGGGCAGCTCTGCAAAGCAGCATATTATATTTAAGCTAGCACTATCTTAAATATAACTGTAAAAATAACATTTTAATTCCTTTCCATCAATCCCGAAGGAGCATGCCCAAGGAGCAAGACCTGCTCCTCAGAGCGTATCTGACGACCAAACTCCCTGCCTCCCACCCCAGACCTTCACCTGGCACTCCTTAACTGTAGGTACCTAAAATCCAAATCGGACCTAATCACAGATATCTTGCAATATAACCTAAATATCCTTTGCCTCACGGAAACTTGGCTCTGGGGAGAGAGAGAGTCCCTACTTGAAACACTGTCTTTACCCAGGATTCTCAGCCTTTTGTACCTCCCAGAGAAGAGGAGGTGTAGTTGTTCTGTACAAGACTTACCTACATCTGTCTGAAATACCAGAAACCTCCGGGTTAGAACCTATGTCAAGATTGGCCCACCCTTTAGCTTCAATTTGTTCCTTCTTTATTGCCCCACTCGATACAAGCTGCCACCCGGGAAACCTTGCAGCATTCCCTTTTAGAGAACACAGCCTCACTTCACTGGGTCCTAATTTTAGGGGATTTTAATATTCATTTCAACAACCCCTCTAGACCGAGTGACAAAACCTTCACCCAATTCCTTATCATGATATTGCTCAACATGTTCATGCACCCACACACCTCACTTCCTCAAGATTTCATGTCACAACCTACATCCTTCACTTCCTACCCCCTCCCATGATTTGATTATTCCCTTATTGACTTTCACCTCCCTCTGAAGACCCTCATACCACCTACACTTACAAATGCTCAGTTTTCCTATCCTTGTAAGATTACCCCAACTTCTCTGGCCCATTTCCCCACTTCAAACTCCTTATTCCCTGCACACCTCTCCACTTTACCACTTAATGAGCAAGCCTCTCTCTGGTTGGCCAATCTATCTCAAGTTCTTGAGATGGTAGCCCCAAAAAAGTTCTACCCCATATCCTATAAGAAGTCCTACCCTTGATACCATTCGAGACTTCGTATGATCAAAAGATAACTTAGATCTGCTGAAAGAACCTGAAGGAGAATCAAACAATCCTCAGCTTTTGTGACTTTCCAACATTGCCATTTGTTCCATCGAACTCGGATCACTTTAGTAAAAAAAGACTACTATTCCTTTACCAAAAAAAAAAAAACAGCAGCATATGCCCCATAAACCATCTTTGCCATTGCCTCCCAGCTCTCTTAAAGTCCTCACCGTAGACATCTCAGAGGTTGGGTCCCTTACCTGAAGTCCTGGTTCACTATTAACTTCATCAGACTGAATCAACCTTTCTCCTCCCTGTTCGCACCCCCTCCTTCTCCAGAATGTCCCACCCAGTTTCCTATGTATATCTGGTCGGAAATCACCCCAATAACAACTTCACTGGAAAAAATGGCTCCCATAATTAGGAAAATCACCTGCGTTTTAAATAATTAGGAAAATCACCTGCGCTTTAGATCCCATCCCATCTTCATGGCCCACCAAACAATCATTAAGCCTTCTTCCCATTGCTCACTGCATCATTATAAAGAGCCTTCAATCTGGCCCAATCCCCTCAAAGCCCCCTTAAAGGCTCAAAGTTAGACCCCACAATTCCTTTAAACTACCGCCAAATCTTTAACTTACCTTTTCTCTTGAAGCTGACTGAACGCATCATCTTCTCCCAACTTAGAGGGCACCTAGAACACATGTCCACCTAACACCCAATCGGGCTTTCAGACACATCACAGCACAGAAACTATAGTCACATCAGTCCTAAGTGAGACCTGCAGCGCTCTTGACCAGGTCCAGATAGCACTAACAATCTTCCTTGATCTCTCTGCCACATTTGACCTCTTAGACCATAACACCCTCCTCTCCTTTCTCCATAGTATCACTTGCATGTAAAAGTACTCTCCTGGTTTACATCCTTTCTCTCAGAGCGTTCATTTCAGGTGTCCACCAGTGATTCATCCTCTTCTTCATACCCTCTGACATGTGGGGTACCACAGGGTTCAACTCTCTCTCCGCTCCTGTTTAATATTTTCTCAGCCCCTTAGCTACTGTTCTGCAATCAACAGGATTATCTTTTGATATCTAAGCAGATGACATCTTTATTGCCTACACAGACCCACACCATCCCAATCTAACGCATGTCAACACCCGTCTTAGTAAAATCTCCACCTGGCTCCATTCTAATGCTCACCAACTCATAGTAACATAATATATGATGGCAGATAAAGACCAGTATGTATGGTCCATCTAGTCTGCCCAGTAAGGTGGCTAGAATGAGTGTACCTGCCGCTCCATGCAGATTTGTCCCATGCCATTTTGAATTCTGTCACTATATTTGCCCCCACCACTTCCAAATATCCTCCATCTTTTCAGTGAAAAAGTATTTCCTGATGTTGCTTTTAAGTTTACCTCCTTTCAGTTTTATGCCCTCTAGTTTTACAGCTTCCCCTTCTTTGAAAAAGGTTTGTTTGTTCATTAATATGCTTTAAGTACTTAAACGTTTGTATCATATCTCTCTGTCCCTCCTCTTCTCTAGGGAATATATATTTAGGTCTTCAAGCCCTTTCTCATTTATCTTCTGGCACCAAATCATTTCTCTGAACTGTTTCAAGTCTTTTTATATCCTTTGTGAGATATGGTTTCCAAAAGTGAGCACAATATTCCAAGTCAGGCCTCACCAACAACTTGTATAAGGGCATTAATACCTCCTTCTGCTGGTTATTCCTCTCTATATGCAACACAGCATCCTTCTGGCTTTGGTTACCAAGATTTTCTTTAATTAATTAATTAATTTAACCATTTTTATATACCACCTTTCCTTCAATCAAAGTGGTTTACATATAACTACATTGTGTTCATTTATGAGGTTAGGGTGAGGATAGATACTTGGGAAGGAATGATTACTGTGGGAGGTAAATACGACATTGACAATTTACAATTACTTATAGAGACCGTTGCTTGTTGTTTGCGATCACGTTCATAGCTTGGTTTGTAAACTCTAGAAGGGTCCATAGTATTGTACAAATAGTATGGTTTTAATATAGAACAGAAGTATGGGCCCGATATTCAAAGGGAGCCCCACTAGTTGCCTTGCAGAATCGGGCACATACTGTCCTCATCTCTACTACCTTCACTGGGGTACTATTCTACGCATTTACCACTCTTTCCATAAAGAAATATTTCCGCATATTACTCCTGAGTCTATCCCCTTTCACCCTCATCCCATCTTCATTGTAGAGCATACTTTATTTTTTATTTTTACAGTTTTTATATACCACCCCTTCCAGAGATCAGGGGCAGTTTACATTGAACAAACAGCTACAGAGAACAATTCAAAAGAACCATAGAAAAACTTGAACTATATACAAAGTAGATGCCTGGATCCTGAGCTATTATATAGGGCAGCGATGGCGAACCTATGGCACGCGTGCCAGCTGTGGCACGCGAAGGCCTTGCAGCTGGCACGCGGGCCATAGGTCCGCAAAAAAAAGAAAAAAGCTGTCTCTGACTGCTGCCGCGGACGCGGCAAGGGCAGAATGCAGCGTCCCGCGGGGCCCCCTCCGCCCGCTAAGCCCCTCTGCAAGAGCTTTCAGATTCGCGAGGGAGAGCGTCTCCCTCGCGTCTCTGTTAAGCCCGCAGGGGCTAATGGGAAATTTCCCATCAGCCCCTTTAGACGCGAGGGACTGATGGGAAATTTCCCATTAGCCCCTGCGGGCTTAACAGAGACGCGAGGGAGACGCTCTCCCTCGCGAATCTGAAAGCCCTTGCAGAGGGGCTTAGCGGGCGGAGGGGGCCCCGCGGGACATTGTAATCTGCCGCGGCAGCAGCCAGAGCCTGCTTTTTTTTTTAAAAAATTTGCCGGGGGGGGGGGGGGGGGGGGGTAGGAATGGAAATGGGCAGGGGGGGGGGGGGGGTTAGGGCTGCTAAAGGGGAGGGGGGGGTTAGGACTGCTAATGGGCAGGGGGGGTTAGGACTGCTAATGGGCAGGAGGGGGGGGTGTTAGGACTGCTAATGGGCAGGAGGGGGGGTGTTAGGACTGCTAATGGGCAGGAGGGGGGTGTTAGGACTGCTAATGGGCAGGAGGGGGGGGTTAGGACTGCTAATGGGCAGGAGGGGGGTGTTAGGACTGCTAAAGGACAGGAGGAGGGGTGTTAGGACTGCTAATGGGCAGGAGGGGGGGGTGTTAGGACTGCTAATGGGCAGGGGGGGTTAGGACAGCTAATGG
The DNA here is from genome assembly GCA_033557465.1 of Ichthyophis bannanicus. NCBI lineage: Eukaryota > Metazoa > Chordata > Amphibia > Gymnophiona > Ichthyophiidae > Ichthyophis > Ichthyophis bannanicus. Next base: position 339,834,074 of record CM066036.1, on the reverse strand, counting down.
GCAGGGGGGGTTAGGACTGCTAATGGGCAGGAGGGGGGGGTGTTAGGACTGCTAATGGGCAGGAGGGGGGGGTTAGGACTGCTAATGGGCAGGAGGGGGGGGTTAGGACTGCTAATGGGCAGGAGGGGGGGGGTTAGGACAGCAAATGGGCAGGGGGGGGAGGGTTAGGACTGCTAATGGGCAGGAGGGGGGGGGTTAGGACTGCTAATGGGCAGGAGGGGGGGGGTTAGGACTGCTAATGGGCAGGAGGGGGGTGTTAGGACTGCTAATGGGCAGGAGGAGGGGGGTGTTAGGACTGCTAATGGGCGGGGCGGGGGGGGTTTAGGACTGCTAATGGGCGGGGCGGGGGGGGTTTAGGACTGCTAATGGGCTGGGGGGGTTAGGACTGCTAATGGGCGGGCGGGCGGGCGGGCGGGGGGTTAGGACTGCTAATGGGCAGGAGGGGGGGTTAGGACTGCTAATGGGCAGGAGGGGGGGGGGTGTTAGGACTGCTAATGGGCAGGAGGGGGGGTGTTAGGACTGCTAATGGGCTGGGGGGGTTAGGACTGCTAATGGGCGGGCGGGCGGGCGGGGGGGGTAGGACTGCTAATGGGCTGGGGGGGTAGGACTGCTAATGGGCTGTGGGCTGATGGGGGCTGTCTGGAAATGGGGTGATGGGGGTTTAGGGCTGGAAGTGAGTTGATGGGGGGGGGCTAGGACTGGTATTGGGTTGGGGGGTTGCTAGGACTGGAAATGGGCTGATGCAGGGACTAGAAGGGAATGGATGCTGGGTGAGGCTGGAACTAGAAGGGAGCTGATGTTGGGGGAGGATTAGAATGGGATGGGGCTGGGAGAGTAAAATGGAGAGGGGAAAAATATTTGTGTGGGAGGGATAAAAAATCTACAATTGGCCGGGTATTGGGAGAGTAAGTGGGGATTGAGGATGGAGGGGTAAAATTTGAGTGGATGAAATAGGAATGAGGAAAGAGCAAAAGGAGAAAGATTAGTATGTTAAAGCGGATGTAGAGAGAGAGAATGGAAAAAAAAAAACTAGAAGAGAGAAGAAAGGACAAATGGACAGCAGATGATGGAGAGTTAGCAGAAAACATGAAGAAACCAGAAGAAAGTGGCTGGAGCAATTGCAACTGAGCTGAGGTATTCTGTTTATGTAATTCCTTTTTGACATTGCCACTTGTTCTCTTTCCCCAGTAGGTCATGTATTGTTATTGTCTGAAATGTATTGGTTTAATATTTGCAGTGTTGCCTTTTGATAGGTATGGTGTGGTGCTTTGTGAGTCCTGGTAGTGCTGTTAGGATACGGCGGGTTTGCTATTGGTTCTAAATGGGCAGTGTTTGTAGTAGTTCCTAATGTGCCTGGCGGTTGGCACTGGATTATAGTAATGTAGAAATCTTTTAGTCTGTCTTTATCCATACACTCATTAAGAGACATGTTTACTAAAAGTTAGTGTATGTTAGCATTATGCAAATATTTATGCAAATTGACGTGCTGGCACTTTGAGGAAATTCTTTGGTTTTGTGCGGCAGTTTGGGCACTCGGGCTCAAAAAGGTTAGCCATCACTGATATAGGGTGCTATTGATAATATATATAACATCAACTATATACATTTCGAATGGTTGTGAGAGATGGGTAAATGGGCAGCATTTTAGTCATTGTTGTTGTAGTATTCAGTAAACAGTAGTGTCTTTAGTTCTTTCCTAAATGTTTTTGAGTTCTTTGACAGACCTGATGTGGACTGGCAGGAGGTTCCATAATTTGGGTGCAGTGTAGGTGAATGCTCTTTTGCTGGGTACTTGTTTAGCTATTATTTGGGCAATCACATTTTGGGCTATTTGGAGGGTGTTAACTGTCTTTTTGGGCAGACCCTGTAGTAAACTATTGCAGAGGTCCCAGTGCGGGGTTATGAGCGCCTGGACTACCGTTCAAAAATCGCTAGGTTCTAGGAGAGGTCTTGGGTTCTGGATGGATCCTAGTTTAAAGAATATAGTCCTAGCTCTTTGTTTTATCTAGGATGACATACTGAGGGATTTGTCCAAGATGATTCCCAAGTATTTCACCTCCTGTTTCACTTGAATGGTGGTGTTTTGTATCTTGATTACAGTAGGGGGGGGGGGTTAAGTTTTGATTTCTTGTTGTGAACATAATTTCGGGGTTTTTTTTAAAGTTGATTGGAGGTTGTTCTCACAAAGCCAGGACTCTGCTTCAAGGATGCATTTGTTGATATTGTGATGACTGGGGTTTTTTTTTTGTTTGTTTACTGGGGTGAACAACATAATATCATCAGCGTATAAGAGGTAATCTATTTGGTGCTTTTTAAAGATTGCGCAAATTGGCTGCAGATAAAGGTTAAAAAGGTGAGCCGAGCCGAGGGGATTGCTTTTTCTGCTTACTGTTTGCCTGCTCTGTGCCCAGGAGACGCCGGGAGTGCCAGTGGTTGGAGGCGGAGCTTTCTGTGACGTCCCTCCCTCTCCCTCTATAATATCTTGCTGCTCCGGGAGGTCATCGGGATTGCTTTTTCTGTGTACTGTTTGCCTGCTCTGTGCCCAGGAGACGGTGCCGATGGTTGGAGGAGGCAGAGCTTTCTGTGACGTCCCTCCCTCTCCCGCTATAAGATCTTTTTACTCCGCATAACGTGGCCGTGGACGTGTGCCCATGGGCGTGTGACCAAAGGGGCGTGACCAAAGGGGCAGGCGCTGCCCATTTGGAGCCCCTTCGTAGTCTGGAGGAGTTTGTGTCTGCGCTACATGGGGAAACGGAAGAAGCGGTCTTTGCCGGTGGCTGTGGCTAAGACTGTGAAAATATTTGGACCTATGGACCGTCATCTGCAAGTGATATCTTCTGAACATTCAGTGGGGCATTCAAATATGTCTCCCGGAACTGTGAGTACAGACTCCGACAAATCTCCATTAATGGGTTTAACTCCGCCCAGCTTGCAAGGTGTTTTTGAGGCTGTGGTTCCTTCAAGTCAAGAAAACATGGATGAACTTGCTTCTCATTCTTTATAACAGGATTCTTCCCGATTGGATACTTTAGATTTAAATATGCCTTTCCGTTATTGTTTCAACCTCCTGTAGTGACTTTGACAGCTCTGTATAATATATCTTTACGTGAATTTATGAAGTTTCAGTGCGTTCAGCAGTTTCCCAGATCTCGCAGTTCTCTAGCGATGTGGTCGCCAAACTCACTGAGCAGGAGGCTAGTATATATAGGTGTAAGTCGGTAGCTAATAAGTCAGAGGATCAGGTAGCTGTAGCACAAGCTGCTATTTCTTCATTGGCTCGAGATAGTTCAGTGGTGCATTCTCAATTGGAATCTTTGGAAAATATGGCAAGGGCAAAGAATCTACGTTTTATTAATTTTCCTCGTACTCACTACCTCTCTCCTTTGATTTTGTTGCAAAAATATTTCAAACAAATATTGATTTCGGATGTGGATTCTATTAAGTTGTCTAGTGCTTATTATGTTCCACCTGGGGCCAGGTCTCAGGTTTCCGTTCAAGATGATTTTGTTCAAGTGGCTCCTTCAGAGTCCTTAGATGTCTCTGCATTTTTGGAATCGTCAGCAGATGTTATTTCTCTACGAGCCACATTAATTGCCTCTTTTCTTTTACTTTCTGATAAAAATTTGATACTGAAACTTTATTTTTCTAAGAAGAGTGCTGATTTTTGTGGCTTTCCTATTCAAATATTTCCTGATGTTGGTAGGTCTACCCAAAAGCGCAGGAAACATTTCCTGAGTTTGAAACCTAGGACTTTGGCCCTGGGTACTACTTTTTTCCTGAAATGCCCTTGTAAATGTATTGTGCAATTTCAAAATAATAAGTTTGTTTTCCTAGAGCCTGTTCAATTAGAGACCTTTTTGTCTGGGAAAGAGGTTGTCTGAAAATGTAATTTATATTTGCTTGCTCATGTATAAGGGGTTCTAATTTAATTATTCTCTTGGGTGTCAAATGGATTTGTGCTTTTTTCTTGTTTTAAAACTTTCCCCTTGAAGTGGACTTTGATGTTTCTTTTGTCTCGGACTTATTTTTATAATGTGGTTATATGACATTTTTCTAGTCTCCTTGACAAAAGTTACTTTTCTGTACAAGAGTTATGTATCTTGGATTGTATTTGAAAATTAAAAAATAAAGATTAAAAAAAAAGGAGAGCCGATAAAGCTGAGCCCTGAGGAATTCCCTGTTCCTGTGGGAAGGTCGTGGAGGATTCTTGATCAGTTCTTACGTATTGGTATCTGTTGGTGATGTATGACTTAAACCATTGAAGGGCTGTACCTGCTATTCCTAATTGTGTTAGTCTAGCAAGGAGTATATTATGATCTACGTTGTCAAAGGCTGATGTGATGTCTATGAAGACAAGTATGAAAGCTTGGTTAGTATTATCCATGCCACAGATTAGGGTGTCAAACAGGACTGTTAGTAAGGTTTCCACTCCGTGGTATGAGCGGAAACCATACTGGTGTTCATCAAGGGGGTAGTTTGCATCAATGTAGCTTGCAACTGAGTTTGAACTATTTTTTCAAAGATTTTTGCTAGAAAGGGGATACTTGTGATTGGTCTATAGAAAGCAGGGTCATCTTTATTTAGGGATTTGTTCTTGAGTATAGGACGAATGGTGGTTAGTTTGAGATCATTTGGCATTGTCCCCAGGAGGAGGGATTGGTTTACTATGCTGAGTAAAAAGGGGGCTAGTTCAGATTTAGTTGCTTTTATCCACGCTACGGGGCATGGATTGAGTTGAGAAGTGGTTGCGTTGATTTTAGTAATGGTATCAAGTAACTTCTTCTTTTTGATAGTGTGTAGTGTGTTCCATTTGTTGGGAGGGTGTAGACTCACTTGTGTTGCAGTAGTGGATGGAGTTTTATTGCTTTTTAATTTTGAAGCAAAATGAATGGCAAGAATTTGGGGGTTGATTGTAGTCTTAGGTGCCTCATTCTGGTGTGTTTTGCTAGGGATTTGACAATTTGGAAAAGTTCTCTGGGGCAGTTGATAGCTTTATTTAGGGTGTTAGAAAAGTAGTTCCTTTTTGCAGTTTGTATGGCCTCTTTATAGGAATTTAGAGTTGCTATATAAAGAGTTCTGAGGTCTGTGGATTTTTTGTTTCTCCATTTTTTCTCTAGCTTGCAAAGTTCTTTTTTGAGGGTGTGCAACTCATTTGCATACCATTTTTCAGTGGGTTTATGTGTGATTTTCTTGCATGTGTTTGTGGGTAATGTTGCTTTATGAATTATTATGTGCCAGTTCTTTACTGACTCATCCAGGTTTTGAGATGGAGAGGTAAGCTGTGGAAGTACATTATTAAGGAACACTTCTTTGTCAAAGTGCCTGAAGAGAAGATTATATTGTGCTGTGGTGTTTTTTTTTTTTTTTTGCTTAGTAAGTGGGATTGGGAGGTAAAACCTTAGTATGTAGTGGTCCAACCAGGGTACCTGGGTTGCACTGGGGGGGGGGGGGAGGGGGATCAGGTTGGGATGTTCAGCGAGGAAGGAATATCAGGTCAAGAGTTTACCCTTGGTATGGGTGGGGTTAGTCATTATTTGTTGGAAACCTAGGTCCTCCATGAATTCTAGGAATTCTATTGACTGATGTATTGGGAGTGAAGCAAAGTTAAAATCACCAAGGATGATGTGTGGTTTCTGTGTGTGTGATCTGCAGGCTGATTCTAGAATTGTTGTGAGGTTGGTATGATTAGTGGAGGGGGGGGGGGGTCTATAGAGGAGACATATTGCAAGTCCGTTGTTCTCTACTTTCAGAAGATCTATGCCATCCCAGTTGTCACAGACACTGACAGAGCTGTTTATGACAGTCTTGGTTAATATAAGGACTCCACCACCATGCTTGGCATTTCTAGGGCAATTAAATAAGCTATACCCATTTGATTTCAGTTGGTTCAGTAGGATGGTATCATGCTCAGTGAGCCATGTCTCTGTGATACAGAGGATATCTGGTGATTCGTCTGTTAGGATATCATGAATTAGCAGTATTTTATTCCTTACAGAACACGTTCACCAGAATGCGTTTTAGGGGATTAGTATGTACTGTTTCGGTAGAGGGTAAGGTGCCCTCACTGGGGTTTATGTATATTAGTCTCTGGTGGGGTTTGTCCTTCTGATGATTATTATCTCTGGTGATTTTATGGTATGGTGTGGTGTGAATTTGGTTAATGTTAGGGCGGTGGTAGATAATGGGGATGGGTTGGTAATGGGGGGAGTTTAGAGGGGCCAGAAGTGCCTTGGCTAATGTGAGGAGTAGTAGAACGCATATGGTATGTGCTATAGAGGGTTTAGTTTCCATGATTGCAATGTTAATCTAGCTTGGATTTGGTCTGTGGCTGTGAATATATTTGAGGAGGAAACAGTCCAGGTATGGAATGGTACAATAAGTTGTCAGTGTAGCGCGGATAGGTGCAGTAAGATAAGAGTTTGTTAATGAATCGGTTATGTGCTAAATGGGACACAGGTCTAGGTACATAAGTGGGAATGGTGTTGTGGATGCATAAGGTAACACAATTTTCGCTGCAGGGAGTAGTGCTAGATAATAATGAACACTACCAATTAACAGGTTTAATTAACAATTAACCAATTACTTTCAATCGAAAGAGGCTCTCCTCTTTGCATTTATGCCACGGAGGTATTTAAACATCTCTGTGATATCTCCTGTATCCCACCTCTCCTCTAACGTATATTGTGACACAGCAGACGGTACAGAGCCCATGGAGTTAGGGGAAAGTAAGGAACTTACCTCAGAATTAGCTGAGCAGCAGACAAACTCAGCACATGTAGAATTAGCTGAGCAGCAAACAAACTCAGCACAAGAAAAGCAAAAAGGCATTAGAGTAAAATGTCCTTGCACTAGTCCTGATGTAGCTAGAAGCAGGAAGGCTAATCAGGAACACCTGTTCTCAGAAACCCAGGCAGCATGCAAAGAGAACAAGGATAAAAGCTGCAGGGTAGAACCAGGGAAGGCCAGTAGGGGCAGCGACCTGGGAGGACTAAGCCAGCATCCAGTGAACACACGTCATGCTGGAGGAAATCCACTGAGGGAAGGAAGCAGTAGGTGTGGCAGCAGAGCAGGAAACAGCCAGCATCGTGCCCAGGACCCTGCTAGGATTCCTGGTAGTTGGAGAGCCCAGGAGAGAGCTGCCAGAAGCCCAGATATAAGAGACAGAACCACAGCTAAGAGGTGGGAACCTAGCTTTGCTAAAGAAAAGGCAAGAAGTTCTGTTTGGTTTGAAAGGCAAGGGCGTGGCACCAGAAGTAACTTTGACACTGAAAGTTACACAGTAATTCCACCAACGTGGAGAAGAAGGGAAAGGATAAGCCCCTTCTCAAAGTGTGAATCTCCACCTGGCTCAGGTAACGGTATATGGGCACAGGCTGAGGGGGATTCGAGTGAGAAGGTGTAGCTAAAAGGAAGGTGGGACTAGGCACAATAACATTAGTAGTGCCACACTTGGTGTTTTCTTTTGTTTGTTTCCAGAGTGGGTGAGCATCAAGATGGATGTTCAAGAAGTCCTAAGATGGATGAGCGCACAGTTCGAGAAGCAACCGGAGATGGCTCAGCTGAGCCAAGAGCAGGCAATACGGCATTGCAACTCCAACAGAAGCCCCTGACCGAATTGGTACACACTCTGCTGGATGAACGAAGGGAGGAGAAACCACCGCAACAGCATTTCTGTGGGGTAGGCCCACATAACTGTGGGGCATTGGCATTTGGACAAATGACTGAGGCTGATAATTTTGACAATTTTATTGAGGCATTCGAGAGGGTAGCCCTCAATGCCCATTGGGCCAAAGAGCACTGGGCAGTCAGGCTGGCCACCTCCTTAACAGGAGAGGCCTTATCAGCATACCAAGCCATGCCAGCTACCCTGGCAACTGACTATGGAGAAGTAAAGAAAGCAATAAAGGATAGGCTAGGCCTAACGCCTACGGTCTATCGGCATATGCTAAGGTCTACCCGTCTCCAACCAGTTGAAACACCTAAGGCGCTGTGCCAGAGGGTGCGCAGCCTGGTTTGGAAGTGGTTGACTCCAGAGGGGAAGACTCTGGAAAGTATATTGGATACGATTGTATTAGAACAGTTCTCGGAAGCAGTTCCGGCAGAAAAAGCATTTTTAACCTTGCAGAATTGCCAGACCTCAGCCGAAGCTGCGCAGGTCACAGAACGGTTCATGGAAGCCGAATTGGCTAATAGACCACAAGGAGGTGCTGGGAATAAGTGGGATATGGTCAATTCTGGAAAGGCAGTCAAAGAGCCTAGGATGTATACGCAAAATGTGAATGAATGTTTGCCTAAGAGGGATGCTAGAAATGCATTGAAAATTTGTTTTAAATGTGGGAAAATTGGTCACATGAGAAAAGATTGTATATGGCGTACAGCTCTGATAACAGGTGACAGAAAAAGCATACAGGCAGGGTTCCGTATAGATGTAGAAGTACAAGGAGTCCCCGCTAAAGCGTTACTTGACTCAGGCACGGACCAAACTATGGTTTCGGAAAAATTATGGCAAACCATACAGGCCCGCCCTGGTTCCACCCCGAGTCAAACACAAGGAGTAGCCAAAATAAGGTGCATCCATGGGGCCTCCACTTGTTACCCCCTTTACAGCCTAGTAATAAAAGGGTTAGGAACCCGCAGGAAAGTTCTAGTCGCCCTAGTTCCAAGATTACCTTTCGATATAGTACTGGGTAGGGATTGGCCACCATTTGACCAAGGACTAGAGGAAGGCCTATACCCAGAAGGGGATAGACCCTCGGTTGAATCCCCAGCCCAAGTTACAGAAGACCAGGTTGATCCCCTAGAGGAGGGTAATGGTCAGGCAGAGGAGGGCCCACAGGGAGATCCCATGAAGGTAGAAAGGGGAAAGAAGCCTGAACAGGAGGGCAGTGGAAGAGGAGAAGCTATGGTGACCTTAATTCCTGAGCCACTATTTGCGAAGCCTAAAAAGACAAGCCCAAATGTGGAAAACCAGGTGAAAGCAGAAACCCGTGGTAAGGAGGATTTTGTGTTAAAATTCTGCAAGACATTCCCAAACGCCCAGAGCCCACAAAGAGCGACCGCGGCAGCTGCGGGGTACGATCTCTTTAGTGCAGTAGATAGGGTAGTGCCCAAGAGGGAAAAAGCCCTGATAGATACAGGATTACAAATACAAGTACCGACAGGTTGTTATGGATGAATCGCCCCCCGTTCTGGACTGGCCTCCAAACATTTTATCGATGTTGGGGCAGGGGTTATAGACCCTGACTACAGGGGAGAGGTCAAAATTTTGCTTTTTAATTTCGGGGAGCGAGATTTTGAGCTTAAAGTAGGGGACAGTGTGGCCCAGCTTATTTGTGAGCGGATTGGGTCTCCGGAGTTAAAAGAGGTACCCCTATTGACGCCTACCAGCCGGGGAGGAGGCGGGTTCGGTTCCACCGGGTCGAGGGAGGTGAAGGGAATGACCGCCACCTCGGAAGAGAGGATGGAGGATGATCTGGGTCCCCAGGTCATAGACTGTAGAGAGGATCCAGCTCCAAGAATAGGCCCGGAATTGTCACTACAACAGCGGCACCAGTTAGTCCAATTGCTTACGCGATTTAGGGATGTCCTCACACCCATGCCGGGAGAAACCGGCCTTGTGGCCCATGAAATTCTCACCCCTCCCAGGAAAGTAGTGCGGCAAAGGCCTTATCGCCTGCCGGAGGCTCGTAAGAAGGAGGTTATATCACAAGTGCGAGAGATGTTACACATGGGCATAATAGAAGAGTCCAAGAGCCCGTGGTGTAGCCCAGTAGTCCTGGTGCCCAAGCCCGATGGCAGCTTGCGTTTCTGCATCGACTTTAGGCAGGTTAACGCCATCTCCCTCTTCGACGCCTACCCCATGCCGCGTATCAAGGAATTGCTGGACCGGCTGGGGCAGGCATGATATCTGACCACCCTTGACCTTACCAGAGGATATTGGCAGATACCGTTGACCCATGCCTCTAGACCCAAAACCGCTTTCAGCACTCCTCTGGGGTTATTTCAGTTCCGGCGTATGCCGTTCGGGTTGCATGGGGCGGCAGCGACGTGCCAGAGGCTCGTTGACCAGGTTTTACGTCCACATCAAAACTACGCAGTGGCATATATGGATGACATTGTCATCCACAGCACCACCTGGGCACAACACCTTCCCAGGGTGGAAGCCGTTCTGAAGGCCCTACGGCAGGCAGGGTTGACTTTAAACCCTGGGAAATGTCTGTTCGCTGGAACAGAAGTCCAGTATTTAGGGCATATGGTTGGGAAGGGAACGGTCCGACCTCTGCTCAGTAAGATAGAAAGTGTGCAAAACTTTCAACAACCGGTGAATAAGAAACAACTCCGAAGTTTCTTAGGGCTTATAGGTTATTACCAGCGGTTCCTACCCCGGTTCACAGAGGACAGTACTGTCCTAACCAATATGTTAAGGAAAAATGCTCCCAATAATTTGAAGTGGACACCGGAAGCGGAGGCGGTATTCGCACTGTTAAAGAGAAAACTATGTCAGGCCCCGGTGCTATATGGAGTAGATTTCAAGTGGCCTTTTATCTTACAAACAGACGCCTCAGAGTCAGGGTTGGGAGCAGTCCTCTCCCAGGAATTTGAGGGTGCAGAACACCCCGTCATGTATCTGAGTAGGAAGTTGTCCAGGGCAGAAGGCAACTACTCAACGGTGGAAAGGGAATGCCTGGCCATTAAGTGGGCGATTGAGGTGCTTAGGTTCTATCTCACAGGTCATCACTTTATACTGATAACTGATCATGCCCCTTTAAAATGGTTGGGCACTATGCGGAATCAGAACCCTCGCCTCACACGCTGGCATTTGGCGTTGCAGGCGTTCAATTTTTATATACAGCATAGGGCAGGCAAATTGCATCAGAACGCCGATGCTTTATCTAGGATTCCGTGCTGTGAGAACGGCCGTTCCCCATCCCGTAATATCTTAAGGGGGGGATATGTGACACAGCAGACAGTACAGAGCCCATGGAGTTAGGGGAAAGTAAGAAACTTACCTCAGAATTAGCTGAGCAGCAGACAAACTCAGCACAAGAAAAGCAAAAAGGCATTAGAGTAAAATGTCCTTGCACTAGTCCTGACGTAGCTAGAAGCAGGAAGGCTAATCAGGAACACCTGTTCTCAGAAACCCAGGCAGCATGCAAAGAGAACAAGGATAAAAGCTGCAGGGTAGAACCAGGGAAGGCCAGTAGGGGCAGCGACCTGGGAGGACTAAGCCAGCATCCAGTGAACACACGTCATGCTGGAGGAAATCCACTGAGGGAAGGAAGCAGTAGGTGTGGCAGCAGAGCAGGAAACAGCCAGCATCGTGCCCAGGACCCTGCTAGGATTCCTGGTAGTTGGAGAGCCCAGGAGAGAGCTGCCAGAAGCCCAGATATAAGAGACAGAACCACAGCTAAGAGGTGGGAACCTAGCTTTGCTAAAGAAAAGGCAAGAAGTTCTGTTTGGTTTGAAAGGCAAGGGCGTGGCACCAGAAGTAACTTTGATACTGAAAGTTACACAGTAATTCCACCAGCGTGGAGAAGAAGGGAAAGCCAGAAGGAAGCTTTTAATATACCAGGCATTCAGAGCCCTGGATTTAAAGAGCCCTTTCTAGAAAAGCTAGCCCATGACTCACAGGAGAGTTTTAAGGAAGACAGCAGCTGTGAAGAGTGTGACCCATATGCAATCGTAAGTGACTCTGAGTTAATGCAGTGGGAGAACAGCAGCTATAATTCTGACCCTGTGCCCATGGATTGTACAATTTGTTTATCTGACGATATTGTATCTTTATGTTGATTGTGTGCAAAGCAGCCAGCTGATGGTGCCTAAAGGAAAGAAGATATTTTTCTATGCGACAGTTCTTTTGTTTCATATTGTTTGTTGTATTCCAGGAATATACCCTCAGGGTAGGGAATAAAGCCCTAATATTATTTTGCCTTACCACTTGACTACAAGACTCTTTTTGTATCAAAGGCAACTAGAATCTTAACACCCTAGGCAGCCGCCTAATAGGGTCATATGAGGTAGCTATCACTCACTATCTCTCACAATATATATATATATATGAAGATTTTAAGTCTGTCTCCATATGGTTTATAACAAAGACCACTGACCATTTTAGTAGCCACCCTTTGTGCTGACTCCATCCTTTTGAAGGTGTGGTCTCTCTAGAAATGCACATATTACTCCAAATGAGGTCGCACCAAAGACCTATACAGAGGCACTATCACCTCCTCTTTTCTGCTGTTTTTTTTTTCTTTTTTCTGATGCTGGATATTCACTGCTGGAGCCAAATCCAGCCACTAGCATTGAATATATGGGTTGCCACAGAAACGGGACGCTAACGGGCCAGTGGCAATATTGAGCCACTACCCGATTAGCTTCCGCAGATAAAGTTAGGCGAGTCTTTGCCCTGGCTTACTTTACTCATGGGTTGCTAACGGCAGTGGCTCAATATTGCCACTGCCCGGTTAGTGATTGGTGCCACCTTCACTCTACCCTAGGTCGCCCCAATGCTAACCGCGTAGCATCAGGGCATATAGCGGCAGCACCCACGAATATCCAGCAGCATTAACCGTGTTAGTGCCGCTGAATATCCCCTTAATCAGCAATTACACCATTTGCAGATCTGCAAACCATGTAAATGTCTTTGAATATCCCCTCTGCCCTCCCTCCCTCAATAATTCCAGCCTCACAGAAAACATGTATGTGAATTGTGTGGCACACAAATAAGAAATTAGTGTCCAAATTTTGTTATTTAAAAAAGAGCTTTGATGAAAAAGAGTGGAAAATAATCAGAAATCTAAAAATGTTATGAGGCTCATCATCACCCCTAAACAAAGACATGGGGAGAGGTGGCCTGCACAGAGCGACAGGTGCACCTACTCTTACCATATTGCTGGGCAGACTGGATGGACCATGCTGGTCTTTATCTGCTGTCATTTACTATGTTACTATGTTACTATATTTGCATAGAAGTGGAAGGGTTTGAAGGTGATAACACATTAATAAAATAACAGTAATGACAGCAGAAGCAAACAAATGTAGTGATGGTGCACTGTCAACACTATGAGGTAGCTTGGAAAGCGTAGTTACTCACCTGTAACAGGTGATCTCCGGGAACAGCAGGTATTTAGACTTCACAGATGGGTGACATCGGTACAAATGGAATTCGCGCAGGAATGCTCAGCAGCATCCAATAGGAAAGCTTTTGGGAGCATCCCACTGTGCCTGCGTAGCTGTCTTCCAGCCTTTGCCACTCTCACTTCTCAGTTGAGTTTGTAGCTGAGATAAAAGGAGAGGAGAAAAGAAAATCTACAACTCCTAGGGGAAGAGGGTGGTTGTGAAAACTAAATTCCTGCTGTTCCCTGAGATCACCTGTTACAGGTTTATTGTTTATTGTTTATTTCACATTTAATATACTGCCCCCCATAACATCGGAGCGGTGAGTAACTACGCTATCTCCAGGAACAAGCAGGAATGTAGTCTTCACATACGGGACTCCCTAGCTGGAAGATACCAGAGGGAGACCTCAGAACCAGTAATGGTTCTCTTCAGGAGAGGCTAAAAGAGGTCATGGATACTCCATGGATGTCTGGTATCGAAAATTCCTGGACGGAGGGTAGGGGTTGCTCTAAGTCTGCAATAAATGCTAGAGAACAGCCTGGCCAAACATGGTATCCCAGCGGGAGTCCTTGTCCAGACAGTTTGTTGTTGTTGTTAAGTGCCATTGAGTCAGTGTCGACTCATGGCGACCATCTGGATAGTTGTCCTAAATTGTGTTTGGTCTTCAATCAGGCAGCTCATTGTTGACAGACTGGCACCCATAGCTGATGTTACTGTATCGGTCCATCTAATTGCTGGCTTTCCTCTTTTGCGTTGACCTTCCATCTTGCCAAGCATGATGCCTTTCTCTAATGATCTCTCTCTTCACATGATGTGTCCAAAGTATGAAAGTCAAAGTCATCTGAGCTTCTAAAGAAAGCTTAGGTTTGATCTCCTCTAGTACTGACTGGTTTGTTCTTTGGACAGTCCATGATATAGGCAGTATTCGCCATCAGCACCATAATTCAAAAGCATCAATTTTCTTCCTGTCTATCTTTTTCACTGTCCAGCTTTTGCATCCATATGATGTTATTGAAAATACCATGGCTTGAACGAGTCAAATCTTTGTATGGAGAGAGACATCTCTGCTCTTCAGAATCTTGTCTAGGTCCTTCATAGCCATTCTTCCAAGAGCAATGCGTCATCAGATTTCTTGACTGCTTGTTGCTTCTTTATCCAAGTAGGTTAAAGTTGTCTGCGATTTCAATTTCTTCTCCATCAACAATGAACATTGATTTTGCCAGTTGTCATGATCTTTGTCTTCTTTACATTAAGGTGCAGGCCCATTTTAAGACTATGTTGCTTGATCGTGAGAAGCAAATGTTTCAGATCATCTTCACTTTCAACCAATAATGTGGTATCATCAGCATAGCGAAGATTGTTGATGAATCTTCCACCAATTTTCACACCTCTGTTGTCTTCATACAATCCTGTTTCTCTGATGATTTGTTCTGCAAATAAATTAAACAGGTAGGGGGAATGTATGCAGCCTTGTTGTACACCTTTGCTGATTTTAAACCATTCTATTTTTCCTTGTTCTGTTTGAACTGTTGCTTCTTGATCAATGTACAGATTGTGCAAGAGAATGATCAGGTGTTCTGGTATACCTATGCTTCTTAATGTGGCCCAGACTTTCTCATGGTTTGCACAGTCAAAAGCCTTGCTGTAGTCAATAAAGCACAAACAGACATCCTTTTGGTATTCTTTAGTCTTTTCAAGGATTCATCTCACATCTGCGATGATGTCTCTCGTTCCTCACCCTTTCTTGAACCCTGCTTGCACTTCAGGTAGTTCTTGTTCCAGATATGGTTGTAGTCTATGTTAAATAATCTTCAGTAGAATCTTGCTGGCATGTGGGATGAGAGCGATTGTGCGATAATTTCCACAGTCAGTTGGATCACCTTTCTTTAGTATTGGTATAAACACAGATCTTTTCCAGTCAGTTGGTCGTGATGTTGTCTTCCAAATTTCCTGGCAGAGCCTTGTAAGTATGGTAACAGCTGCATCAGATTGCTGTAATACCTCTACAGGAATGCCATCAATGCCTGGTGCATTGTTCTTTGATAAGGTTTTCAATGCTGCTTCGACTTCTTCTTTAATTACCAATGGTTCCAAATGATAAGGTACAGGTCAAAACGTCTGTTGGTCCACTTGATATTTATCATATAAAAACTCTGTGCACTCTTTCCACCTTTTCTTGATCTTCTCAGCATCATTCAACATAGATCCTTGAACATCTTGCAACATTCCATTTTGGGGCTGAAATTTTTTCTTCCATCATCCATTTTGGCCATTTTTGCTTTTTCATCTTTTGTAGAGACTTCTCGCTTTCTTCCAACACAACCTTCTTGATGTCATCTCATAACTCTTCTGGAGCTCTGTCATTTGTATCTAAAGCTGCAAATCGATTTTGCAGACAGTATTTAAATTCCAGAGGTATATTCTCAAAGTCATATTTTGCTACATTCATGAGTGGCTTGCTCTTTTTCAACTTTAGCTTGAGTTTGTATACTAGTAGTTGATGATCTGTACGACAGTCATCTCCAGGTTTTGTCTTTGTTGATGTTATAGAGCTTTTGCATCATTGACTTCCACAGATGTAGTCAGTTTGATTTTTGTACAATCCATTGGGTGAAGTCCATGTGTGCAGTCGCCGCTTGTGCTACTGGAAGAAGGTATTTGAGATGAATAGATTGTTGTTCTTGCAGAATTCTATCAGTCTTTCTCCAGCTTCATTTCTGTTTCCAAGTCCATATTTTCCAGCCATTTTGCCTTCTTCTTTGTTGCCAACATTTGCGTTCCAGTCACCCATGACTATCAGGATATCCTGTTTGCATGTTCTGTCAATTTCAGCTTGTATTTGTTCAAAGAATTCATCAATTTCATCCTCTTCTGCAGCTGTTGTTGGGGCATATACTTGAATTATAGTTGTGTTGATAGGCATTCCTCATAGACGAATAGAGATTAAGCGTTCACTGACTGCATTGTATTTCATTACAGTTCTTGCAAGTTTCTTCTTTATTATAAATGCACCACCATTTCTTCTTTTTCTTTCATTTCCAGCATAGTAGACCTGTTGCAAAGTGATCATCTGATGCAATGTGCCCAATGCCAGTCCATTTCAGTGCGCTGACACCCAAAAGATCAAGTTGTACACGTTCCATTTCATTCTTGACCACTTCCAACTTCCCTTGGTTTATGCTTCATATGATCCATTTCCCAATATGTAAGACATCTTTGCAGCTTCTGACTCTCATTTCATGACAGTAGTGAGCATTAAAGTTATGGATCAAAGACCAAGTTGCTGCTTTACAGATTTCTTCAATAGCCACAGAGCGTAGATTTGCCATCGAGGTAGCCATAGCCCGAACATTATGGGCAGTGACATGACCTACAAAGGATAGGCTTGCCACATTATAAACAAAAGTGATGCAGTCTGCTATCGATTCGGAGAGGGTACGCTTGAATACTGGCAACCCCAGATGATTAGGGTCAAAGGAGATGAACAATTGAGAAACCCTTTGGTGTTCTTTTGTTCTCTGAAGGTAGAATGCTAAAGCACATTTACAATCCAGAGTGTAGAGGGTTGCCTCTTCCCTAGATGAATGCTGTCTAGGAAAAAAAGATAGAAAGGGAAACTGCCTGATTCAGATGAAAGGGCAAAACCATTTTTGACATAAAGTGAGGATGAGTCCTAAGGACAACCTTGTTATGGTGGAAGCGGGTGTAAAGCAAGTTGGCCACCAAGGCCTGAAGCTCACTAATGCATCTTGATGAAGTGAGGGCAATAAGGAAGATGACCTTCCATAATAGAAACTTGAGTGAGGTTGTGGCTAGAGGTTCAAAAGGTGGTTTGAGAAGTTGCCCTGGAACAACATTAAGGTCCCATGCCACTGGTGGTGGTCTGATGGGAGGCTTGGTTAAAAGAAGTCCTCTCATAAAGCGTGAGTTGAGCACTGTGAGGAGATGGGCTGCCCATCTAAATGACGATGAGAGACTGCAATTGCACTTAAGTGCACTCTTATTGAATTGGTCTTGAGACCAGAGGAGGAAAGGTGGAGGAGGTATTGCAGAAGTGCCTCTACCGGAGCTGAGAAGGGAACACCAGAGTGAGAATCTATGCCACTTAAAAGCATAGGAATGTCTGGTGAATGGCTTTCTGGAAGCTAAAAGGATGTCCTTAACCTCCTGAGAAAGGTTAAGGTGCTGAAAAGCTATGCCTTCAGCAGCCATGTGTGAGGTGGAGAGACTGCGGATTGGGATGGAGCAGCGTCCTCTCCCTCTGAGAAAGTAGATGTGGAGCAGATCCGAGATTTATTGGCTGAGTCTGAGACAGACATAGCAGAAGAGGAAACCATGGTTGATGTGGCCAGCATGGGGCTATAAGTATCATGGAGCCCCTGTCTGCCTGGAGTTTGAATAGAGTTTTGGGAATTAGGGGAATGGAGGGGAAAGGCATAAAGTAGACCTTGCCCCCAGTGCAGGTGAAAAGCATCTACCTGTTGACTGTCTGAAGTGAGAGTCCTGGTGCAGAAGCAAGAGAGCTTGGTATTCTGAGAAATGGTAAAGAGATCTATCTCTGGAGTCCCCCAGGTCCGAAAAATGTAGGATACTGTATCTACATGGAGACCATTCGTGGGGAAGAAGGATCCCACTCAGTTTGTCTGCTAAGACATTTTGTTTGCCTGGAAGATACACCACTTGTAGGTGGATGTGATGAGCAATGGCAAAGGACCAGAGATATAGAGCCTCCCTGCAGAGGGAACAAGAGTCTGTCTCTCCCTGCTTGTTCACATAGAACATGGCAACGTGATTGTCGATTTGGACCAGGATTCTGTGGTAAGAAAGGTGTTCCTGAAATACTTTGAGAGCATTGAAGATGGCTCGAAGTTCCAGGAGATTTATTTGGAGTTACGACTCCTGTGGTGACCAGAGGCCCTGAGTGGAGAAATGCCCTAGATGGGCTCCCCAGCCAGGTTTGGATGCATCCGTCTTTAGGGTACATTGATCTGAAGGCAGCTGAAAAGGTGACCCTATGAGGAGATTTTCTGGGGAACACCATCACTGGAGAGATGTCGTCAGAGGGGAAGATACAAGTATCTTGTTCCCGAGGGCCTGAGTCCACTGGGAAGCTAGAGTCTATTGTGCTGTGCGCATGTGGAGACGGGCATATGGGACTACATGCACCGTTGATGCCATATGAGCTAGAAGTTGCAGCATTTCTTGGGCAGTGAGGTAGTCCTTGAGATGTGCCTGAGATGCCAGCTGATTGAGTCGAGAACAGTGTGGTTGGGGCAAGAATGCCTTCGACCGCTGAGTGTTTAAGAGAGCCTCTATGAACTCTAGAGTCTGAGTGGGAACTAGTTGGGACTGGAAGATTTACGACAAAGCCCAAGGGTTGTAGCACCTGCATGGTGTGTGAGAGAGACAGGTTGGCTTCCTGAGAGGTGCTTGCTTTTATGAGCCAGTCGTCCAAGTAAGGGAAGACAAATATCCCTAGAGTTCTTAGGAATGCGGCTACGACTGCCTTGCACTTTGTAAAGACTCTTGGGGCAGAGGCTAGTCTGAATGGAAGGACCTTGTATTGATAATGTCTTCCTTGGAACATGAAGCGTAGTAACTTTCTGTGTTCTGATTGAATCAGGATATGAGTGTAGGCTTCTTTTAAGTCTAGAGAACAGAGCCCGTCCTGACTCTGGAGATAGGGGAGAAGGATCCCTAGAGAGACCATTTTGAATTTCTCGCGTACGAGAAACTTGTTTAGGTTCCTGAGATCCAGAATGGGCCTGTATCCTCCTGTTTTCTTTGGGATGAGAAAGTATGAAGAATAAAAGCCCATTCCCTGCTGGGATGTTGGAACCTCTTATATTGCACCCTGCAATAGAAGGGAGGTGACCTCCTGTAGTAACAGAGCTGTGAGGTGGGGTTGAGAATGATACTCTCTTACTGAGGTAGAGGGGGCCAGGCTTTGAAGATGAAGTCAGTACCCCTCCTTGACTATCTTCAAAGTCCACTGCTCTGAGGTGATCAGATGCCATCTGTGAGCATAATGGCACAATCTGCTGGCAATGTGGAGGGGATGGGGGTTCCCCAGAGGCAGAGCAGCTATGTTCTCTAGGAAGGAGTCAAAATCCAGGAGCAGGCTGAGTCTGCTGAGCTGGCTGCACCTTAGGAGTCTGTGACTTCCTCTGCTGTTTTGAAGGTTGCTGTCCCTTTGGGGGAGCATGATTCTGGCATAGAGAAGCAGGGGTGTAAGAGTAGTACTTCTTCTTTGTAAAGAAGGCTTTCTTTGCTGCCTTCTTTTTAGCTGGGTTGGCAGTGGATCTTGAAAGCCTATTCAGGATAGTGTTTTCAGATTCTAACTGAGATGCTATGTCTTGCCAGTCTTTGCCAAAAAGGTTTTCACCGGAGCAAGAAATATTGCCCAAATTATCTTGAACCCATTGTTGAAAATTCTATCCTTGTAGTCATGCAATTCTGCATGCACCGATGCAGATTGATGTAGCTCTACTGGTGCACTCAAAACAATCAAAGGTTGCTTTATTGACAAATTTTGAGACATTTTGAGCATGCTTGATTAGAGTGAGGTAGTCTGCTTTCTTGTCATCAGGGAGAAGAGGAGCCATTGATTCTAAATCCCTAGTTACCTCCTAGAGGAACGTATCCATGTAGAGTATGTAGGAATTGATTCTGGCTGATAGCATGGAGGCCTGAAAACAACATTGACCAAAAGCATCGAGGGTTCTCAATTCCCTACCTGGAGGGTTGGAAGAATGTGTCTTTGTGCTCTTGATTCAACTCATTGCCGATTCCACTACTATTGAGTAGTGCGGCAATTGTATCTTTTAGAAACTGGGACATTCCGGTACTCGGTACATGGTATCGAGCCATCGAGTATGTGGAGAAATGGTTAGGAGTGTCTCCCACATACATAACATGAGGTCATGGAGAATGCGCTCGATGGCCAGTATGCGCTGATCCATGGAGTTTGCTGATGCTTGGGTATTGGTACCAGAGCTGCGGGCCACGATCCCTGAGCACGGCACCAGGAGCTCTCCGGAGGTGGAGGCCTCGGGAGAGTCCTGGGACCCCATGATGGCTTGGAGGAAGAGTCCTCCCTCTGGGGCTGTTTGGCCAGTGTATCCCCCTCCAGAGCAATGCTCAAGGCATCTCGATGCTTAGAAGGAGATCTACCCTTGAGGGATGGCCAGTCTTCGATGAAGACTTATGTTTTGATACCTGAGATCCATCAGAGGAAGACAATGCCATCGATGACATCGATGCTAGAGAGACAGCGCCAGAGGCAAAGAAGGTACCTAATTGTAGCATCTCTTCATCATCTTCCTGCAGAGGGGACATTCTGAAGATTGATGGTCAGGACCTAGGCATTTTAGACACCAGTCATGGGTGTCAATGGCCAAGATGGTACTGCCACACTTAGAACATTTTTTAAACCCACTGGTTGGTTTTTCGATTTTGTCAGTGACAGAATGGAAGGCCAGGGCTTAAAATGGCATCGATGTGCCTGAAGAAAGAGAATTTCCCCTTCTTTTTTTTTTTTAAAGAAATAAAGAAAGAACCGACCGGGATTCGGTACCAGCGTTGACGGGAAGGCAGATGTGAACAACAAAAATATGAAAAACAGGAATTTTCTGTGGTGACAGGATTTGCTTCCTGCCGGCTCCACGGAAAATGAAGAACTGAGGAGGGAGAGTGACAAAGGCGGGAAGGCAGCTATGCAGGCGCAATGGGATGCTCCTAAAAGCTTTCCTATTGGACGCTGGGGAGCGTTCCCTCGCGAGCTCCATCGGTACCGACATCACCCATATTGAAGATTACATTCCTGCTTATTCCTGGAGATAATTCAGTGCATTCGGATCGGGAGGCTGCATAAAAATAGCAATGAAGAAAAGGTCAAACTGAAGCCATTATGAAAAAAGAAATGTGATGAAACTGAAAAAACTGATGAAAGTAGGAAAGACATAGCAAAAGAGACCTCTGAACACAGTTTTATAGGACTTACAATCAATAATATACTTGTCTATTAATGCATGAACTTGGTATATATCAATATTGGTTATATAGCCCATGTGTAGTGGACTTTGTTCACCTATGTAGCTGTGACTTATAGGAGAAGAAGAAAGCATGTCTTGCAAGTTAGCATGCTCAGATCTCAAGCTAGTTTCCTTTAAGGTCAACTTGGAAGCTAGCTAGAACTATTTCTATAAAGAAAGAAGGATAAATGCTAGAATTTCTGCTCTCGCTGAGAGAAATAACGTTTTATAATATTTCATTTAAATCATTTTGGGGGTTAGTTTGGAAACCCTATTTACGATATGCACATGTAAATATGATCACTTATTTGTGCAAATAATATCCATGTGCAAATGCCATTTTAGAAAGCGCCATTGTACACATGAATGACCGTATCGAAAAAGCACAGAGGCATGTTGGGGGCATGGTCTGGATGAAAGAAAAATCTGCACATGTATCCCCAATTTATATAGGGGACGCATGTGCAAGTTTAAAAACAGTTATGTCTAGAATTACACCTGGACAACAAGAATAGCTATGTAAGAAAGTGTTCAGTTCAGCTAACCCTTTATTGGAAGATTTAATCCCTCATTGATTATTTCCCCCCTAAAAATTGAAAAAGAATAAAACTAGATACCTCTGGAAGTGTCTGAGAGTAGATGCATGTCTATTTTTGCAAACTGACTGTGATACTGTAGCAGCAAAGCGCAGACAAACCAATGATACCAGGAGTCTGTTCAGAAGGTCCAAATCATTTATTTGTGCACAAGTCTCGAACCAATCAATTTCAAAATGGCTGAGCAAAGTTTTCAAGCATTACAACAACTTTTATAGACTTCTGTTCCATTCTAGGTATAGAAAAACATTTCATTGGTCCCGGTAATCTCCCGTACCTCTTCTATTGGTCCCGGTACTGATAAGTTTATCCAGTTATGTCCCTCCAGTGGGCATGACACCTGCATACCCCCCTTCTAGTCCCAATTACAATGGTCAGTTCATCAACTTGTTACTTTCACACTCTCAAGGTTATAGAACCAATTTGTACGTGCAGAGGAGCTGGGCTCTGCAACTCATCTGTCAGCACTCCCAATTATTTCTTTGCAGATGTACTTTTTCTTATCAGTAACTTTTAAACATGTTTTTCTGTATTTTTCCATCTTTCAATACTGCAGTTCTGCTTACCTAAGCTAATTCAATACTTCTACTGAGTTCTATCTTACAATAGCAGCATATTGGGGAATGTGCAATCCTATATGCCTCTCCACAGGCCTCATTTACAGGTCAAGCTAGCCATGCTGGCCTGCTTATGTTCGGACACTGTGGGTCACAGGCCTGCACCTGCCACATTCCCCCCTTTGATTAATCTCACCCTATTACTTAATAAGGTGTGAGAATTAAATCACTTTCTGAAGAATCACATCCTGGCTAAAGGATTTCTACCAGGACTGGCTGTATATAAAGCCATGATTTTTGTTGCGGTCTTCCGCTCTACTGTACTATCAATAGTGTTATGAATGGAACGTATACAACATGGGATTAAACATGGTAATAAGAAGATAACAGCAACAAGGATTAGTACCAATACGATGAAAGTCTTAAATCCTCCCACCCATGAAAAGAGGTTAGCAAACCAATTAGGAAATTTCAATGAGTGCCACGTCTGTACTGGCACATAAGCATGTCTTTGCATATCTTTAGCAATTTCTTCAACTACTTGACCTTTATCATCTATTTTCAAACAGCAATTGGTTAAGTTCAGCTTACCACATACTCCTCCTTCAGCTGCTAACAAATAATCAAGTGCTAAGCGGTTCTGATATATCGCAGTGCGCATCTGAGTACTTTGTCTAGCTAAGAGCGTGAGAGCATGACTAGTTTCATTGGTTATTATTTCAACTACTGCTTGTAAGCGAATGATACGATTAATCATATAAATTGGGGTACGATAACCATACATACCATCATCATTCCAAGTGGCGGGTCCATAATACTCAATAATTCTTTCTGGTGGCCAATCATCACCTTGCCATTTCTCCCACTTGCCTATCTGTAAGGCCTCTCTCTTTTGTCTTAGTGCTCTTTTGTGTCGGTGGGTAGTGTATACTGGGTATCCTAATTCTTCTCCATGTTCAGTGTTTAAAAGAAAGAAAGAAGGTCTGATGGTTCCTAAGACACATGCTCCTCCCCAGTGTGGTGGGAGTTGTGCATATGCTCGGTTTCCACAGATCCAATATAGGCCAGGTGGGGCCTGCCAGGCTTGGATTTCAGCAAGGTTAGTCCATAGACCTGCAAGTTCAGGAAATCTGGTTAATGGGTTAGGAGGTTCAGGATGTCCAATTGCTGACCACCATGCTATCTTCTTGGTTGTGGCATTATAGTACTTTTGGCTAAGACAGACCAGCTGTCCTACCTTTTGGGTGAACTGGGGTCCAGTTCTGGCATAGCAAAGCCGTCCAACGATTGAGTGCGCTAACACCCATTCACTGGTAGTCTTGTGTAATTCAGTCTGATTGTAAATCATGGAATAATTCAATTCTTGGGCTTCCCATGGCCACTGATCTCCCATTTGGGTTCCGCCACAGAAATAACAATCTGTGATCTTAAGACTAGATACTACTGCTCCGGCTAATTCTAGAAATAAATTCTGTGAGGGGTGAGGGATCTCAAACTTATTTACATGCATGGCTTCATAAAAAGTATTATGAATATGATATTTAGATGACTTGTGGGCTTGGGTATTCAATCTGATATACACAATGGTCCCTGGATCTATTGCTCCTCCAGCAATACGTAAACCAAACTTATATCCTTGTTTCCATGCATGGGGATTGTGTATACGTAAGTGTAAGGGGTTACAAGCATCTTTCTGACATTTATCATTTGTGGTTGGCTTGGTTAAAGTAGCCATTCGTTTATCTATTTTCTCATCAGTTATACCAGTATTCCAGGTAGCATAAAAAACACATCCCCAATACGGGCAATAGTAGTCTGCTGCTGGGGCAGTACTATAGCCTGGTTCCTTTTTACCGGTACACTTTCTCCATCCCGTGGCACCTTCTGGACACATATACTTATGGTCATTTCGATACGCTTTCTCCCATGTACCACAGGTGGAATAACTATCTCTATTAATAGCATTGCATGCATCAAAATTCAAAACAGCAGGTTTAGTAATGTCCTTAAGTGGTGGCGTTGCAGCTAATATAGGTCCATCTGCATCCTTCCATCTTATTTCCATCGTGTAATAGGATGGATTCTGATGCGGATTATAACATGTCTTAATTTTCCCATGAGTGCAAACATTTAGTTCAGTGGTGTTATAGATACACCGAGTTACTGTTCCCTCGCAGGTATAGTAAGAATGATAAAGCAAAGTCTGAGTTACTTTCAGTCCAATTCTAGTAGAAGTAATGCAGGCAGTGCATGGAGGTAAAGCATAAGTCTGTTCAAAACCTCCAAAGAAGGCAACCAAAGCAAAGCAAAAGTAGAGATGCATGTCGATGTTGATTGGAGTTCTTCTGAATCCTCAGCTTGCTGATCTTGATCACGACGTTCTATTATTCTTCGTCCCGTTTGCTAATGAAGCAATTTAACGGGTGCTGAGTGTTGATTGAAGATCCTCAAGTTGTCCAGTACACATTGACCAACTTAGCAATTCAGTTGGCTTGTGGAGTCTGGCTTAGTCAGTGTAGTCTCAAAGTAGTGTGTCAAATCACACACAAATTGGGTTCGTTGAAACAAAGCTGTTGCTGCATGGAAAACAGCAATCCTCTTCGAAAGACTTGGCTGCTGCAAAGCACTTGTGATGAAGTGTCTATGCTGCTGGTTGCCGTCTCAGAGTAACTCGCAAGGGTACATCAGGGTGCTGTTCTGCTGTCCACCGCTCTGGTTCAGGATCGGCGGCGGGCTTGACTCTGCTGTGGTGGATCCAGGCGTCGATCTCGGCTACCTTTACTGCAGTTGGGGTAGACAGGATGACGGTGTACGGTCCCTTCCAATGGGGTTCCAACGGTGTCTTCTTCCAATCTTTGATCCACACCGAAGTACCAGGCTGGTAGGGATGCAAGGGTTCCGTCAAGTTGATAGGCAACTGGTCTTGGATCCACGTATGGAGAGTCTGCAGAACAAAACTAAGAGCTAGAAGTTCTTGTCTGGTTATTTCCGAACCAATTTGGACTAGACTTCCTTTGATTCCCTGCACTATTGGTGGGGGTTTACCATACAAAACTTCAAAAGGGGAAAATCCTGTTGACTTTACAGGAGCTGAGCGTATTCTGAATAAAGCTATGGGGAGCACTTGGGGCCACTTCAATTGTGTCTCCTGACAAAGCTTAGACATTTGGGCTTTCAAGGTACGATTCATTCGCTCAACTTTCCCTGAACTCTGGGGTCTGTATGCAGTGTGGAGTTTCCATTGTATCTGCAAGGCTTTTGCTAACTGCTGAGTAACTTGGGAGACAAATGAGGGTCCATTGTCTGACCCTATTACTGCTGGAATTCCGAATCTGGGAACAATCTCTCTCATTAAGACTTTGGTAACTTCTCGGGCTTTCTCAGTTCTGGTTGGGAATGCTTCTACCCACCCAGAGAAAGTACATACTAATACTAATAGGTAATGGTACCCATTGGCTTTTGGCATTTCGGTGAAATCAACTTGGAGGTTGTGCATGGGGGTCACACCTCTTGACTGAACTCGGGGTGCTGTAATAAGGCCTTGCTTGGCATTATTCTTGGCACAAGTTTGACATTGTCGTGCTACTGAGGCTGATATGGTTGTCATCAGAGGGATGTAGAAATGTGGTCTGAGTGCTTTTTCCATAGCACTCTTCCCATAGTGGGTGGCTTCGTGGAAAGCTTTGACAAAGGATGGTCCTAACAGTTCAGGAATTACTATTCGTCCTGGAGGTTGACTGCCCTCTTCTGGTGGCAGCTCAATCCATCCGTCTTTCAATACTCCATTTTCTTTGTCACAATAGTAGTCCAATTCTTTGGTGGTATATCGTGGGGTCCATAGATTCAAAGGTACTGGAAACAATGCTGCTTGCATTGGCATGGCTAGTGGGGCAATTTGTCCTGTCATAGCTGCTTGCCGTGCTGAGGCATCTGCAAATCTATTTCCTCGGGCAACTTCTCCTTTTCCTGCTTGATGTCCTCTGCAATGCATGACAGCTACACGTGTTGGGGCCCAAACGGCATCAAGTAACATCAATATTTCGGGACCATATTTGACTGATTTTCCTCCGGATGTGATGAGTCCTCTTTCTTTATAGAGAGCTCCATGGGCATGCAGGGTAGTGAAGGCATATTTGGAATCTGTATATACATTCAGTATAAGTTTTTCTCCTAACAACAATGCTCTGGTGAGTGCTATCAATTCGGCTTTCTGGGCTGATGTGCCTGAGGCTAGGGCTGATGATTCAACTACTTCGTGTTGAGTGACGACTGCATATCCGGCACAGCGTCGTCCATCAAGGATGAGACTGCTCCCATCAACATAATAGGTTTGGTCAGGATTGTCTATGGGCACATCTGTCAAGTCGGGTCGGCTGGAGAACACAGTCTCCATGACTTCGATACAGTCATGTTCTGGGAGTTCTTCACTGATAGGTATCAAGGTGGCTGGATTCAGGGCATGGCTCACTTCAAGTTGTATCTGTGGGTTTTCACATAACATGCTCTGGTACTTCAACATTCGGGAATTGGTGAGCCAATAATTTGCTTTTTGTTCCATAAGGGCAAGGACTGCATGTGGCACAGTGACTCGTATGTTCTGTCCTAGTGTGAGTTTGTCTGCTTCACTCACTAGTAGTGCTGTAGCTGCAACTGCTCTCAAGCAAGGTGGCCATCCTTTGGCCACAGGGTCCAATTGTTTCGACAGGTAGGCTACAGGTCGTTCCCAATTTCCCAATTTCTGAGTCAACATGCCTAAGGCATTTCCCTGTGCTTCATGTACAAACAAGTGAAAAGGTTTGTGGACATCTGGTAGTCCAAGTGCTGGTGATGACATCAATTCTTCTTTTAACTTCTGGAAGGCTGTGTCCTGCTCAAGTCCCCACTCCAGTGGTGACTTCTCTTCTCCTTTTGTGGCTTCATACAGTGGTTTGGCAATTTGGGCAAAGTTGGGTATCCAAATTCGGCAATATCCTGCCGCTCCCAGAAAGGCTCTGACTTGCTTTCTGGTTGTTGGAGTTGGAATTCTGCATACTGCTTCTTTTCTTTCTCTGCCTAATCTTCTGCTTCCTTGGGTGATACGAAAACCCAAGTATTTCACTTCTTTTTGGCATAGCTGTGCTTTAGCTCTGGAAACTTTATATCCAGCTTCCTCTAGTAACTGCAAGAGATCTTTGGTGGCTAGTATACATTCACTTTCTGATACGGCAGCTATCAACAGATCATCCACGTATTGGAGAAGCACTCTCTTCCCCGGGGCTACTGGATAGCTTGAAAGGTCTTGATTCAGTGCGGCACTAAAGATGGTAGGCGAATTCTTGAATCCTTGGGGTAATCTTGTCCAGGTAAGTTGGCCCCCTCTTCCAGAGATGGGGTCCTGCCATTCGAATGCAAACAATATTTGGCTTACAGGGGCTAATCTTATGCAAAAGAATGCGTCTTTTAAATCCAGTACAGTGAAATGGGTAGCTTCAGCAGGTATCAGTCCTAAGAGGGTGTAAGGATTGGGTACGACTGGATGTATGGTCTCAGCTGCATCATTTACTCTTCTCAAATCTTGCACTGGGCGATAATCATCTGTCCCAGGCTTCTTTACTGGCAAAAGTGGAGTGTTCCATGGGGATTGGCATACTTTTAGTAGGCCATACTCAAGCAATCTTTGTAGGTGGCGATGGATGCCTTCAATTGCGGCTCTTGGGAGAGGGTACTGTTTGACGTGCACTGGTGTAGCACTAGGCTTGAGGGTTACAATTACTGGAGCTATATGTTTGGCTAGGCCTGGGGGGCTGCCTTCTGCCCATACTCCAGGTGGTGCGTCAATACTTTTCAAAGTTTGTTCATAATAGGTGTCTTGGACAGAATCATCAATGTAATACCTCCATTCTTCTTCTCGGGGAACTGTCAGCAGCATTACTCCTGCTGGTTTGGTTTGGGGATTTACTGTCATTTGCATTTCTCCTTGCTCAGAGAAAGATATTTGTGCTTGAAGCTTGGCTAACATATCTCGTCCCAGTAGTGGCACTGGACATTCGGGCATGTAAAGGAATTGATGAGTTACTTGCTGTCCTCCCAGACTGCATATTCGGTTTTGAAGAAAAGACTTTGTGGCTTTGGCACCAGTTGCTCCTATGATAGTGACTGCTTTTGTAGTGAATGGGGCTATCTTTTTGTCTATTACTGAATGTTGTGCTCCAGTATCAACCATAAAGTCCATAATTTGGTCTCCTATTTGTATTCCGACCATAGGCTCCTGGAGACCTAAAGCAAACTTGGAGCCCGGTCTGTCCTAATCCACGTCATTCTCATCATGGGCTGGTGTGGCCAATGCTTGAATGGTTCCTCCTCTCTCTCGCTGGAATTGTTCTCGATTGGCTCCTCCTCGGCTTCGGGGATAGCTTCGTCTTTCTTCTCGCCACTGATGGCTGCTGTCGTCATCATGCTGGGCGTCTTCGAGTTGCGGGCACGTATCTCTCCAATGTCCTTCCTCTCTGCAATAGGCGCATTGGTTCACGCCTAGTCTCTGGGTCCGGCCTCCGCCTTGACCCCGCCCTCTTCCTCTGCTCCTTCGACTAGGGACACCTCCCCTTTTCTGTTCCACTATGGCCGCAGCCAAAAAATCAGCTTTCTTCTTCATCTTTCTATCACATTCTCTCTGTCTTTCAGTATCACGATTCACATACACTTTATGAGCGACTTCCAATAACTGTGTTGCATTCATGCCCGCAAACCCTTCTAACTTCTGTAATTTGCGTCTAATGTCTGGTTGAGACTGGTTTACAAAAGCAGAATTCACCATACATAAACTTCCTGGTGCCTCGGGATCATAGGGAGTATACATTCTGTAAGCTTCAGTTAATCTCTCATAAAAATCTGCTGGGCTCTCATCTATCCCTTGGATAACTCCTGCAACTTTGGAAAGGTTCATAGCTTTCTGGCCCCCCCTTTTCAGGCCTTGTAAAAAGCCTTGGCGAAAACGGGCTAGGGCTGTGGATCCTTCATCTGTATTTGGATCCCATTGGGGGTCTTCATTCGGGAATTCTCTCTGAGCTGCTTCCCTACGATCTATTATATTCTGCCCCTGTGCCGGAGCTGCAGGGTTTTCTGCCATCCATTCAATAGCTGCTTTTCTAATTCTTGCTCGTTCTTCTGTAGTGAATAGGGTGGTCAGGAGCTGACGGCAATCTGGCCAAGTGGGTTGGTGAGTTTCCATAATACTAGTTACTAATTCTGTCAGCTCCTGGGGCTTACTAGTATAGGAGGCATAGTGCGACCTCCAATTTAATAAATCAGTTGTAGAGAAAGGGATATACACATAAGTTAGGGGTCCCGCTACCACTTCATCATTATCATTCTTTACGGGCACTCCCGGGACTTGCCGTAAGGGAAACAGTTTAGCTGCCATGGGTGTCTTTTGGGATCTAAGGGTTATTGTCGTTGCCTTTGCAGGAGTCACTTTCTTTTTCTCAACAGGTTTTGCTTTGGGTTTCGCTGTCACTGGCGTGCTAGTGCTAACACTAGCCTTCTCAATTATTTGTACACTTTCCTCCTCATCTGGGGGATTCTCTCTTTCTCCTTCTTCTGTCTCCACTTCTGACTCGCTTTCTAGGTCCTCCTCTTCTTTTCTCGCTAATTCTTCCTTTTTCTCTTCTCCAGGAGGGGGATCAGGGGTTGGGTCCCGCCTCGGCTCTGGCCGTCTCTGGGGTTCTGGGGCAGGACGCCGGGCTACTCTTACTGGACCTGGGGTTCGGGGCTGCCTGAGAGTTATTTCTGGGGAATCAGGATCTGCCAGGATGGGCTTCTGTCTGGCTTTCTTATCCTGCTCTTTCATTCTAGGCTGTTCCGTTTTCTGTCTAGAATCTGCTTTAGCCAACATTATTCTGCACTGTTCCTCATAACAGCGCTGCGCCCAGGGGGGCGGATCTTCACAAATACTTAACCAGGAATCTATATAAGGGTACTGATCAGGGTGCGCTACCCGCACTCTACGGTGTATTGACTGAATAATCTCTACTTTGAACGTTCCCTCTCGGGGCCAGATGGGGTCTAGATCGGGCCACTCCCTAGTACACAAAATTTGCAAACGGGCTGCTGTCATTTTAATACCATAATCTCCTGAATATCCCTCTTTAAAATGTGCGATCATACATTCTAATGGAGTGTTTCTAGTAGACCCCGCCCCTCCCATTTCGATGTGTGCGCGCAACAACAGACAGAAGGGAAAAGGGGAAAGGAGGGCGGACCGTGGGTAAGGGGTCCTCACGGCCCTGGAAACGTATAAGGAGTACAAATAACAAGACAAGACGACAATCGCTTCCCCCTTTTCGCGACCTGAACGCGGTCGCCCGGTCAGGAAATGCGCTACTCAGGGGTCCGCCTTCACTTGGTCCGTGCTGCCAGACCTCTCATTCACACTTCGTTCACACAATCATGCTAGCAACGTATCCCAGAATGCATTCGTTTCTACCTATTCTGACTAGTCTTTTCCAATTTCCCAATTACAAAAAGGATGGGGGTTTCACCCAGCGAATTCCCATGCCAGGCTACTCGGCCCTTCCTTGAGAGGTGATCATGCTCTCTTACCAATTCCCAATATCTCGAGATTACAAATTCCAAAGTTCCAAGTTCCAATGGCAGTACTGCGCTTTCTATTTCTGTCTAGACCCAAAATCAAAACTATACTCACCGGATCCGGTCCTCAAACTTCCCAAGCAGGCGCATGAGTTGGACCTCGGACTCCCCTCACTCGGGTTCGAGGCGTTGACTCCAGCCGGGCTCGTCACCCGCCGAGGTCCGACCAGCTCCCTCCGATACAAGGGACCGGTGGCGCCAGGGAGCAGCCCTCGTCGGAAGGGCGCGATCCCGGCAGGACCAAGCCTATAGAGGCGGAAAGTCGTGGTATATTGCCCTATATACATTTTGATTCCACAACTTCCCGGCCAATGCACCAAGGAATATGTAGCAGCAAAGCGCAGACAAACCAATGATACCAGGAGTCTGTTCAGAAGGTCCAAATCATTTATTTGTGCACAAGTCTCGAACCAATCAATTTCAAAATGGCTGAGCAAAGTTTTCAAGCATTACAACAACTTTTATAGACTTCTGTTCCATTCTAGGTATAGAAAAACATTTCATTGGTCCCGGTAATCTCCCGTACCTCTTCTATTGGTCCCGGTACTGATAAGTTTATCCAGTTATGTCCCTCCAGTGGGCATGACACCTGCATACCCCCCTTCTAGTCCCAATTACAATGGTCAGTTCATCAACTTGTTACTTTCACACTCTCAAGGTTATAGAACCAATTTGTACGTGCAGAGGAGCTGGGCTCTGCAACTCATCTGTCAGCACTCCCAATTATTTCTTTGCAGATGTACTTTTTCTTATCAGTAACTTTTAAACATGTTTTTCTGTATTTTTCCATCTTTCAATACTGCAGTTCTGCTTACCTAAGCTAATTCAATACTTCTACTGAGTTCTATCTTACAATAGCAGCATATTGGGGAATGTGCAATCCTATATGCCTCTCCACAGGCCTCATTTACAGGTCAAGCTAGCCATGCTGGCCTGCTTATGTTCGGACACTGTGGGTCACAGGCCTGCACCTGCCACAATACGTGTGTTAAGTGCCAACATCTACACATGAACATTGTGAAATGCCGGTACTTACATGTGTAAGTTTTTGGGTCCCCCCCCCCCCAATCGATTTTTCCCACATGCATGTTTCTGAAATGGCTCCTCCCACTGCACATGGATAGCACTTCCTTCTGACCAGACCCTTTTTTAAGAGTAACATCCATCTTAGAAACATAGAAAAATGATGACAGAAAAAGACCACATGGCCTATCTAGTCTGTCCTTCCATATCACCCACTACAACAGTCCCCTTTTTTCCTTTAGAGATCTTCAGAGTAAGATTGCCAACTTTTTGAAAGAAAAAATCCCACCACCTGTTGCTGCTTGTACTCTGCTCCACCTCTTACTCCACCCCCTGTTCTACCCCCACCCTGCCCCCTGCTCCATCCCTGCTATGATGGCAGCATACAGGGTTTAGCTTCTGCAGGACACATAGGATAGGGTGGGTACAAGAGGTTGCAGTCTTCAGCAACAATTGAGCTACAGTTCCTTTCTTAATCCTCCAACACACATATGCTCCCCCATGTGGCATTAAATCCAAACATATATTCTCTATTCACAGAACCCCCTTCCCCACCCCCAACAGTGGATGTAGAGCAGAGCCAGGACGTTTCCCCATAGAACATACTATATAAAAAATGTTCTGATTCTGTTGTCATCTCACCAATAGTAATACACACCCTTTTAGTACTAAGCATACTATGAAGTAATACAAAACTCTACAAAAAAATCACTTAGGACCTACTGAAAATCTACCATGCCAGCACTAATTTCCAAAATTCACACAACAAGGACCCTAGGAAAAGACAGTACTGTAAATATTTCAGTGAGCCCTAGATCAGTACGCCTGTTAGGAAAACTGAACACATCAGAATAATGACACATTCTTACATATAAACTCCATGCTAACAGAATACTCAGCCCCTTGCAGATATACACTGCAAAAACTGACATATTCCAATCACTTAATAGAAAATAAAATTATTTTTCTACCTTTGTTGTCTGACCATTTTATTTTCCTTATTATGTTGATCCCAGGCTCTGGTTTCTGCTTTCTTCTGTCTTCTCTTAACTCTTTTCAGTATCTCCTGTCCATTTGTCATTCTCTCTCCTCCTGTCTTCACTTCCTCCCCTTTATTCATCTTTGATATTGATCTCTTCCTTTCAGCTTTCTTCCATTCATTTTTCTGCTTCACTACCCAAGTTTCACTCCTTCCTACAAACTATTTTTACTGCATCTACCTGCAATTTTCCCTGACCCCAGATCTCACATTCCTCATCGTTCACACCTTCTCCAACATCTTACTAACTTCCCTTTCTCCCTCTCCAGCCCTCCTCCTCATGCCCAGAATCTCCTCTCTCGCCTGCTCCCCAGATCCAGCATCTCTCCTTTCTCCCTCCATCCAATGTCTCACATCCAGCATCCACTCCTTGTCCCCCCTCCCAGTCCCCTCTCCCTATGTCCAGCATCCTCTGTCCCTCTAGTCACCCCTGCCCAAGTGATCCAGCATATCCCACTGGTGCCCCTATTCCCCTTCCCTCCATAATCCAGCATCGCCCTCATCTGTGTCTCTATTTTTCATCCTAGGGCCCTATTATGTCCAACATATCCCTTTCAATTTCTCTACCCCTCTCCCAACCTCTCCCTATCTGTGTCCCTATTCTCCCTCCCACAGATCCATCATGTCCAGCAAATTCCCTCCCTTCTCAAGTCCACCATTCCCCCATCCATTTCCCTATTCTCCTTCCCACAGTCCCTGAGGCCCATCATATTCAGCAAACCAGTACATCTCCTCCATTGCCCCTTACCTTCCCCAGTTCCAGCATTTCCCTTATCTGAGCCCTTATTCCTCTCTCCCACAGCTCCATAGAGTTCAGCACATTCCCCCTCCTTTCCAAATCCTGCATCTGATTTTCCTAATGAAACCTGCTGCACCAGCAACCCAGTAACAATCGCATCCCTAAGATGAGTCCCCATGGAGGTCTGCCATGGTTCCTTACACAGTACATCCAAAGCATGGATACTATCAGTCAGTGGTAATTTTCCATCAGATCAGCACCCCTGGAACCCTTTTTGAACTTGCTTCCTTTTCTCCATTGCAGCTTATGTTCCCCTTCCCGTGCTCCATTTCCCCCTTACTTTACCATTTACCATCACTAATTTGAAAAGTGTACACTAGCAGTTTAACACAATGTCCAGAATCAGGCATGCTGGATGTTCATATGTGTATCTCACTGGAAGTATTAGGCGCTATCAGGAGCTAGGTGGATGCAGGGTGTGTGTGTGTGTGTGTGTGTGTGTCTGCGTGCATGCATGTGTGTGTCCAGGGGAGTGTTGGGAACTGCATGTGTATGTGTGGCTGTCTGTCTTTCATGGGAAGTGTTGGGTGCTTGTGGTGATGAGAGTGAGCAGGAGAAAATGGAAATAGAAGAAAAAGACACTTGTACCTTTAAAACTACTGACAGCTCAGCTCTATACAGAGGTAGGAAAGCTACTATGAAAAAAAGCCAGGCCAACCCACGCCCTAGTTGTAATGAGGAGGCAGGCTTAGCTGCTGATTATGAGCACACGTGCCAAGAGGAAGCTCTGATAGGAAGGAAACAGGTTTTTAAACCCATCTTCAAACAGAAGAAGGGAGTTCACAGCTCTCGTTTGAGTTCAGCTTGGAGGAACAGGAGTGCAAGTTCCAGGAGTTCATCTGGCTCAAAGAGTTCCAGCCATGGGAGAGAAGGTGCCAGTTTGAGTCCAGGTCCTAGGAGCTCACGGATACCTGAGAGACGTGAGTGTGCTGGTTTCCAGCTGCTGAAAGCTAAGAGCAGAGAAGGAAACACTCCATGTCTGGGAAAGGTTCCTAAACCAAAAGCCAGCCAACGTTCTGGGAGAAAGGCTGCAAACCTGTGGGAACAGGTACCTTTATCCTGTATTCAGATTCCTAAGCTGAAAACTTCAACTGACAAAAGGTGGGTGGATTTGTTTCACTGGGGAAAGAACCAGGACCCAACCGTTAGCAGGGAAGTTAATTTGAACTCAGTAAAAGCTTTGAAGCAAGCATTTCAGGGAGGAGAAGCTTACTCTCCTTATGTAAATGTTTATGACCAAAAGGAGAAATTATGGAATGAATTTTGGGAATTCTTACAAGCCAGAAAGCCTGAAGAAAGTGCTGAGGCCTGGAGTAGAGATAAACCAGCCGCAGTACCGGAGCCCATGCAGATAGAATTACCTGAGTCACAATCTTCCCCAGAAGATTGCCAGATGGATTGCTCTCTTTGTCTTAGGGAAGCATAAGTTCCTGTGTGCAAGGCTAAGGAAGCTTTTGTAGAAGAAAGAAGGTACTTCTGCTAGAAGGAGCTCATAAGGCTGTGTTATGTTTATTGTCATGAAGACCGCTGCTTGTGTTTAAAGAGACTTGTGCTGCATTTACTTCAAGTACAATTGCCTTTTGTTTACTCTTCTGTTACTGGAGAAGTTATCCATTTTTGTGTTCGTGTACAGAACTTTAATGCGTGTGGAAATCCACAATAATAAAAATATTCTTGTTTGCCTCAACCTTCGGTTGCACAACTGCAGTTTGTCTTTTTGAATACAATTTTCTCAACTACAAGTCCCAGAGTGCATTGCTGGTGGCAAAGGGAAAATACAGTTCATTTAAGGACAGACAAGGCAGCCCATAGCTGTAAGCCTCTGGCCCAGGCTTGGGTACCACAGTGCTGCATTTGTGTGTTATGGGGAGTATGCATGCATGTGTGTCTGCCATGGGGAGTATCAGAGGCTGCATATGTGTGTATATGAGTCTGGCATGGGGAGTGTCACAGGCTGTGTGCATGTCTCTCTCTCTCTCTCTCATGACCTCCCTCCCAGGCTTATTTAAGCTATTTCTCTCTCTCTCTCTCTCTCTCATACCCCCAACTATCACCCAGTGTCTCTCTCTCTTTCTTGTAGCCTGCACCAGCCATCACCCAGTGTCTCTCTCTCTCTCTCTCTTGCGTAGTCCCCCCAGCCATCACCCAGTGTCTCTCTCTCATAACTCCCCAAGCTATCACCCAATATCTCTCTCAAAGCCCCCCACCATCACGCTCCCATCAATCAACCAATGTTTATCTCTCATTCCCCCATCCCCCACAGCCATCACTCATTGCCTCTCTCTTTCTCTCCTTGAACCTTAGGCATGCTAGGGGATCGAGATGCAAATTGAAATTGCCAAGCAACAAGGCATGAGGGTAGGACAAGAAAATCTCAGAGATAGGAGGAGATCATCCCAACCTTGTGATGAGAGAGAGGGCGGAAGATAAATCAGAAGAAACTGGAGGGCAGGGACCGAGCTCAACTGGAAGAAAATAGAATTGCGACAGTGAATGGCAGGAGTATGAATCTCCTGAAGGAAGAGAGCAGAATGGTGAAGAACGGCCATGCCCCCTCCAATTCACCCCATCACAGGGAGGAGAGGGCTGAGAATCCTGGTGACAGGCAGCAAGTAAGGAGGGCATCCTCCCCTTCGCGGAGCCAGGTTTCAGTCACAAACAAAGTGTCCAAGGACTTTTGTAGATCAGGTCATGAACAACTACACTTACAGTAGATCGGATGGACCGACAGGAGGGTCAAGCGGAGGATAAGCTGAGAAGACAAGCGTAGGTAAGGACTAGATCAGGAGGCGGAGGGACAGCATGGTAAAAGATTGGCAGGGGACCTAGAGAGATATGAATGGAACGTATGGGGCAGGCAGTGTAGGATGCCAGCCCCAGTGGACTGGTATGGAAGCCATCTGAGAAAGACCAGCAGATGAAGCAGTCACTAAACCCAACAGTGAGAGCAATAGTAGTGCAAACATGCATGCAGGCAAACACCCTGGAATGGAATGGAGCAGTTATAGTGGTGAAAACACCAATGGAAGTGCAATGCAGGTGGGGTGCATGATCCAGAGGATTCAGGAGTCACCCCCAAGACCTCACCCAAGGAGAACGTGCTTTTTGGGTGCACTCTTTTGACATGCACCCGTGGCACTTGATGCCATGGGGTCAAATGCTGCAAACATCAAGTTTAAATCTGATGAGCCTTCAGAGGAATAGGTCACTTCCGGGTGAGATGGGAATAGTGACTGGACAGTGAAGCAGAAGGGTTTTTTTACAGTAGAAAAGAGGAAGGAAGAAGTGTTACTTTTCAGACTGTAGAGCAAATGAGTATAAGAAAAAGAGGGAAAGGCCGCACATGCTCAGAACTTTATACTAAGAGAGCTGTAAGAGAGCATTTTCCGGGAGAGCCAGTATGGCCTCTCCTTCACCAGGCCCTCTTGCTCTCAGAGCTAGCAGGCCTACTAAGGGACAAGGCAGTACCTCTGGGGCAAGGGCTTCTAATCAAGGTACTTTCTTGTCCCCAAAAGAACCAGGGGTCTCAGGCCCATCCTGGACCTCTGAGATCTGAACAAGTTCCTGGTGAGGGAGAAGTTCAAAATGCTCTCCCTTGAGACACTGTTGCTCTACCTTCCCCAGGGAGATTAGCTAAATGATGCCTACACTCACATCCTGGTCCACCCTTCTCACCGGCACTACCTGAGATTCATGGTAGGGGGAGGCCACTACCAATTCAGGGTACTTCCCTTTGGCCTGGCCTCCTCAACAAGAGTTTTCACAAAGTGCCTAGCAGCGGTAGCCATCCATCCAAGGGGTGTTCGTCTTCCCTTACTTGGGTGAATGTCCTGGTTCTGCTCTGCACCTACTGTGGATGCAAAATATATCTTGAAAAAGAAAAAGCAAGAACCATAACGCAGTTTATAACAACAAAATAAAAATGAGTTATCATTTAGTTTTATAAACTGTGCTGTTGGTTCCTGCTGTCATTTAGTTCCTTGGTGTGCAAACTGGACCGTACCTAGCCCTGTGCAAGCAGTGCAGCCGCACAGGGCGCAAAGTCTTGGGGGCGCATTTCGGCTGTCTGCTGTTGCCCTGCCGTCACTGGCAG
The DNA here is from genome assembly GCA_033557465.1 of Ichthyophis bannanicus. Classification (NCBI taxonomy): domain Eukaryota; kingdom Metazoa; phylum Chordata; class Amphibia; order Gymnophiona; family Ichthyophiidae; genus Ichthyophis; species Ichthyophis bannanicus. The sequence goes on along the minus strand of CM066036.1, from coordinate 339,796,190 downwards.
GACAATAGCAGGCAGCCAAAATATGCCCCCAAGCCTTTTCGCAGCACTTTAAGCAGGTCTGGTCCCTCCCACCTCTGACGCGATGTCAGAGCAGGGAGGGACAGATCTGCTTAAAGTGCCGGCACCTTTGAGATCAGGCGCATGCCCCACCTCCTCCCTATACCTCCGTCCAGCGCTGCCTGCTCTTTCCCTGCTGCCGGCGCCACCGTGAAAAAAACAGAGGGCGGTGGCAGCAGCAGGAAAAGATCAGGCAGCGCTGGACAGAGGTATGGGGGGAGAGGGGGGTATGTGCCCAAGCTGCAAGTCACACAGGGTGCGATTGCAGCTCGATATGGCCCTGTGTGCAAACATCTTGCATTTCCTCCATATAATCTAATCGGCTTTTTGGTTTGGTTCAGTCTCTGATTGGATTTCTGAAAAAGCCCCGCCCCCCGTAATGTGGGCAGGGGGACCATCTAATGTGGGCAGCGGGGACCATCTCATTCTTCGCCTCAGGCAGCAGATTGCCTTGAGCCGCCCCCTGCCTGTTACAGATGAGTAACTACGCTTTCCATTCCAGCACCATCCGAAAATGTTACCCATTTGTGTGTCTCAGTCCTGCTTGTCAACAGAAAATACTAGAATTGGCTCAGTTAATCAGACACCAGTATATTTTACTCCAGCAGATCTGAACCATTGCTGGAAGGATGGGGTAATAACTGAGGAAACAGACTCTAAGTGCCCGATATTCGAAGGGCATTTACACAGTTTACAGCCTAGTAAACTGTGTAAATGCCTTACATGGGGATATTCAATGGCCTCGCCTATCTTTAAGGCGCCGATCACTAACCAGGCAGCAGCTTCCTGTCCCTGTGACGATCATCGGATATTTAATGCCATCACTGTGGCATTGAATATCTGGTTTAGATGTTGGCGGGGAGGGCTGAGCGCCTCACAGCGCATAGCCTTTCCAAACAGTGAGCAGCTGAAAATCGAGCCTTAAGGCTTCCCCATCATATGATATTATACCCAGTTCTGCAAACTGTTAGTGCAGTGTTTTCAAAGGATGTTGTTGGAGTACCTGAATACAAGGCCGTACCGAGGGAAGATCGCGCCCTGTGTGACTTGCACATGGGGCGCGCACACCCCCCAGCGGCAGGAGAGAAGAGGCGTGCCCGATGTGCAAATCGTCGTGCTTAGCATGCCGGCGGAAGGCTTAAGGGGCGCATTTTAGCTTTCTTCCCTTGCCTGCCACCGCTGAGAGAAGAAAAAGTGGTGGCGGCAGACAACGGAAGAAAGCTAAAATGCGCCCCTTAAGCCTCTGCGCCCTGTGAGGCTGCACCGCTCGCACAGGGCTAGGTACGGGCCTGCCTGAATATAACTTGTGAGCTACTCCTGAAAAAGGCATGAGCTAAATCCAAAATCCTTTTCCTTCCATTCCCTTCCCTTATACCTTTTATAAAAACAGCCATTTTAAATCCAATAATATCAAGGATCCAAGTTTGGTAAAGTGCTAGTCTTTGGCTATGAGTGTTTCCCCACTGACTGTGGAATTGGTGCTGCAATCAGTCAGCATTCTCAAGCAACACTGGGTCCAAGTTAAAAATAGGTTAGCAAATCTATCTTTGCCACAGACAATGGGCTAGATATACGCAAGTCCCCTTTACAATAGGGACTTAAGTATGTAAATAGCACACAACTTTCTACATGCTCCTTATAGAATTATTTCCATTATGTCCAAAGCCTTGGAGGGGACAATCTCAGGATGCTTTGGAAGAGTGCCTTTACTTGAAAGACACTGAGGCTGGCTGATTATCCCCAAATAATTTTGCAAGGAAGGGGAACCTGAGATTTTGCTGACTTAATGGCTAAGTGGAGTTGAGACTTAGATAGAACTATCACTCCTGAACAAATCAAAAGAAAAGTGTATGCAGGGCTTTTTTTTGAGGAGGTATGCAGAAGTACGGAATACCAGCAGCTTTTTCATTGCCTGCTAAAATTGACCCATGGTTCTCATGTATTATTTATTATTTATTTATTTTATTTATTTAACAGTTCTTCTATACCGCTCTATTTTAGATCAGAGCGGTTTACATTTAACATCAACTATACAACACAAGGAACTTTGAGTTGTATTTACAATAAACAGGAAGATCAACTTGGAAGTAACTGGGGGAAACTATGTACAATTCTTAACTCTATACATTGTATCACACTGGTACCTGATTTCAGGCAGAACATATCTACATCTTATTTACACTGGGGTACATTCTGAGCGATATAGTGTATCTGGATATTAATGAAAGAATCTTGCATATGAGTACTGGCACCTTTTTTGCTACGGAAAATACACTGTGTATGGTATGTTAAAATGTTATCTGAAAATGTACTAGGAAATGTATTTTGCCTCTGCCTTTTTATCAGACAGTTCTGGGTTGTGGTCTTGCAATATCTGGCATAGGTGGTGAATGTGCAGATTCATGCAATGGTAAAAGGCATGTTCTAATTATCTCTTGGTGATTTCTTCATATAGAAAGGGACAAAAGCGATTCTTTTGAAATGCATTCCTAGTAGGGTGCCGTGTTGGAGAGAGAAGGAGGAGAGGTTTTGATAGCTACCCGCTGGAGTGGCCTCATTGTCGCCGCTGCTGCTGCCTGGTTCAGTTTGGTATCTCTGACAGGCGTGTTGGAGGACAGCCCACTTGCTGGTAGAAGATCCCCGCCTGTATAAGAACTGTTGTTGCCACAGCCACAGTGTTATTTGGTGTTGTGTTGGAGACAGAAGAAGGAGAAGGGGTTTTGAAACCTACCACCTGGATTAGCCTGAATGATTTGGACACTAAGGGGTCTATTCTGTACCAAGAATAGCGGGAATGGATGCCCTGTTGAGATGTCCATCCCTGCTATTCGTCCACTCTTCCCATCCCCGAGAAGCCTCCCCATATGAGCAAGGAGTTAGATGGAGGCGGAGTTAGGGCAGGCAGTGGGCGGTCCGTGGCCCCGGATGTGCAGGGCCCATTCTGATGTTAGCCCTGTATACCTGGGGCCAGCAGACTAGACCGGACGCCATGATACCGCTGCTCCATTCAGGAGCCTGACTGAGTTAGCCGGGCAGGAGCCTGTAAACACAGGCTGACCAGTATCAGGTCCCGGCCTGCACATACAGGCTTAGACGCGATTCTGATTCCAAGAGGGCTAGACGTGCCCCGTGGGATCAGAATTGCATCTATTTCTGTGTGTCCAGTTCAAACCGGACGCACAGAGATCAGGATGTGCATTACAGAATGTGCCTCTAAGGGCCTAATATTCAACTAGGCAGACTATGTGAGGCCTGATCTTCAGCATCAGAGACTTCATTACCAAATGCTAGGTTGCACCCTACCTGGTTTGCTACTTGGTTCTTCTTCTGAGGCTCACCAGCTATTGGGCCTTTAGCTATTGCAGGCCCTTCATTATTCAGCTTTATCAAGTCCTCAATCTCTGTAAGAAAATGTAAGAACTTGCGTTCCTCTTGACAGAGCATGGTCAGTCTTGCTGGGAACCAAATGCTGGCTCTCAAACTACTTTTATCAGGGAATTCTGATACTGGAGCAATGCTTTCCTTTTCCACGTAGTCTCTGCACTTACATCAGGAAAGCTAGAAATTTTCCAATTCTTGTAGGTGACGGATTGCATTTTCCATGCATTCAAAACAACATGCTTTTTTTTTATACTGGATGAGCAGCACTATAATCGCTCTTGGCCACTTGGAGGACCAGGTTTGGGCCTAGTCTCCTGGTGTATATATCCAATCTCATAAGAAGGGGAGGCAATATTGAGCAGGTAGCTTATATCCAATAACTGCTTAACAAACTCTCTGGTACTGTATCTGGCAACCATGCTCCTTCTGGCACACCAAATATATGGAGATTCTGTCCCCTATTTCTATTTTCCTGATCCTCCCCCTGTCTTACAACCACTGAACAGTTTTGCAGAGTTTAAGTATTTCCTCCTTCTCAACCACATGTTCATCTTCCAGCCCGTTCACCTGCTCTTCCACCTCCACCTCCGTTCACCTGCTTCTCCATCTCTGTTAAACTGCTTAGAAGATCTTCTAATTTCTGCTTGAATCAGTCTGACACCAAGTTAAAAATTTCAAGTTTCAACTCCCTGATCTCTCTTAGTAACATAATCATATTCACATCACCAATCAGGACATTCACCTGCACCCCTGATTCTTCCACACTTTCATCTGCCATTTTTTCTGGCCAGCTGCCCATCTGAATTAATTTTTGGGCTTTTTCTGAATAGAATCTTTAATTGACTTGCTTGTACATATCTTCTGTATTTTGGGCATTCCAAGCCAATGAGCACTATTAAAAGGGGCAGCCTCGAGGAGCAATAAATACTGGTTTTATAATGAAATGACTCGGAGCTTCACATACCTCTGACTGCTCACATCTGCACCGGAACCAGAAGCCTTTGCTACAGTTTTTGAAAGCATGAATATACATGTGGATAAAGGTAAGCCAGTTGATATAGTGTATCTGGATATTAAAAAAGTGCTTGAAAAAGTCCCCCATGAATGACTCCTGAGGAATTTAAAAAGTAATGGGCTAGGAGGCACTATTCTGAGTTGGGAACTGGTTAAAAGATAGAAAATAGAGCTAAATGAAGTGGAGGAGTGGCCTAGTGGTTGGGGCAAGGTACTTCAGGCCAGAAGGTTGGGGGTTCAAATCCCACTAGAGGACAGCAACCTTGGGCCAGAAGGACTGGGGTTTCTAGTCCCACAGGTGCTCCTTGTGGTCTTGGGCAAGGCACTTAACCCTCCATAGCCCATGTTCCCTGTAAAATAGTTATCTCCAAGTTATAATGTCCTGTTCAATGTAATTTCAGTTTGTTCAATGTAAACCACACTGATGCAGAATAGCACGGTATATAAGAGAATATAAATAAATGATCAATTCTCTCAATGGAGGAAGGCAAATATGGAGTACCCCAGGGATCTACAGTCAAACCTCAGTTTTCATGATTAATCCGTTCAAAAAAGTCTGACTAAAACCAAAATGTATGAAAACTGAAGCAATATTTCCCATAAGAAATAATGTAAATCCAATTAATCCATTCCAGACACCCAAAAATATTCACAAAAAATACATTTTATAGAGAATAACTATATTTTTCATACAGAAAACAATGAGAAATAAATATAAATGACTAATGAAATGGATTAATGAACATTTAACATCACTTTTATCTTTATTAAAGACTCTTGTTGGCATATGGAAGACAGTGAGGAGGGGAGAGGGAGGAGGAGAGGTTATTGTTTGGAAGGGGAATCCCCCTCCATAAGGACCTCAGGTATCAAGGCCCTATCCGGGGTTACTTCCCTTTGTCTTTTACTGGCACAGAAATTAAAAAAAAAGAAAAAAACAAGAAGGATCCACAAAAAAAAAAGCCTCCAGTAAAGGCACCAGCCACAGCCACCGGAAACACCACTCTCCCGCTCAGGCAACCTGGAACGCAGAGCTGAGCATGCATTCCAGATCCATGTGGCAATGGCTGCAGCAGCACGGGCCCCTGAAGTCTCAGTCAGGCAGTAGAACAGCTCCTGTCACTTCTCTCACCTGCCCGATCGTCACAGGACAACACACACACACACAGATATAGCACTGTAATCTGATCCCCGACTCTCTCACCCGCCTCCGATTCCGTCTCAAAAGCAAATTGCAAGCTGGAAGAAATGCTCAGCAGCAAGTTTGGAAGACCCATCAAAGTTTCGCCGTCAGCAAGGAATCCCAGCAGGGAGTCCTCTAATTGAGCGTGTCGGAAGCATCAGATCAGCCACACTCTCACTCCTTGATTCTTGCTACTGTATTTCTCAAAGGATCGCTGAAAGCAAAGCGGTCTGGATCGCAAAAACAAGCTAAGTACTGTACTTTACTGAACGACCCCCCCCCCTGGAACGGACCATTTTAAAATTGTACGAAAACCGAGCAGATGTACAAGAACCGGGACAAAATCTCAATGGAAAAAGATGTTGAAAACCGAAGCATACGAAAACTGGGGCATACAAAAACCAAGGTTTGACTGTATATTGGAACTGCTGATTTTTTATATATTTATAAATGATCTGAAATTGGAATTGAATAAAGTGATCAAATTTGCAGACGACACAAAATTATTCAGTTGTTAAATCACAAGCAGATTGTGAGAAGTTGCAGGACACTCAAGACTGGAAGATTAGGGTTTTCAAATGGCAGATGAAATTTAATGTGAACGAGCGCAAAGTTATGCATATAGGGAAGAATAATCCATAACTATAGCTAGATGAGGCTAGGATCCATATTAGGAGCCACCATCTTGGAAAAGGATCTAGATATTATCGTGAATAACACATTGAAATCCTCTGCTCAGTGTACAGCGGCAACCAAGAAAGTTAATGGAATGTTAGGAATTATAAGGAAAGGAATGGAGAATAAAGCAAAGAATATCATTATGCCTCTGTACTGCTCGATGGTAATTGCACCTTGATTACTGTGGGCAATTCTGGTTGCTGCATGTCAAAAAAGATATATCGGAATTAGAAAAGGTACAGAGACGGGCAACCAAAATAATAAACAACTCTACTTTGAGGAAAGGCTAAAGATATTAGGGCTCTTCAGCTTGGAGAAGAGAAGGCCAAGTGGATATATGATAGAGTTCATAAAATCCTGAGTGGAGTAGAATGGGTAAATGTGAATCAATTTTTTACTCTTTCAAAAAGTACAAAGACTAGAAGGCACACCACGAAGTTTCGAAGTAGAACATTTAAAACAAATAGGAGAAACTATGTTTTCTTTCAATACATAGTTAAGTTAGGGAACTTATTGCCAGAGGATGAGTAAAAGCAGTGGCATAAATTCTGCCCACGCAGCCCTCGCAATGCGGGGGGAGGGGGGAGAGGGGGGCTAGGCAGGAAAGAAGCCCACACGGCGGCACGGCACTATAAATTGTTGGCCATGCTGCCTCCGCTTCATGCCCCGCGGCTGTTATTTCCCCAGCTAAATCTCGCAATAACAGCCGCATTGCAAGATTTTGGCCTGGAAAAACACTTGGCGGGATTGGAGCAGAGGCAGCGCGGAAAATAAATTAAAGTAAGTTTGCCACACAGGGGGTGAGTGTGTGTGACAATGGGGATCACCGCAGTGGCGGCATAATAATGGGGGGAGCAACAATGGAGAGGGTCGCCATGTGGGGTGACAATGGGGGGGCCCTCAGCAAAATTTTGCTTGAGGGCTCATCATTAGAACTTTTGCAACTGGATAAAAGCGATTAGTGTATCTGGTTTTTAAAAAGGTTTGGTCAAATTCCTGGAGTAAAAATCCATAAAATATTGTTAAGGTACTAGTACTACTATTAATCCTTCATATAGTGCTACAAGGTGTACGCAGCGTATACAAACATATAAAGAAGACAGTCCCTGCTCAAGCTTACAATCTAATCAAGACAAACAGAATAATACAAGAGAAACAAGGAGGGCTCAAATAGGGAAGGAGACATAAGGAGAACAAGGGATTAGGATCCAAATGTGGCCTCAAAGAGGAAAGCTTTTAGCATGGATTTGAAGAGGGGGAGATAAGTGATAGAGAAAGAAGGAAAGGGGGAGGAGAGTTTAGGGGGAAAAATAAGAAGTTCAGTTTTAGCCATATTCAATTTTAGGCGGTTGTGAGACATCCAGACGGCAAAGTCAGATAAACAAGTAAAGATACGAGTTTGGAGCAAAGGAGAGATGTTAGGTGTAGATAAATAAATAGATTTGAGAGTCATCAGCATAAAAATGATACTGAAAGCCACGGGAAGAAATGAGAGCACCAAGGGACTGAGTATAGAGAGAGAGAGAAAAGGAGAGGGCCTAGAACAGACCCTTGAGGTACACAACTGAGAGAAGTATAGCAGTAGAGCAAACAATGAGTGATTGCAGAGATAAGAAGAGAACCAAGACAGTACGTACAGGGCCTCCAAAACCAAGGTAGACCTGGGGAAGGACACTGCATATCCCTGGAAATAAGTAGCATGAATCTGGCTACTTTTGGACTTATGCTAGGTATCAGTGACCTGGATTGGCCACTTTTGGAAACTGGACACTGGACTTGATAGATCATTAGTACAGCAATTCTTATATTCTAGTAGAGTCCCATTATCCAGACAAATGAACAGTTGAGCCGAGAAGTGGAATACATTTGCAGAATTGCCATGTCAAATCAGCCCAATAGACAATCTATCAACTGTTCATTCATTCAATTTATTTCTATCCTGCCCATCACAATATATTTAGGTAGGTTACATAATACAATAAAGACAAAGGTAGCCCAGAGTACAGAGCAGACAGACTTAAAGATTCCAAATTGCCTCTGCCTACTGATAACCAGATTAATATAAATAAAATACAGTGTCTAAAATGCTTGTATGCAAATGCTAGAAGTCTAAAAAATAAGATGGGAGAGTTAGAATATATAGCACTAAATGAGAAGTTAGATACGATTGGTATCTCAGAGACATGGTGGAAGTAGAACAACCAGTGGGACACTGTGATACCTGGGTACAAACTATATCGAAATGATAGAGCTGATTAAATTGGTGGAGGGGTTGCACTCTATGTCAGAGAGGGCATTGAGTCACAAAGTTTTGAAGAAAGCAAAATTTTCTGTAGAATCTCTATGGATTGAAATTCCATGTAAAAAAGGGGAAGGCGATGGCAGTGGGGGGTGTACTATCAACCCCCTGGCCAGAATGAGCAAATGGATGATGAAATGCTCAAAGAAATCAAGGAAGCTAACAAAAGTTACAGCACAGTAATAATAATGGGTGATTTCAATTACCCCAGTATTGACTGGGTCAGTGTCACAGCAGGACATGCTAGGGAGATAAAGTTTCTAGATAAAATAAATGACTGCTTCTTGGAGCAGCTGGTTCATGAACCGACTAGAGGGGAAGCCATTTTGGACTTAGTCCTTAGTGGAACACCAGATCTGATGCAAGAGATAAGGGTGTTGGGGCCACTTGGCAATAGTGATCATAGCATGATCACGTTTGATTTAATTAATGGAAGAGGGATGGTAAGGAAATCCACAGTATTACCTTTTAACTTTCAAAAGGGAGACTATGATAAAATGAGGAAAATGGTTAAGAAAAAAACTAAAAGGAGCAGTTGCAAAGGTCAAAGACTTACATCAAGGTTGGGTGTTGTTTAAAAATACTATCTTGGAAGCCCAGACCAGCTGTATTCCACATTTTAAGAAAAGTGGAAGGAAGTTCAAAAAACTGCCAGCATGGTTTAAAGGTGAGGTCAGAGAGGCTGTTGTTGCCAAAAAGGCATCTTTCAGGAAATGGAAAAAAGAGCCAAATGACAAACTGGAAACAGCACAAGCAATGGCAAGTTAAATGCAAGGCACTGATAAGGCAGGCAAAGAGAGAATTTGAGAAGAAACTTGCTGTGGAAGCAAAAACACGTAATAAAGACTTTTTCAAGTACATTCGTAGGAAAAAACCTGTGAGAGAGTCAGTTGGACTATTAGGTGATAGAAGGGTAAAAGTGGCAGTAAGAGGGGACAAGCCTATAGCTGAGAGACTGAATGAATTCTTTGCTTCAGTCTTTACTGAGAAAGATGTAGGGATGTTACCCATGACTGAAGTGGTATTTAAAGGTGATACTGCAGAGGAATTGAAAGAAATATCGATACACCGGGAAGATATATTACAATTATTTGATAGAATGAAGAATAGCAAATCACCCGGACCGGATGGTATACATCCAAGGCTGTTGAAAGAACTGAAATACGAGATTGCAGACCTGCTATTAGTAATCTGTGAACTATCATTAAAATCATCTCTAATACCTGAAGATCGGAGGATCGCCAATGTAACGTCAATTTTAAAAAAGGGTTCCAGGGGTGATCTGGGAAACTACAAACCGATGAGTCTGACGTCAGTACCAGGAAAAATGGTAGAAACCATTATAAAGAACAAAATTTCTCATCATGTAGATAGTCATGGCTTAATGGGAGACAGCCAACATGGCTTTAGACAAAGAAGATCTTGACTTACTAATCTGTTATGTTTTTTTGAAGGGTGTGAATAAACAGGTGGACAAAGGTGAGTCAGTTGATATAGTGTATCTGGACTTTCAGAAAGCCTTTGACAAGGTCCCTCATCAGAGACTTTTGGCAAAACTAAAAAATCATGGGATAGGAGGCAGTGTACTATTGTGGATCATGAACTGGTTAAACGATAGAAAGCAGGAGGTAGGGCTAAATGGCCACTTTTCCCAATGGAAAAAAGTGAATAGAGGAGTACCCTAGTGATCTGTGCTGGGTCTGCTGCTTTTTGACATATTCATAAATGACCTGGAAAAGGGAATAACTAGTGAGGTTATCAAATTTGCAGATGACACAAAACTATTTAAAGTTATTAAAACCCAAGAGGATTGTGGAAAATTGCCAGAGGATCTTGATAAATTGGAAGACTGGCCATCCAAATGGCAGATGAAATTTAATATGGACAAGTGCAAAGTTATGCACCTAGGAAAGAACAACCCAGACTATGGTTACACGATGCAAGGTTCCACAATGGGAACCACTACCCAGGAAAAAGATTTAGGCGTCATCGTGGATAACATGTTGAAACCCTCCGCCCAGTGTGCAGCAGCGGCAAAGAGAGCAAATAAAATGCTAGGTATCATAAGGAAAGGAATGGAAAATAAAACAAAGGATATTATAATGCTTCTGTTTCGTTCCATGGTGCGACCGCACCTTGAATATTGTGTACAATTTTGGTCGCCGTATCTTAAAAAGGATATAGCGTTATTAGAAAAGGTGCAGAGAAGAGCTACCAAAATGGTAAAAGGGATGGATGGATACTCCTATGAAGAGAGGCTAAGAAGGTTGGGGCTCTTCAACCTGGAAAAGAGACAGCTGAGGGGAGATATGATAGAGATCTATTAATTAATGAATGGAGTGGAACGGGTAAACGTAGATCGATTGTTTACATCATCAGAATATAAAAAGACTAGGGGACATGCAATGAAGCTACAGGGTAACCTATTTAAGACTAATAAAAGAAAATATTTTTTCACTCAATGTGTAATCAAACTCTGGAATTTGTTACCAGAGGATGTAGTAAAAGCTACTATTGTAGCTGGGTTTAAAAAAGGTTTGGACAAGTTCCTGGAGGAAAGGTCCATAAACCATTATTAAAAGGGACCCAGGATATCACTGCTTGACCCAATACAAGCATTGAGGAACCTGTGTCTTTTGGGGAGACTGCTAGGTACTTATGACCTAGATTGGTCACTGTTGAAAACAGGATACTGGGCTTGATGGACCTTGGTCTGACCCAGTATGGCATATCTTATGTTCTTATGTTCTTACACATACATAATAATGATGACATAAATATCAAGATAATAAAACAATTAAAATCATGATAATAAAATCAATAAGTAAAATCCTATGGGTAGGCTGCAAAAAATAAAAACGTTTTAAACTTTTTCCTAAATAATAAAAAATGTTTTTGAGCACTGATCCAGGGGTAAGTTATTCCATAAACAGGGAGCAGTAATAGAAGATGCACAATCCCAAATCGTAACCTTTCTGGAAATCATATGAGTGTAAGTGATGGAAGATGCAGTAGTCCTTTATTGCCAGAATGTAGAGTATGGACAGGTTCATAAAGGTGCACAAAAGAAGACAGATCATTGTTCATATCATCATTTTTATTTTTAAAAATTAGGCACAAAAATTTTAATTGAATGCAATAACTAATTGGTAACCCATGAACCTTACATAAAACCAGAGTACTATGATAAAACTTAAGATAGATGTGGGAGAAAGCCACTATATATCCTTGAGAATACGTAGCATGGAATCTAGCTATTTTTTCAATCTTCCCAATATGACAATTGTATGTTTTTATGTTCCTTGGGAGTTGTGTGTGTGTGTGTGTAGGGGGGTGGGGAGGTTTGGTAGTTTGTGTGAGATAATGTAAGTATTACCAATTAATATACAGGCTGCCACTTTGTCAGTGGTAGCCTTGGTACTGTAATATAGATATTGCTGTCAACTGGTCTGTGGTATGTCAATTCACATTAAATAAATTGGACCCTTAGGGTGGGAAGTTGATTTGAGGAGAAAGTCTCTTTAAGGAAAAAAAGAATGGTTGCCCTGCATTGGTTCTGTACGTTGATGTATCAAAGGAAAATTATATATCAACCATTATGTTATTTTGTCAATACAGAGATTCAAATCTGAAAGTTTTATTACACTTATCTGATGAAAACACTTTGCTGTTCTGGATGAATGCACTCTGGCTCCTGAGGAGATCTTGTAAAAGCATGTGCTACAGAAAAGACAGAGATAAAGAGAAGCAGAGGATAAAATAAGGCCATAAAAAGAACTTTAAAATAAAATACAATGAAGAAGAAAGAGAGAGAAACAAAAAGAGAGAAAAGAAAATTTACATGAAAAACAGATTCCATATGATTCTGTACGTGATTCTGGAAGTGTGTTTTTATTCTTTTTCTTCTATTTATCTTTATTAGAAAGAATAGTACAGAATCCATGACTTAATTAGCAAAACATATGCATCTCTGTATTGGAATCCCAACCAACTACAATTACCTAAACAGAAAAAAATCAACTTTTTAATTTACCTACCAACTTTTTTCGCAATTCACTCCATAGCTATAAGATCAATGGATACTCTCACACTCTTTTAAAGATTTCCAGATTCACCACCAACTCCACTGCCCATTCCCTTTCTCCCCCAGCGAAGACTATGCAGAATTTCTACCACCTTATACCAAACCACTTTCTAGTCATACCTCGCATATCAGGATTTCAAAAGCAAATTATGCGCACTGTGTTGCAGATAACTGAAAAAGGGCTCCTATATTTTTTGAAAAGTAGCCCACCTGCCGGGCATGCCCTTTCCTGCTTTCATCCTTTCCATCTACATTATATTAAATAATAGATTTCTTCACTGAATTACATTTTGAAACTCAAAACTTCTCCAGTTTCTCAAAATACAAATTATTTTCTGCCATTACCCAAAGCAGGTAACATCAAGAAATCATCCCAAAGAAGTATTAACACATTCCTTGCAACCTACACTTGTAACATGTACCCTAAATATTGTGTCACCTGTCCCAGTACTGTTGAATATTGCACAACTCCAAAATAAATAGTCTAAGGTGGACTCATCCTGTGCACATTTTAAGCATTAAATGGCACATTTTACAAATGACTTCCAAGTGCAATCTGCGTCATCCAAGCCAGAACATACCCAAAATAGGCCTCAAGACTACGGATGTCTATGAGCCTAATGCTTTGAGTAGTGGATTAGGTCCTGGGATGCCCAGAGTTCAATTCCCACTGCTGCTCCTTGTGATCTTTTTTACATCCTCTGGATGTTTTATGGCCAAAACAGGCTCTTTCCGAATGCCTGGAGCATGTCTAAACATGGATAGGGTCACAGACATCCCTGACGTTTCTGAAATCGAGCAGGGACACTTATTCGAGTAGGCTTTCTGCATAGACGCAGTCTAGGAGCACTGCAGACATTTGAAGAAATGCACAAGTGTAACTGTTCTAGAATGTATTGTAACACGGAAGATCTGCCCTCTGCCTCAGAAGCACAGAAATCTGCTGTTTGCAGTTTAGATTCTGACAGGCAGGCAAGTCACAAGGTTCCCAGTTACCATAGGCAACGTAAACAAACTCAGACACGAGGTCTGCAGTCACGCCTAGCTAGTAAGCATTCCCCAGCTGCTGATGAAAACGGCTTTCACCTGTGCAAGGGAACGCCCAAGAAGCTGTATAAAAAATGCTCAGTGCAGTCAGAGTTAGACTGGCAGGACACGAGAAACTTGCAAGACTGGCAAGACAAGGGAGACTTGCAAGACTCAGAAGAAAGCTCAGAATATTCAGGAAATACAGACACAGAGTCAGAACTGCCTGAAACTTCTAGCAGGAAGCCACAAAGAAATTCACGGAAAGAAACACGGAGAGTTTCACACAGAGAGGTCAGCTGTAAGAAGCACTTACCTCTGACGCAGCTTGAATTTCCTAAGCACCGGGCTGTGCTGAATGAATGGGAGGCGGTGAAAGGCAAACCGTATGTATCTGAAAAGCATGGCAGCTTAAAGCATTTACAAGCCCTAGAGAGGGAAAGAAATGCTATTGAAGATGTGTGTATGTCTGACCCTGAAGAGTGTGTGCCAGTGAAACCCTGCAAAAGATTTCCAAGGGAGAAATCTTCATATAATAGAAGAGAACAGTGTTATGGTTTACAGCCAAATGTAAAAGGCAGGAAGTTTAAAAGTTTTAAGGATAAAGCTTACTCAGAGAAAGGTGTCTCTCCTTCCTGCTATTACAAGTTATATGACAGCTATTTGCCCTGCTGTGAAGAAGGCTGTTCAGAGAGCACTGATAGAGATACAGGACTAAGAAAGGTGCAAACTTTCTGTTCTAATGAAAATACTGTAAATGATAAAGCAAAGTGTGAGCCTATGATTACAGAGGCTGGTATTGAAAGCCCATGTGATGAAGCCATGGATTGTACGCTGTTGTTATCCGATATGGTTTCCTCCTTATGCTGAAGCCAGGATAAGAGTGCCTCGTGAGTGCTGAGAAAGCTAAGAAGAGACAGCTAGCATATCGGATAAGCTCTATACTGTGATTTATGAGTTCTGTTGAAGCAAGATGCTATGTTTAAGTTTTCTTCCGTTTACCAGAAGTATGGTTGTATCCTGAGTTTTTTGTATTATAACCTTTTTGAAAATCCAACCCCGGGAGGGGAATAAAAATCCTTTTGAAAAACCTGACCACTTGACTCACAACTACAACTTTCTATAAGAAAGGTCAGGCCCAGCAGTCTGGCTGTTAGCTTAGGCCACAGTCCAGCTCCTGCTGGTGACAGTATGTTCTATTCTATGCATGCCTGTCTTTTGTCTCCTTTCCTAGCCCACATTGGAGTTCCTTTCTATTCTACTGTATATTTTAACTATGCAAACTGCTCAGTATGCCCTCAAAGGGTGGTATATCAAAAATGTAATAAACAATATGTCTATTGCACTACTCCAGATATGCCTCTGCCATGCCCCCAGCCTACTTGGATGTTCTAGCACTGGAGATGACTTTAAAAGCCGTGAAGCGGCTACAGGGACGTATCTGAGGCAAATTTTCAAATGTCTAATGTACAACTAAGGGGTATGTTTACTAAACGGCAATAACGTAGCAGCAGCGCAATTATCGGGTGATACATAATGTTGTCGCGCGATACGTGACGTTATCGTGCAATAAATCAACCTCTTTGCGTGATAACGTGCCGTTTCGCCCGACAATGTCCCTGGCGGCGCTAAGGCACAGAAAAGGTGGAGTAAGGCGCTAAGGCACAGAAAAGGTGGAGTAAGTATGGAATGACATCAAGAAGGTTGTGTTGGAAGAAAGCGAGAAGTATCTACAAAAGGTGAAAAAAGCAAAAACGGCCAAAATGGATGACAGAAGAAACTCTGAAAATTGCCCAGAAACGCAGAGAAGCTAAAGCCAGAGGAGAAAGAAAGACAATAACAGAACTCAACAGAGATTTCCAACATATAGCAAGACAGGACAAGGAAAAGTACTACAACGACGCATGCAAGGAAATAGAAGCAGAAACTATTAGAGGAAGAACAAGATCGGCTTTCCTAAAGCTACGAGAGTTAAAGAAAAAGTTCCAGCCTCGAATTGGCATGTTACAAGATGCTCAAGGTTCTAGGTTGAATGATGCTGAGAAGATCAAGAAAAGGTGGAAGGAATATACAGAGTTTTCATATGATAAAGATCAAGTGGACCAACAGCTGTTTCAGCCTGTACCTTATGATCGGGAACCATTGGTGATGAAAGAAGAAGTTAAAGCAGCATTGAAAGCCTTATCAAAGAACAAAGCACCAGGCATTGATAGCATTCCCATAGACGTATTACAGCAATCTGATGCAGCTGTTAATGTACTTACAAGGCTCTGCCAAGAAATATGGAAGACAACATCATGGCCAACTGACTGGAAAAGATCTGTGTTTATACCAATACTAAAGAAAGGTGATCCAACTGACTGTGGAAATTATCGCACAATCACTCTGATCCTACATGCCAGTAAGATTCTACTGAAGATTATTCAAAAGAGACTACAACCATACCTGGAACAAGAACTACCTGAAGTGCAAGCAGGGTTCAGGAAAGGGCAAGGAACAGGATACTGGGCTTGATGGACCTTGGTCTGACCCAGTATGGCATGTCTTATGTTCTTATGACATCATTGCGGATGTGAGATGGATCCTTGAAAAGACTAAAGAATACCAAAAGGATATCTATTTGTGCTTTATCGACTATAGCAAGGCTTTTGACTGTGTAAATCATGAGAAACTCTGGGCCACATTAAGAAGCATGGGTATACCAGAACACCTGATTGTACTCTTGCACAATCTGTACATTGATCAAGAAGCAGCAGTTTGAACGGAACAAGGAGAAACAGAATGGTTTAAAATAGGCAAAGGTGTAAGACAAGGCTGCATACTTTCCCCCTACCTGTTTAATTTATATGCAGAACAAATCATCAGAGAAGCAGGATTGTATGAAGACAACAGAGGTGTGAAGATTGGTGGAAGACTCATCAACAACCTTCGCTATGCTGATGATACCACATTACTGGCTGAAAGTGAAGATTTTATTTATTTATTTAACACTCATTTATAAACCGCATCTTCCAAAGATCAGTTGCGGTGTACAATTAACAATAATCAACAAAGCGAGGTTTGTTTTACATGGAACATCTTAAAATAAACAAACACAGTATTGACTGAACAGTATATGTAAATATCGAACAGGGTAAATAATTAGGCAGGGCGCGGGCAGGGTCCCGGCGCTTGAGAGTAACAGGGTGCCGGTTAGGCGCGGGACCCTGCAAGCGTCGGGCGGTCGGGGACGAGCGCGCCAAAGGGGGGAGCGTGGCATCTTTCAATTTGATTGGCTCCGCGGGTGCACGTGCCAGGCGGAGCCAATCAATCGGGCCAAGCGGGCATGTGCTCCTGCCGCTGTTGCGAGCCTGGAGCACATGCTGCTGGCTGTCGGCGCGGCGTGTTCCTCTGCGGCTGGTCGTCGGCGGTTTCCTAAGCGCGGGGCAGCTCCGACTCGGTTTTCCGGCGGCGGGACGGTGCTTTCGGCAAAAGGCAAGTTTTTTCCCGATCGGAGGGGCGGTTTTGGTGGCGGCTTGCTTCCAAGGGGGCAACAGCGAAACCCGAGGTAGTTTGGGCATGGCAGGGGGGGGTCGTGGGGCAAAGGGGGGGCCGGCAGTCAAGCAGGGGGGGGCCTTGAGGGGGCGGGGGCGGCCCGGAGGCCGCAGGCAGGACTGGGAGTTGGGGTAGGGGGAGGCGGGCTGGTAGGCCAAGGGAGGCCTGCATCCGGTCCGGGGGGCGGGGGGGCCCCCTTCCGTGCCTCGGGCTGCGGCTAGAGGCCGAGTTGCTCGTGGCCGGCGTGGTGGGAGTGGGTCTATGGGTGAGGGGGCTGTTGTGGCTCCGTTGGCCACTCCACGGGGTAGGGCCCCCATGCGGGGGGTGCGGGGGGTGACGTCAGTTGGGAGGAGGGGGGCAGGCATTGGCGGGGAGGGGGGGTCGGTGTTGGGGGTGGGGCTGCCTCCGGGGGCCTTTCGGTTGAGCCCTCCCTTGGCGATCGGGGCACTGAGGGTAGTCAGGGGCATGGGGGGCTGGTGATCCCGCCTGGGAGTGTTTTGCCACCAGGCTCTTCCCCCCTTTGGGACCAGTGGGCGGCTGGGGGGCAGGGGTCCTCACGGGCGGAGTGGTTGGGGGCCTGGCAGCCTTGGTCCCCTGGTTTCTCGCCTCTCTGCCCCCCCTTTTTCTCTCCGCAGGTTCCCTGGTTGTCTGCGCCGCGTGTCGTGTCGGCGGCGGGGGCTACGGCTGGTCTGGCGAACATGGATCCTGTTCCTGGTGCGCCCAGCGGGACGACGGCGGCGGACGGCGCTGCACAAGGGGCCGGTCTGCAGCCGCGGACGGAGGATCCCCCAGGACGGTTGCCTGCTCCTGCCCCTGCTGGTTCGGCGGGAGGTGCTTCGGGTGAGTTGACTGCATTGGGCAGAGCTCCGGGGGGGTCGGGGTCTGCGCGGTCGGGAAAAAGGGGTCGGAAGCGGAAACATGCGTGTCGTCGGAGGCATGATTCGGACTCGTCGTCCTCTTCGTCGTCGGCGGACTCGGGGTCCTCAAGTGCGGAGGATGGGAGGGTGGCGACCCAGGGTGGCGATGCGTCGGCTGGGGCGGGCTCGGCGGTGTCCTCTGTTGCCTCCCTTTCGGAGCTGTGGGAGGGGGTTCCTCGGAAGTTACGGCGTCGGATAACGCGTAGGCAGTATATTGACATTTTCCGTTTGCTCGAGGGCAGGAAGCGCTCGGGTGATAGTAAAAAGAAGCGGAAAGAGGAGGAGAAGACTGGGCGGCTTCACCGTGTTTCGCGCAATGTGGTCAATTGGGTCCGGGCTTTTTTGCGATTGGCGAGCGTTTGGGGGCGTCGTTGGCCGGACCAATTCGGTAGTCTATTGGCGTATGCGGACTCGATCTTGGAGGCGTCGCAGGTGCACGAAGGTTGGTCGTGGCTTAATTACGACAAAAAGCTTCGTGACAAAATGGAGGAGAACCGTTTGCTGACCTGGAGTATGCAGGATATTAGCCTTTGGTTAACGCAAATGTCGGTGAAAGGGGGAGGGGGGGGTAGGGGGGTCAGGGCGGGGTTGGGGGCGGCTGGCGGGGCGAACCGGTCCTTTCAGGGGGAGCCCCCCGCGGGGCAGGCACGTGCTGCCGTCGGGGTGGGCGGAGACGTGTGCTGGAGGTTCAACAGAGCCTCGTGCCCTTTCCCGGACTGCAAGTTCCGGCATGCGTGCTCCGTCTGTGGGGGGTCCCATTCCGCATCCAAATGTGTTAAAAAAGGGAGCCCCTCCCTCCCGGGGTCCGGTTCCAAGTAGGCCGGCCGATTCGCTCCTGGCGCCCTCCCCTATTCGGGTCCCCGTTTTGCGTCAGTGGCTTCGCGGGTACCCCAAGGTGCATGACAAATTATGTTTGGAGAAGGGTTTTCAATTTGGCTTCGTTATTCCGGTGCGGGGTCGGGCGGAGGGCATGGTGGCTCGTAATTCCCCCAGTGTGCGGCGCTGGCTCGAGGTGGCCCGGCGGAAGTTGTCGGCCGAGTTGCAGCTGGGCAGGGTGGCGGGGCCGTTCAGTGGCCCGCCTTTTCCGGATTTTGTGGTGTCCCCCTTGGGTGTGGTGCCCAAGAAGGAACCGGGGAAGTTTCGCCTCATTCATAATTTGTCTGCTCCGATGGGCCCCTCTGTCAATGAACTTATCCCGCGGGAGTTTTGTTCGGTGCGCTATGCCTCTTTCGATAGGGCGGCGGAGCTTGTGTCTCGGTCAGGTCCTGGGGCGTTGATGGCCAAGGTGGATTTGGAATCGGCTTTCCGACTGTTGCCCGTCCACCCTTCGTCTTTTCCGTTGTTGGGTTTCCAATTTGAGGGGGCGTATTACTACGATAAATGCATGCCGATGGGCTGTTCGGTGTCGTGCGCCTACTTTGAGAAGTTTAGTACCTTCCTGCATTGGAAGTTGGTGCAGGCGGTTGGCTGTTCGGGGGTGGTCCATTATCTGGATGATTTTCTGTTTGTGGGGGGGGGCCGATTCTGTGCAGTGTGGTGCTTTATTACGCGGTTTTATTTGCTTGGCGGCCGAACTGGGGGTGCCTCTAGCGGAGGAGAAGACGGTGGGCCCCGCGACAACGATAGTGTTCTTAGGCGTCGAGTTGGATTCGCTGAGGATGGTGGCGCGGCTCCCCGGTGAGAAGGTGGGGAAGCTGCGGGTTCTCGTGGCCAACCTTTTGGCTTCCAAGAAAGTCACCTTGAGAGACGCGCAGGTTCTTCTTGGTTCCCTCAACTTTGCCTGTAAGGTCATTCCCATGGGTCGGGTGTTTAGTCGGCGGCTGGCAGCGGCGACGGCGGGAGTGCGCAAGCTGCATCACCATATTCGAGTGACGCGGGGTATGCGTGATGATTTGCGCATTTGGGATGTCTTTTTGCGTGACTTCAATGGGGTGACGGTTTTGTGGGGCTCGGCAGTTACCTCCGAGGAGTTGCAATTGTACACGGATGCAGCTGGGGGAGTCGGATTGGGAATCTATTTTAATGGGGCGTGGTGTGCTGACCGGTGGCCGCGCGAGTGGGTGGCGAACGGCTTGGTTAGCAATATTACTTTCTTGGAGCTCTTCCCGATTTTGGTGGTGCTGGAGTTGTGGCCCGATAGGTTAGCCGACCGCGGGGTGTTGTGGTGGTATGACAACGAGGCGGTGGTTCATGTGGTTAACCGTTTTTCTCCACGGTGTGGGGCAGTGGCGTCGCTGATGCGCCAGGTCATGCTGGCGTGTTTGCGCTTAAATGTACACTTGCACGCTCGGCACATACCAGGGCGTACTAATGATTTGGCTGATGCTCTTTCCCGTTTGCAGTTGGATCGGTTTCGGGAGTTGGCTCCGGACGCCGACCCAGTCGGGCTGACGGTCCCTTGGCACGTGTGGAGCGATGGCCTGCTACGATGAGGTGTCTTCTGCAGAGCTCGGTGGCGGACAGGACCTGGGAGGCGTATCGGATCGGTTGCAAGCGAGTGCAAGAGTTTTTACAAGTGCAGGGGTGGGATGGGGGGGTGGTCCCGGATCAGTTGCTGGGGGGGTATGTTAGCTGGGCTAAGGAGCGGGGGGTTTCGCGATCGTCCGTGCGTTGCCATCTGGCTGGTTTCTTGTTTTTTGCCAGGGCGACGGGGTGGGAGGTGCCCGGGCAGGGTTTTTTGGCGCGATGTTTGCTTCAGGGCTGGGAGCGTTCTCAGCCTGGTCTCCGCGATCGTCGTCGTCCGGTTACGCACGACCTCCTGGTGCAGCTGTGCGCGGTGCTACCGGTGGTGGCCCGGTCGCCGTATGAGCGCGCGCTCTTTCGTGCGGCTTTCTGCCTGGCGTTTTTTGGTGCCTTTCGCGTCGGGGAGTTGGTGGCTGCGTCGGCATTGGCGGGTCCCGGGAATTGTTTGCTCCGGCGGCACGTGTGGATGGTGCATCCGCGGATGCGCGTGTTGCTGGCTCGGTCCAAGACGGACCAGCGGGGTAAGGGGCTTTGGGTGGTCCTCAGATCTATGGGAGGGCTTACCTGCCCGGTGGCCTCCATGCAGGGCTTCCTGGCCCTGCGCCCGGGGGGTGGCGGTGCGCTTTTTACGCATCAGGATGGTAGGGCATTGACGCGTTTTCAGTTCACGGCGGTTTTGCGGCTCGCGCTGACTCGGTTGGGCAAAGATCCTCGTCTTTTTTCGGCCCATTCTTTTCGCATCGGTGCGGCTACCAGCGCGGCGGCGGCAGGTTGCTCGGGTCTTCAGATTCAAAGTATTGGCAGGTGGCGGTCGACGGCGTTCGAAGGGTACGTCCGTCTCTGACCTGGCCATTCCTGGGGGGGGGGGGGGTTACTAATGTGGTTATGTTTTCTCTTCCAGATGGGGAGCCGAGAAAGCTGGTATGCTGGATTCTGGGCCACTCTTTTGCTTACTGGGCTGGCCAGCGAGCGGCGGAGCGCCCCTTTGGGCCGAATCTCGGGCTGGCTGCGGATGAGGTGGCGATTTCATGGCTGGGCGAGCGGGGCCTGCGGTGGGAGCAGCTGCTGCCTTTGCTCCGTCACCATGGCCGCGTCAGGCAGCATCCAGCGATTCTCATTTTGCATCTAGGGGGCAACGATTTGGCTGCGTGGTCCTGCAAGCGGTTGATCAGGGCTGCTAAGCGGGATTTTGAATTGGTGCGTTGCCTGTTTCCGGGCGCTGCGTTGGTCTGGTCGGATATTGTTCCGAGGCCAGCGTGCTGGGATCAGTGGCGCTGGTCTCGTGGGCTGACCAAAATCAACCGGCAAATTGGGAGGTGGGTGAGCGCTCATGGCGGGTTTCAGGTGCAACACCCTTGGGCGGAGGTGTCTTGCGGGGGGTTGTTCAGGGGGGATGGAGTTCATTTGTCCCCTGTGGGAACTGATCTCCTCCTGAACGATTGGCAGGAGTTGTTGGAGCGTCTCCTGAGGTCCCGGTAGCAATGGTCGCAGCTTTCAGCAGGTGGGGGGCGGCACAGGTGGTGATGGTGCCTGTGCCGGTGGCGGGATCCCGGAGGTTTCCGGGGTCCGGAGCCTTATGCCACTTGGGGTGGGGGCGGGGTGCCCTTGCCCGGATAACCCCTGGAAGACTTTTGCTAGTAATATGGCGAAGTCGGATAGGGGTTGGGTGAGCTCGGCCGTTGGGGGGTCCACGGCCGCAGCGGAGGCGGGGCCGCTTTGCTAGTAGCATGGCTGGCGGCATACCGCTCCGCTGGGTTGGGAGAGTGATGTACTCTTGGCATTACTGTTAATATGTTGCTGTTAAAAATAAAGCTGCGACCAGTTTGTTACCATGAAAATGTTGTCTGTGGTTTGTCCCATTGGGAGTGTAAAGGGGGGGAAGGGGAGGGGGGGGGCTGGGGTTTGGAGCTGGGGAAGCGCCGTGTCCGGCTACCCGGTTATTAGGCAGGGCGTGGGCAGGGTCCCGGCGCCCGAGAGTAACCGGGTGCCGGTTAGGCGCGGGACCCTGCAAGCGTCGGGCGGTCGGGGACGAGCGCGCCAAAGGGGGGAGCGTGGCATCTTTCAATTTGATTGGCTCCGCGGGTGCACGTGCCAGGTGGAGCCAATCAATCGGGCCAAGCGGGCATGTGCTCCTGCCGCTGTTGCGAGCCTGGAGCACATGCTGCTGGCTGTCGGCGCGGCGTCCCACCCGCCCGCCCCCTTTTTTCCTTTTGTGGTTGCGGGGGGAGATTGAGGGGTGTCGCAGCTGGGGGGGGGCTGATTTGCGGGATCCCGGAGGTTTCCGGGGTCCGGAGCCTTATGCCACTTGGGGTGGGGGCGGGGTGCCCTTGCCCGGATAACCCCTGGAAGACTTTTGCTAGTAATATGGCGAAGTCGGATAGGGGTTGGGTGAGCTCGGCCGTTGGGGGGTCCACGGCCGCAGCGGAGGTGGGGCCGCTTTGCTAGTAGCATGGCTGGCGGCATACCGCTCCGCTGGGTTGGGAGAGTGATGTACTCTTGGCATTACTGTTAATATGTTGCTGTTAAAAATAAAGCTGCGACCAGTTTGTTACCATGAAAATGTTGTCTGTGGTTTGTCCCATTGGGGGTGTAAAGGGGGGGAAGGGGAGGGGGGGGGGCTTGGGTTTGAAGCTGGGGAAGCGCCGTGTCCGGCTACCCAGTTACTAAACAGAGTTTAATATTTAAACAGCATAAGACAATATGTAACAGGATAAACTATATACATTTGGAGGTATTAGGGCATGAGAGATTGGATCATCATATCATTTCCACTATGTGTGTTATCCGATTAAGTAGAGGGTTTTTATTTGATGTAGTCAGGTACCTGTTTAGCCTTTATCTAATTCGAGTGCAGGGTTATCTATGTTGTTGTAGTGTTTGGTAAATAGATAAGTTTTCAATTTTTTACGGAATTCCATGATCTCTGTTAGTGATCGTAGATCCTCTGGGAGGGAATTCCAAATGGTTGGTGCTATATGTGAAAAGGCTCTATTGTTTGTTAATTTATGTGCTTTTGTGAAATCTTTTGGCATCTTTAGTTTGTTTAATTGTCCTTTTCTGTGAGTCGGCTTATAAGGTTCTTTGCATATTAGATTACATAGTGTAGACGGAGCCATATCATTTAAGGCTTTGAATGAGGTTATCATTGTTTTGTATATTATCCTGCTTTGTATTGGTAACCAGTGAAGGGATGCTAGAATTGGTGTTATGTGTTGGAATGAGTTTATTTTCAATATAATTCTAGCTGCTGCATTTTGTGCAAGCTGAATTCTTTTAATGTTTTGTTTTGATATGCCCATTAGTATTAGGTTGGCAAAATCAAAGTGAGGGGTTATGGTAGCCTGAATTATGTTAATAAAATCTTGTACAAATACTAGAGGGCGTAGTTGTTTGAGGATTTGAGCTTGAAGAAAATTTTCTTTATAGTATTTCTAATGTGGGTTTCCATTGTAAGGTGTGTGTCTAGTATAACACCTAGATATCTTATTTCGTTTTTTATTTTAATTTCTTGGTTTTGTAGTGTTATGTGGGTTGGTGGGATATATGATTGATTTTTTGTTACAATTAGAACTTCAGTTTTGGCATGATTTAAGTGGAGGTTTTGAGTTTTTAGCCAAATTGTGATTTCGTTATAGCAGTCTAATAGAAGTTGTAATGGTAGATTAGGGATTGTAAATGGGATGTACATCATAATATCATTCGCGTAAAGGTGATATTGTTCTCCAAATTTTTTAAAGATATTGCAGACCGGTTTTATGTAAATATTAAAAAGTAGGGCTGATAACGCTGAGCCTTGTGGTAAACCAATTTCTTGTTTATATATGGTGGAGGTTTGGTCACCTATTCTTACATTTTGTGTTCTGTTATTTAAATAGGAGGTGAAACATTTATGAACTGTAGAGTTTATGCCTATTTGTCTCAGGTTGTTGAGCATTATTGTGTGATGTACACTATCAAAAGCTGCTGATATATCAATGAATAGGAGGATGAAAGCTTGTTTATGATTATCAATCCCTCTTAGGAGAGCATCAATTAAAACTGTTTCCTTATTTTTACATTGCCAACCTTTTATTGTACACCGCTTTATGTTTCGATGGAAAGCGGTTTATCAAATTTTAAAGAAAGATAAAGAAAGATAAAGATAGGAGTGTTTCTACTCCATGGCGGGGTCGGAATCCATATTGTTGCTCATCAAGTGGGTAAGATTTGTCTAAATATTCCTGTGTCTGTAATTGTACTACTTTTTCAATTATTTTGGCCAAAAATGGTATGCTAGAAATGGGTCTGTATGATACTGGAGATGTTTTATCGAGTTTGCAATTCTTGAGGATTGGGCGTATTTGGGCATGTTTAAGTGAAGGTGGGAGGTAACCTTGAGTTAGTGAGAGGTTGACTATTGGAAGAATGTAGGATAGTAATATTGGAAGTGTGTTTTTTATCCATGATCTGAAACATTTGCTTCTCACAATCAAAGAACATAGTCTCAAAATGGGCCTGCACCTTAATGTAAAGAAAACAAAGATCATGACAACTGGCAAAATCAACAGGTTCATCGTTGAAGGAGAAGAAATTGAAATCGTGAACAACTTTAACCTACTTGGATCAACTATCAATAAAGAAGCAACAAACAGTCAAGAAATCAGACGACGCATTGCTCTTGGCAGAATGGCTATGAAAGACCTAGATAAGATACTCAAGAGCAGAGATGTCTCTCTCCATACAAAGATTCAACTTGTTCAAGCCATGGTATTTTCAATAACATCATATGGATGTGAAAGCTGGACAGTGAAAAAGATAGATAGGAAGAAAATTGATGCCTTTGAATTATGGTGCTGGCGGCGAATACTGTGTATACCATGGACTGCCCGAAGAACAAACCAGTCGGTACTAGAGAACAAACCTAAGCTTTCTTTAGAAGCTCAGATGACAAGACTTTGACTTTCATACTTTGGACACATCATGCAAAGAGAGAGATCATTAGAGAAAGACATCATGCTTGGCAAGATAGAAGGTAAACGCAAAAGAGGAAGGCCAGCAATGAGATGAATCGATACAATAACAGCAACTACGGGTACCAGTCTGTCAACAATGAGCCGCCTGACTCAAGACCGAACACAATTTAGGATAGCTATCCAGAGGGTCGCCATGAGTCGACTCCGACTCGACGGCACTTAACAACAACAACAAGGCTCCCCAGAGGGCGGGAAGAAGCAGTCAATGGGTGGGAGGTGGGCGGGGAGAGGCTCCAGGCACACTAGTGCCGTGAAATGAAGGTCTGAAAAATAGCGCAAGTGAAAACCTGGCGTTAGAGGCAAAAGTGAAGGAGAGAGAAACCATTTCAGTCAGCAATGTACAGCAAAGGCAGGGAGACCAAGAACAGTGATAGTAGTGATACATGTGCTGCACCACCAGATAGTGCCCAAGTATGAAAGGGCACTATGGTGTGGCTGCACATGGGGTACAGGGGACTGCAGGCGTGACATGCAGTGGGGCAGCTGGGGCATAGGGCAGGCTAGGCAGATACCTAGGTGACACATAGAAAAACAGAAGTGCAATATCAGCAACTGATCAAGGTCAAACATGTCCACGAGTGTCTGTGTCCCACAGTGTCCCAGGGGACAGTACCTAGCAAATACCCCAAAGGGCAAAGAACATTGGCAGGCGGTGCCGGGGGGAAGCATGGATGTCCATGCAGGTACCCCTACC
This sequence comes from Ichthyophis bannanicus, assembly GCA_033557465.1. Classification (NCBI taxonomy): domain Eukaryota; kingdom Metazoa; phylum Chordata; class Amphibia; order Gymnophiona; family Ichthyophiidae; genus Ichthyophis; species Ichthyophis bannanicus. The sequence continues at coordinate 339,769,848 of CM066036.1, read as the reverse complement.
CCAGATCACACACCATAGGCAGCTGCCTACCGGCACACTGGATGGCCTGGGACTGCGCACCACCAGCACCACCAGCATAAGGGCATGTCAGCATGGTGGCGGAGAGGTGCCTGTGGTGGTTGGGGCAGTGGCGTCTGCCCACAGCAGACCAATGCCAAGCCCTGTCTAGGTGGGTGCCATGCACTGCAAAAGACAAGGTCTGTTTGACGAACAGTAATGGTATACCCAGGGAATGACCTGCCTCTGTGGCAACAGTTTGGTGCAGTACACACAGCCAGTGCATTCAGGGATAGAAGGTCACAGGTTCAAGTCCCAGCTGTGGCTCCTGCAGACCATGTTCCTATATATTACCCAGTACTAAACCATGGTCATAAAGAAGGAACCTTTTTGCAGATAAAATAAACACGCCATAAACGCCTATATTCTACCCTACAGAGCACATTCACCATAGACATGTGCAGTCCCTAGTGCAGAGGTTCCCAACTGCAGTCCCGGAGGGCCAAACACCATTTAGTTTTCATGCTGTCCCTAAGAAATATGCTTGAGATGCATTTGTATGTCCCGCCCCCATTGTATGCAAATGTATCCCTGCATATACATTAGGGACAGCATGAAAACCTGAATCGTGTTGGGCCCACCAGGACCGGAGTTGGGAACCTCTGCCCCAGAACATCGGCCAGCTCCAATATCCAAAGCCTCATGGAGGGTCAGGCTGTTGGGCCCTGCACGGAGCAGCATCTACCAATACTAGAACCCGCATACCTTAGCAATGCCGTCATAAACCTTGAAACACGTTCCACATATATCAAGCGGTTGCTATGATTAATGTCAGATAACAAGTCCAAAATGAAACACAATTTGTTAACAGAGATCCATCAGAGCAACCTATCTGATATCTGTGTAGTGTGTCTCGGTTTATGTCTCTGACAGTGTTTACCACCCTGGAGAGTGACCCCAACAGTATTGAGTACCATAGCAATGCCTGCGCTGTGCCCAGGACTGGTGTGGTGGCCAGGGCTGCCAACCACCTCTATATTTACACAGTGCTGAAATAGATGTGGGAGTGTGTGTATGTCTATCCAGTGTTTTGTGGCTGACCACACCTTGAGGAGCCCACAATGCTTGCACTGTTTCCAGTGTTAGCCTGCCTATGTGCTTAATGAGGAGCAAGGTACTGTGAGAATGGGCCGGACAGGCTAGCCTGGGCAGGATGCATCTGCACAGGGCATAGGGCAATGGCTGGGACATTGTAGTGGCCGACTACCACCTGCAGGGTCAGGGTGACTACAGCATGTCATGCTGAGGGGGGGGGGGGGTGTCACTCTCACCCTGACTGAGCAGTGGCCATGGCATGGCTAAGTCCCTACATAGTGTCATACAGTGTTTCTCTCAAGTGATATCTGGGAGTTTCCCTGGTTGGGGCCCAATCACTAACATACCACCTCTGGGTGCACACAGCTTCACCAGGAACATGCATTATGCATTAGCTAGCAGACTGTCTGCAGCTAGCGTGGGTATGGCTGGAGTACTTTGCAGGGTGAAGACTGACAGTGCCCTCTACTGGTGAATGTCAGATGGTGGTGAGGGGCATCTGAGTGATTACAGGCCTACTGCTTGTCTGCCAGTGCCCTGCGTGATACAAACAGATCTGCATTGACTGCCTTGTAGGGTGCCCCTTCCCCTGCAGGACTGGGGTAGCTGGTCCCACATCCCTTCATCATGTCCCTCCACTGCTGCCATTGCAAAGATGTAGAGTGTGGGTCTGTTGGTGGCAGATCCTGTTCCCCCCCCCCCCCACACACTCTGGCCCTGAGATGGCGGGTCGGGAGGCGTTGCCCCCTAATCCGCATGTGGGTCCAGACACCCCTCCTGCCCTATAGGGCGCAGTAGGTGATGGCAATGAGGTGAGGCTGTTTCTGCTTGCAGCACAGATTGTAGAGATGTGTCAGACTGTTACATGCAGCAAAAGAGATTGCCTCAGACAGCCATATCAGATGAGACCCCTGCGGGATAGAACCCATGACCTCTGGCTTGTTGGTCATTGTATTAACCAGTGGGCTACAGCTCTATACACCTTCTCACAGCGCTGCCATGAAGTTAAGGTTACGGCGCATAAACAGCCAATGCGCCCCCTATTGTGCGATACACAGTGCATGCTATGTGGACGCCGGCACGCCCACCTCCCTATATGGCATTGCTCACACTATCGCTGGGAGTTTTGCCGATAACATTAGGACGTTGTAGTACACAAATCCCATAGCAAATATCAGTGTGTCCACCAAAAATAAACCATCACCTCAGCCTAAGCTGTGGGTATACCCGATCCAGGTAAGCACAGCTGACATTTACTGGGTTGACCTGCAGTTGCTGTGTAGTCAGCCTGTGCTATGAGAAAAGGCATATCATACTGGTTAATACGATGCCCTCAGAGTCACTGCTTATGGGTTTGAATCCCCACTGCACCAACAGCAAGATGAGTGTTAGTAACAGTCAAACACATCTCTACAATCAGTGACACAAGCCTGTGATGCAGCGGACCCTCCTTTGGAGAGAAAAACAGTTCTGGATTCTGAAAGAAAAAGAAGCTGCCTGCAATATCCAGAGGATCCACCTAGAGGGAGCGGGAGAGTCAGGACAGAGACCACAGAACCACGCCTCTGTGGGCAGGACCTATGTTCCAAAAGCTCACACTTAAGGGGAGGCAAGCAAGAGTCAAGGGGAAGCTCATACGCTGGGAGCTTACCTGCAAAAAGCTCAGCTGCTAGAATCTCATCTGCCTGGAGATCCACTACTGGGGAAGCAGTGGAAGGATTACCTTCCTCAGCTGGGAGAGAACAAGCGGGAGCCTGTTCCAGAGAGAGATTGAGGACATGCTATGAAGGTACCAGAGCAAGATTGGGATCTAGTCCAAAAGCAAACCTGAGTAAAAAGACAGGCTGGGAGAGGAGAACCAGTCCTGTAAGCCAAAGGCTAGGCCGAGAAAGCCAAAGCCAAACCAGACCGGGCCCTGAAACCCACAGGAGGGCAGGCCTCAAAGGCCTGAGGAGGAAAGACTGGGAGAGCCGAAGGAGAATACCTGAGAGCACTGATACGGAAGGCAGCAGCCAAGGTAGGCCTCCTGTCTCGCCCCAGAGAACCAAAAGAAAATTCAGAGGTAAAGCTTTTAATCTTTGCTACTGTTTTCCTAAAGCCAAGTTAAGAGAAGAACCTTGGGAGGGAGAGTCTCCTTACCTAAAGCACAAGCCAAAGCCAAAGTTAAAAGACAGTTTGAGCAAGGACAGAACTTTTAGAGGAAAGCATTATAAAGAAAATGTTTTTAAACCTCTAGAGGAAGAGATGCCATCATGGTATTCCACCACACAGAACCGTAGGCCCAAACAAACTGCTAAGTCCTGGGAAGCAGTGAGCCAAACCCACATAAAGAACACCTATCTTGACTCTTCAGAACAGTCAGAAGAGGCCATGCAGGTGGAATCCGTACATGAAGATCTTGATAGCCCTATGGAATGTGCATATTGTGCCGTGAGTGATATAGAGTCACTCCAGAGCCCTTTGGAGTGAATGAAGCAATATTGTTTTGGTAGCTTTTATGCTGTGAAGTTAACAGTTTCTGGTTGTTTTTCTTGTGCTTACACAAGCTGCTGTAAGGACTTATTTTGCTACGTCTACCAATGTGTTTATCCTATGTTCTGAACCCTTAGTGCAAAAAGGGAAAATAAAGCCTTTTTCTTTTTCCCTCCACTTTTGTGCAAGTCTGTATTCTCTTTGGGAGTTGGCAACGAGGCCGGCACAAGGCACTGGCCCTTGACCCTCGCACCTGGCCAATCCCAATCACAAACATCTTAGTGGCCCCGGGCCCAGCCCTTCGGTGGAAAAACTACGCTGCCACCAGGGGGGGCTGGCGCCGCGGCAGGGCGACCAATGGCGTAGTTGGCAGGATAAATGCCAACACGACGGACGTGCCAAGTTACACGGTAAAATTGAAAAGGCCAAGTTTTTTTTTTTTTGGAAGAAAAAAAAAAAAAAAAAAGGAGCCGAGGAAAAACCCGGAACGGAACGGATAACTCAACTGGATCGGACTTGCAAAAACCTGGAACGGAGTTCCCGGAAACGCGGACCGGATCCAGAGGAAAATCCTGTGAGCTGACAATCCTGAGACCGTCCAGGGAAAGCGACAAGAACCCAAATAGCTGCGTATCTTCCTCTAAGCTGACCCAACATTTGAACAAGGTAATAAGTGATTAAACCTGTTTCATGTTGGATATAGGGGGAAGTGAGCTTGATAGAGGTTAAGCAAGGTTAAAAAAAAAAAAAAAGCTTTTTTTTTTTGTGAGAAAAGTGCCGCACTTGGGTTTCCTTTTTTTTTCTGCTTATTGTTGTTTCAGAGATCATGGAGCCCAAGGAGCTATGTGCATGGATGGCGCAACAATTCAGTAAACAAGCAGAGTTGGCGCAATTAAGCCAGACACAAGCGCTGCAAGCGATGCAACAGCAGCAACTGCCGGTCATACAGACCATGAACACGTGGCTTGCACGGCAGCAAGAAGAACTGGCAAGGAGCAAGGCTGAGAACCCGTCAACAGCTAAATCCTTGAATCCAGACCATGGACAATGGGCATGTAATGACTTGGTGGTGGGGAAGCTGTGTGCAGAGGATGATATAGATGATTTCCTAGATACATTTACTCGAATAGCTACTTCGGCTAAATGGCCGAGCGAGCAGTGGGCAATTCGACTAGCGGCGTCCCTCACGGGCGAGGCGCTAGCCGCCTATAGGGCAATGCCTCCAACCTTAGCTGATTCCTACGAGGAAGTAGTCTTAGCTATCAGAGATCGCTTAGGCCTCACACCTTTCACCTATAATAAAATGTTTAGGGCTACCTGTTTGAAGGCCAACGAAACACCTAAGGCACTGGGTCATCGAGTGCGCAGTCTAGCTCATAAATGGCTACAGCCTGAAAGGAGAAATATAGACACCCTAATGGATGTTATAATCCTCGAACAGTATATGGTTGCCCTGCCCAGCGGAGTGCAGAACTTTGTTCTGTTACAAAATTGCCGCACTACTACTGACGCCATAACCCTTACTGAAAGATATTTAGAGGCTGAAAAAGTTACCCCACCTAGGATAGGCTCCAAGATAGCGATAGGGGCTGAGGTACAAAAGCTGGAGAACCCTTCTCATCCTCCATTTGTTTGTGGGAAAAATGTTAAAACCCCGACAAGGGAGAATGTACAGAAATGTTTTACATGTGGTAAAAGAGGGCACCTCCAGTATGAGTGTTTCTCGTGAACTGCTTTGGTGGGAGAATCCCCTAATGCAGTGCACGAAGGACTTGTCCTGGATGTAAAAATACAGGGCATAAAGGTAAAGGCATTATTGGATTCTGGAGCCGATCAGACCATGGTCTCCAAAAGGTTATGGTCGGTGATCCAGGCTCAGGGCCTATCGGTTCCAGAATCTCCGGCAGGACAAGTAAAAATTAAGTGTGTGCATGGTGCAGCCACGCGATATCCTGTGTATAAATTATGGGTAAAACGCTTAGGCATTGTAAAGGAAATGCTGATCGCCGTGGTGCCTAGGTTACCACAGGAATTGGTCCTAGGCCGTGACTGGCCACAATTTAAGAGGACCTTAAAGGAAGGTTTATCGCCAGTGGCGGAGTCAGATTCCACCTGCATAGCATCAAACTCTGCTGCTAAACCCCATGGGCAGCGGGAAAGCCTAGCTGCCGCTGCAGACACCGTGATTCCAAGCCCCCTTTGGGAAAAACCCAAGAAGACTTCCGCAAAAGAACGCCCGCAGCCACAAAAAAATTTGTGCTGAGGTATTGCAAGACCTCGGAGAGAGCGCGTAGTCCTCAAAGGGCATCAACCCAAGCGGCTGGCTATGACCTCCACAGTGCAGAAGATCTGGTCATCCCAAAGCAGGGGCGAAAGTTAGTTACCACCGACTTACAAATTGAGCTACCGCCGGGGTGCTACGGAAGAATAGCACCGCGATCGGGTCTCGCCGCCAAGCACAGCCTCGATGTAGCTGCCGGAGTAGTGGACCCCGACTACAGAGGTATATTAAAGGTACTTTTATGTAATTTCTCACATAAAGATTTTGAAGTCCAGATAGGAGACAGAATAGCACAAATAATCTGCGAGCGCGTTGGTTTTCCCGACCTCGAAGAAGTTGCCCTGCTAACTCCTACAAGCCGGGGAACAGGGGGTTTCGGCTCTACGGGAAGGGCAGAACTGGAAGGTTTAATAGCCGTGGGGAGCGACCCACCGGAAGAAGATCTAGGACCCCGTGTAGAAGATTGTAAGGAAATCTCCACACCCAGGATTGGAGAGGAACTCTCCCTGAGACAAAAGAAAGAGTTAGCTAAGTTGTTAAGCAACTATCAAGATGTATTAACTCCGCTACCCGGAGAAACTTCATTGGTAGCCCATGAAATACTCACCCCTCAGGGTAAAATTATACGACAGCGTCCGTATCGGTTACCGGAGGCGAAAAAACAAGAGGTTATTGACCAAGTACAAGAGATGCTGCAAATGAATATTATAGAAGAGTTGCATAGCCCTTGGTGCAGCCCGGTGGTACTTGTTCCAAAACCTGATGGGTCTATGCGTTTCTGCATAGACTTCCGGCAACTTAATGCGGTGTCCACGTTTGACGCTTACCCGATGCCTCGGATTGAGGAATTATTAGACCGGCTCGGGCAAGCCAAGTTCCTGACGACGTTGGACATGACCAAAGGCTCCTGGCAGGTCCCTTTGACACGGGATGCCAGACCCAAAACGGCCTTCAGTACACCTTTGGGGCTCTTTCAATTTCGGAGAATGCCATTCGGTCTGCATGGGGCGGCGGCCACATGCCAGCGTCTGATGGATGTCATCCTGCAGCCGTATCAAACCTTCGCTACGGCCTACATGGACGACCTGGTGATCCACAGCACCACATGGACGGAACATCTCCAGCACGTAGCTGCTATATTGGAAGCCATGAGGAGAGCGGGCCTCACGCTAAATCCAAAGAAGTATACTTTCGCAGCTGAAGAAGTTAAATATCTCGGTCATCTTGTGGGCCGGGGAACCGTACGACCCTTATTAGATAAAATAGACAGCGTCAGGAAATTTCCCGTTCCCCAGAACAAGAAGCAGTTGAGAAGCTTCCTTGGCCTCATCGGGTACTACCGACGCTTTATACCCCACTTTGCGGAAGAGAGCAATGTGTTTACGGAAATGCTGCGGAAGAATGCCCCGACTGTAATACACTGGACACCCGAAGCTGAAACAGCTTTTCAAAAGTTAAAGGGAAAGTTGTGTCAGGCCCCTGTATTGCGTGGTGTGGACTTTCGCCAAACATTTCTGTTACAAACAGATGCCTCTGAGACGGGTCTGGGTGCGGTTCTATCCCAGATACAAGGGGGAGTGGAACATCCCATCATGTTTCTTAGTAGAAAGCTATCACTGGCCGAGAGGAAATATGCCACAATTGAACGAGAGTGTCTCGCAATTAAATGGGCCATCGAAGCATTAAAATTCTATTTAACAGGGAGGAAATTTGTCCTCATTACCGACCACGCCCCTCTGAAGTGGTTACACTCTATGAAAAACGAGAATAACAGGCTAACACGGTGGTATATGGCCTTGCAGCCGTATGATTTTAGAGTGGAGCATCGTGACGGGAAGCTGCATTTTAACGCAGATGCCATGTCCCGTATTACGTGCTGCGGAGAAGTGGCATCCCCAGCCCGTAATATTTTAAGAAGGGGGATGTGTGATGCAGCGGACCCTCCTTTGGAGAGAAAAACAGTTCTGGATTCTGAAAGAAAAAGAAGCTGCCTGCAATATCCAGAGGATCCACCTAGAGGGAGCGGGAGAGTCAGGACAGAGACCACAGAACCACGCCTCTGTGGGCAGGACCTATGTTCCAAAAGCTCACACTTAAGGGGAGGCAAGCAAGAGTCAAGGGGAACCTCATACGCTGGGAGCTTACCTGCAAAAAGCTCAGCTGCTAGAATCTCATCTGCCTGGAGATCCACTACTGGGGAAGCAGTGGAAGGATTACCTTCCTCAGCTGGGAGAGAACAAGCGGGAGCCTGTTCCAGAGAGAGATTGAGGACATGCTATGAAGGTACCAGAGCAAGATTGGGATCTAGTCCAAAAGCAAACCTGAGTAAAAAGACAGGCTGGGAGAGGAGAACCAGTCCTGTAAGCCAAAGGCTAGGCCGAGAAAGCCAAAGCCAAACCAGACCGGGCCCAGAAACCCACAGGAGGGCAGGCCTCAAAGGCCTGAGGAGGAAAGACTGGGAGAGCCAAAGGAGAATACCTGAGAGCACTGATACGGAAGGCAGCAGCCAAGGTAGGCCTCCTGTCTCGCCCCAGAGAACCAAAAGAAAATCCAGAGGTAAAGCTTTTAATCTTTGCTACTGTTTTCCTAAAGCCAAGTTAAGAGAAGAACCTTGGGAGGGAGAGTCTCCTTACCTAAAACACAAGCCAAAGCCAAAGTTAAAAGACAGTTTGAGCAAGGACAGAACTTTTAGAGGAAAGCATTATAAAGAAAATGTTTTTAAACCTCTAGAGGAAGAGATGCCATCATGGTATTCCACCACACAGAACCGTAGGCCCAAACAAACTGCTAAGTCCTGGGAAGCAGTGAGCCAAACCCACATAAAGGACACCTATCTTGACTCTTCAGAACAGTCAGAAGAGGCCATGCAGGTGGAATCCGTACATGAAGATCTTGATAGCCCTATGGAATGTGCATATTGTGCCGTGAGTGATATAGAGTCACTCCAGAGCCCTTTGGAGTGAATGAAGCAATATTGTTTTGGTAGCTTTTATGCTGTGAAGTTAACAGTTTCTGGTTGTTTTTCTTGTGCTTACACAAGCTGCTGTAAGGACTTATTTTGCTACGTCTACCAATGTGTTTATCCTATGTTCTGAACCCTTAGTGCAAAAAGGGAAAATAAAGCCTTTTTCTTTTTCCCTCCACTTTTGTGCAAGTCTGTATTCTCTTTGGGAGTTGGCAACGAGGCCGGCACAAGGCACTGGCCCTTGACCCTCGCACCTGGCCAATCCCAATCACAAACATCTTAGTGGCCCCGGGCCCAGCCCTTCGGTGGAAAAACTACGACGCCACCAGGGGGGGCTGGCGCCCCGGCAGGGCGACAAGCCTAATACACTATAACCTTTGTCCCATGCACCTAAGGAGAGGCGTGACATTGCGTCGGCGAAAGCATGTCATAAGGTGCCTAAAGCTAAGGCACACCAGATGTGGTCCAGACCAAACAGCGCAAGTCATGCGATGTTGTAAACTAAAGCCAGCAACCACGTCTGCCAATCTCTATATCCAACGTGTAGTCATGCGGCCCCAGAGATAGTTTGCCGTGTGGTGTCCATGACACGTGCACGCTGTGTGCGCGCAATAGTAGGGTGCGGCACGGCATATGCACGATGCAGTGCATGCGCAGCATACATACATGCGTCATCAGCAAATGGGCATCCCCGAAATGGCAATGTGATCCCGCAAGCCAGCATTTAGCTGCCACGATCTACAACAACTGGCAGCCTTAATCTGCACCAGGCAGCCACGCCTCTTCCCAGGCACCTCAAAACGCCAGGATCTGGAACGCGTCAGGAGGGCATGGGTGCGCATAACAAGGCGTTTCAACCGTGTAGCAGACTACCCACATGAGGTAAGTGTATAGGGACAGGACACTAAATGGAAGGTGTGCAACACAATATCCAGCAATAAAAACACATAAGACATGCACCACATGTGCGAGACACATGTATGTGGGCAATCCTGTGATCAAGCTATCTGCGTATGTTGCTGGGTGCACGTATGCCAATCCCCAGGAGCCACAGGCATGAAATCAGAGGTGCAGAGGTTAGCGCGGTGTGATGTAAGCTGCTCCTGTTGTAGTGCACACCTCTGCCCAACCCCCAGGAGTTGCAGCCCCCATGACAGAGCTCTATTAGGCATCCCTGTGCCATGATGGCTGCTGCTATGACACATTACCAGCTCTGGCCAATCCACAGGAGACATCGGACCTGATCACAGAGGTTAAGTAGTCATTATGGTGCACTGGTAGCTGCTGCAGTTGGAGTACCACAGCCCTGCCCCATCCCCGGGAAGCATCAGATCTGATGACAGAGGTCCAGCAGTCATCCTGGTGGTGTGGTAGTTGGTGCTGTTTATGTGTGGAACATCACCCTTGGCCCCGAAGGCTCCCAGACCTGCGCACAGAGGTGTATCAAACATCCTGGTGTCAGGGTGGTTGCTCCAGTTGCAGTGTCACAGGTCTACCTTATCCCCAGGAGGGCCCAGACCAGCTGACACAGGTCTATTCTAAATCCTGGTGTTATGGTAGTTGCTGTTGTTGCAGGTTCGCAGCTCTGCCCTAACCCCAGGAGGCCCCAGACCAGACTACACAGGTCTATTCTAAATCCTGGTATTATGGTGGTTGCTGTTGTTGCAGGTTTGCAGCTCTGCCCCAACCCCAGGAGGCCCCAGACCAGACTACACAGGTCTATTCTCCATCCTGGTGTTATGGTGGTTGCTGTTGTTGCAGGTTCGCAGCTCTGCCTTATCCCCAGGAGGCATCAGACCAGACTACACAGATCTATTCCCCATCCTGGTGTTATGGTGGTTGCTGTTGTTGCAGGTTTGCAGCTCTGCCCCAACTGCAGGAGGCCCCAGAGCAGACTACACAGGTCTATTCTCCATCCTGGTGTTATGGCAGGTGCTGCTGTGTATGTGTGGAACATCACCCTATCCCCAGGAAGCCCCCAGACCTGATGATAGACGCGCAGTACACATCCTGGGGTCATGGTGGTTACTGCAGTTGCCGTCTCCCAGCTGTGGCGCATCCCCAGGGGGCCCCAGCCCACAACACAGAGGCCTATTAGTCACCCTGGTGTTATGGCTGCTGCTGCTGTTGCAGGCTCCCAGCTCCGCCACATCCCAGGAGGCAGCACACCAGATTCCAGTGGTACACCACGCATCCCGGTGTAATGGTAGCTGATGTGGGTGCAGGTACCCAGCTCCCCCACACCCCCAGGTGTCCGAGCCTGCACCACAGAGGCTGGAGCAGCGTCCAGGTGTCATGGTGATGGCTCCTGTTGATGTGGGACGGGCTGCCCAACACCGAGGTGTGTGCTGGACTGCACTGAGGGTATGGAGTCACACCCCATTTAGATCAGAATTGGAACGCCCCACATGCCATGTTGCTGTCATGTCATGCCATGAGATGGCAGGGACATGGCATGGGGTGGTTGTGAAGCAGCGCACAGGGCACGTAGGTGTCACACCACACATGCCCAGCCTCACGCCCACACATGCAGGCGGTGCTGCCAATAGCTAGTATGGGACCCTCTGCCCATAGCAGGAGTGGCCCCCATTGCACGCAGACATGTGTGCCATGTGATTCACCATGGGCAGGGATACAGGGCCCTAATGGTTGCAAATATTGCTTATCCCCCCAGGTAGAGGACCTACGGAAGAAGGGCAGAGAGATGCGGCTACACTGCCCTGGATACCTCCGCCGCATGCAGCGGGAGGCAATGGCCGGGGGTGATGGTGAGTGTCCCAGTCTGCATTGTGCCACACCATGTCCCAGTGGCATGGCAGCCTGTGATGCCACATACAATGTGTCTGTGCCGTAACAAACGCATGACGCCCTGTTCATTTCTGCCTTCTCCACAGAGGCTGCAGATGCTGGGGAGGGGACCTCTGTGCCCACACCACCTGGTGGCAGCCCCCCCCCGCGACCATTGGAGGTACTGATGTGGAGGACGTACCTGCAGCGGCGGAGGACGCCATGGATGTGGGGGAGGAATACATGGAGGGTGGGGAGGGGTGGGAGGAGGGGGTGGCAGAGGGTGCTGGGGAGGTGGATTGGGAGGATGAAGCGGGGGAGGGGGAGGGTGGCGGGGAGAGTGAGGGGACCGGCCAGGGCGGGGAGGGGGAGCCTGTGCCTGAGGGTGGACGCAGGTCACCACAGGGCACTGGGGGCCTCTGCCACCTGCCCCATGTGCATGGCCAAGGTGTCAGGCCGGGTGTGGGACCCCCACACATTGCCACACACAGGGCCCATGCAGATGTCACCACCCAGACCACAGCCACATGGTGTGGATGTGGTGGCAAATGTGTGGGTCTCCTGTGTGTGGCGATGGGCACCATTATGCGGACCCTGAGCGACCATGGCCACGCCATCAGGCAGCTGACAGCTGCTGTTGAGGGTATGGCTGAGGTGATGCAACGCCAGCATTATCATGGCATGTTCACAGCGCATCCCTAGCCATACCCCCACGGCGGGCCCCCGGGTGTGTGATCAACACATATAGCTATGGCCATCTCCCAGTGTCTGCAAAGTAGTTAAGAGGACGCACAGATGGCAAGGATGGCAACCCCAATAGCCAAATGTATCTCCACTAACATGTGCGATAGATGTACATGCTGGGCTAACGCCAAATGTGAACCAGTTTTAATGTTAACCCGCCTGTGGGAGGGTATTGTTCTGTTGTATCTTTTAACGTTTATATGGTACCTACCGACACATATTTGTATTAAAACATTGTGTAGGCAGCCAAATCTTGCAATGGTCATGTGTCCTTTGTACATACATGCTGTAGCGGTGAATGTGACACCTGTGTGCATTTCCCAGTGTGTATTTCTGCCACCTACATTGCCCCTTCCCCACAACAGGCTGTGTGGAGCGCCATGTGCGCTGCCGGATGTATCCCCTGATGACATCGTGATGTAACCATGTGCTGCACCATCCAACAGACAAGGACACATGCACGTTGTCACGGATAGTCAGTCTGTAGCAGGGATGCAGCACATGATAGGAGGGTGGGGGAGGTGCGAATGTGGTACCCATGATGCGTCCTAGATGTGATGTATGCGGGGATCCACATGTCTGACAAGGTGTTAGTCGGTGCATCTCACTAAGATGGGATCTGGTGGGGTGAAGGAGAGGTGGCTCACTACAAGCGCTGGATGGGGGTAAACAACTGACAGCAGCTAGGTATATCTGTACGTCGTGTCTGTTCACCAAGTATGTGCAGTTAGTATGCAACGGTGACCCTGGTGTGTCTGACAGACGGGTCACCCATGTAGATAGCCTGATGTGGATGATGTGCAGGAACAGAGGGGAGATATATCCCACAATGTTGGTGAACAAGCAGACATAGTCCTCCAACAACCAAGCACGAGCCCACGTGCTACGTACAAACCCAGTCAGAAAACGTGGACAGCAAAGAGAAGGATGTTCTTTATTAGTCAATTTTAGCCTAGGGCCCGACACAGGCCGTGTTTTGTTGCCTTCTTCAGGGGCAGGCTAAACAAAAACATATTAAAAACAGTCATAAAAAATCATAAATCATATAAATAACATAAAATATCACCAAACGGCTAAGAACTAAAATTAAGCTAATATAAATACAAATAAAAACAGGTATAAAAACAAATATCACAAATCAGCACAGGAAAATGTCATGTAATAATAAATAATAAATAAATAAATAAATAAAAAATACTACATAAGAAAGCTATTAATTAAGGTAACCTACCTCTATAAGTACTTGTATCTTCAATGTATGCACTATTCACTTGTGGGATAAAGAGACAAATTGTATGATCAGTATATCCATGTATGCAAAACAATCATTACTAAATTCAGACTCTGCGAGTAGAAAGACTGATTAAAAACAAAGTTGATCAGTATCCATAGAATGCTACATAAATAGAAGGCAGATGCTGGCAAAAAAATAGAAAAAGGAATCAGTGGAAACAGGGATGGAAATCCTTGTAGTATGGCAAATACATGTAAGTTAAAATATTATTATATTACCTGTTACAATGACATTTCTTCTTCCAAACCATATCATTTGGCAAACGCCGGCAGTATATGACTATAAAAAACAAGATGTCATTGTCCATAAAGGGGATGTGAATTAAGGTGGTCGGTTCATGAACCAGCTGCTCCAAGAAGCAGTCATTTATTTCATATAGGAACTTTATCTCCCTAGCATGTCCTGACGTGACACTAACCCAGTCGATACTGGGGTAATTGAAATCACCCATTATTATTACTGCGCTGTAACCTTTGTTAGCTTCCTTGATTTCTTTGAGCATTTCATCATCCATTTGGTCATTCTGGCCAGGCGCTCGATAGTACACCTCCACTGCCATCGCCTTCCCCCTTTTACATGGAATTTCAATCCATATAGATTCTACAGCAAATTTTGTTTCCTGTAAAACTTTAATCCTTTCTGACTCAATGCCCTCTCTAACATAGAGAGCAACCCCTCCACCAATTTGATTAGCTCTATCATTACGATATAGTTTGTACCCAGGTATCACAGTGTCCCACTGGTTGTCCTCCTTCCACCATGTCTCTGATATTCCAATCATATCTAACCTTTCATTTAGTGCTATATATTCTAACTCTCCCATCTTATTTTTTAGACTTCTAGCATTTGCATACAAGCATTTTAGAGATTGTATTTTATTCATATTAATTTGGCTATTGGTAGACATGGGTAATTTGGGATCTTTAAGCTCTGTCTGCTCCATACGTGAGGGCATTTGGGCTACTTTACTCTTTTGTGGAACCTCTCTGCTTTTGGTAGTATCCTTCAAGGATACATTTTTCCGAACCATCCACTCTTGGGCGACTGTCGGCTTTCCCTTAATATCTAGTTTAAAAGCTGCTCTATCTCCTTTTTAAAGGTTAATGCCAGCAGCCTGGTTCCATCCCGGTTAAGGTGAAGCCCATCCCTTCGGAAGAGCCCCTCCTTTCCCCAGAATGTTCCCCAGTTCCTAACAAATCCAAAACCCTCATCTCTGCACCATTGTCTCATCCACGCATTGAGACTCCGGAGCTCTGCCTGCCTTTTGGGTCCTGCGCGTGGAACAGGAAGCATTTCGGAGAATGCAACCCTGGAAGTTCTGGATTTCAACTTCCTACCTAAAAGCCTAAATTTTGCCTCCAGAACCTCCCTACCACATTTTCCTATGTCATTGGTACCAACATGTACCAAGACAGCAGACTCCTCCCCAGCACTATCTAAGACCTTATCTAGGTGGCGCGTGAGGTCCGCTACCTTCGCACCAGGCAGGCATGTTACCAGGCGATCCTCACGTCCACCAGCCACCCAGCTATCTACATGCCTAATGATCGAATCACCAACTATAATGGCTGTCCTAACCCTTCCCTCATGGGCACATGGCCCTGGAGAAACTTCCTCGGTGCGAGAGGGTTTTACATCACCTGGAGGACAGGTCCTAGTTACAGGATCACTTCCTGCCACACCAGGGTGATGCTCTCCTGTCACGTGACCTCTCTCCTCCATGGCAACAGGGATGCTGCCAGACTGGAGGTGGGACTTCAGGACTATATCCCTGTAGGTCTTGTCTATGTACCTCTCTGTCTGTCTTATGTTTTCCAAGTCTGCTACTCTAGCCTCTAGAGAACGGACTCGTTCCCTGAGAGCAAAGAGCTCCTTGCACCTAATGCACATGTAAGACTTCTCACCAACTGGGAGAAAATCATACATGTGACACTCAATGCAAAAGACTGGAAAGCCCCCATCCCGCTGCTGGACTGCTGTCTGCATCTTAGTTTTAAGTTTGTGTTTAGATCTAAGTTCTTTACTTACTAAGGGTTGCTATGGATATGTATACTAATAAAACTGTACCTAATACGTGTAATATACCTTGTTCACCTGAAGCTTAATTAATCTCAGGTCCTTAGTGCATGACTGATTTGGGTAATGAGCTTCATCTGAAAGCACCTCCTGTCTTTTAAGATGTTTAAGTACCTATAAAGAAACAATTATCCCAGGGATGGGTAGGTGTGGGGAGGGAGGGAGGGAAATAACACTTATTAAAAGAGGGCTGCTACACAGTACCCTGTCTTGTGCTGCTGAGGTAAGCTATATTCTGATTTGATTTAAATTATAGCTCTTAGCTGCTGCTAGGCTCTAACCTCTTATGAAATATAAACTACAAGCTCTCTGCTGGGTTCTAAATTTAACCAGAAAGCTCTCTTCTGTGTTTTAAATGTAAGCTAAAAGTACTTTGCTGATGCTAGGCCCTGAGTGACTATTAAATTTAGACTACAAGCTCTCTGCTGGGTTCCAAATGTAACCAGAAAGCTCTCTTCTGTGTTTTAAAACTAAGGGGCATGTTTACTAAAACCCCAGTAAAGTGCGGGCCCCGGTAGTGTGCGGGTGCCATATAAGGAGTGGGCGTTCCGTCCTGAAAAAGAAAAGCCGGAATTTACATATGCGCTAAGGTGCGCGGCGCCCATTTGTGCCCCGCACCTTAGCGCATAAGATAGCTGTGCGGGAGGCATAAGTGGCGCGCTGAAATGCAAGAAAAAGAGCAGAGCCACAGCACAATGGTTAAAGACACTGACCAATGGTGCAGGGATCAAGGGTTCAATCCCCTACAGTACCCAATGAAGACAGCTGGCTGAGGCATTAATTTATGAGGCGCAGAAATACTGGGCGGCATAAGGCGGCGCGCTAATGTTTTTGGCGGCATATTAATACTGGGCGGCAGAAGGTGGCGCGCTGATGTTTATGGAGGCATTATAATACTGGGCGGTATAAGTGGCACGCTGATGTGCAGGAAGAAAAGCAGAGCCACAGCACAATGGTTAAGGCACTTACCAATGGTGCAGGGATCAGGGGTTCAATCCCCCACAGTGCCCAATGGAGACAGCTGGCTGAGGCATTATTTTAGGAGGCATTTAAATGATGGGCGGCATAAGGCGGCGCGCTAATGTTTTAGGAGGCTTTTTAATATTGGGCGGCATAAGGCGGCGCGCTGATGTGCAATCACAGGAACAGAACCACAGCACAATGGTTAAGACACTGACCAATGGTGCAGAGATCAGGGGTTAAAGTGCCCAATGAACAAGGCTGGCTGAGGCATAACATATTATGGGGAAGATTGCTTTAGGAGGCATTTTATTCATATTTTAATTATCACTACTAGCAAACGCACTCTCAAAGCGTGTTAACATAAGGCGCCCTATAAGGCACATTTTAAAGTGCACTGTCAGCCAAGGCATCCTAGAATGTTGCTTATAGGGCGCTTTAGAGGGTGCCGTATGAGGTAACGCAAGGTCAGTGTACTGTTTTTATGGCAGCACTGTGCAGTTTAAGGAATGAAAAGCATAAGTAGGTGCGCTGACAGGCAAGGAGGAGCAGCAGTGGAGCACAATGGTTAAGGCACTGACTGCTGATACAGGGGTCATGAGCTTGCTCCCCAGTGTGCCTAATGCGTAAGGCTGGCTGTGGCATCAGCTTTGCATTGTACATATTTTGTCCTGCAGCACTTTATTTTTATGTTATTAATTGCTGCCAGCAAACACGCCCTCACGTGCCGTAATTGAAGGTGCCGTATAAGGCACCCTATAAGGCACTCCATAGGGCACATTATAAATTGCACTGTCCGCCACAGCACCCTAAAATGTCCCCTATAGGGCACCCTATAGGTTGCGTCACAGGATAATGTATAGTGCAACTTATATGGACGGGAACCATAAGGTGCCCTATAGGGCGCCCTATAAAGCACCCTCAGAAGCACCTTATGGGTACAGTACACTGAGGGTGTTTTTGCTGGCATCAAAATATGTACATTAACAAAAGATAATGCGTTGGACAACCCTATCAAATAACCCCACTGTGGGTTTGAACCCATGACCTCTGGCTTCAGAAGCAGTGAAGTAGCCATTGGGCTACAGCTCTATAGCTGCTAGCAAGCCCCTGACTGGCTGCAGAGAGCATGCACGTCACCACACAGACAGTCTGCTGTGGTCACCAGGATAGGGTTAGCCCACCCATACCTATGATGCACTGCACATGCAAATCAGCTGTCCACAGATTAACACAAGATGGGCAATGCACCCCCACAGCACCTCGGCCTGGTAGAGGGAGGTGACCATGTGCACCCACACACCACCTCTGCCTGGTAGGGGGTACTGACCGTGTGTTTTACTGGCACAGAGTAGCTACACACCATCACATTGTGCGGGTACTGTGCTCACCCTGAGGGTGCGGTGAGGCGCCCAGCACCAGGTCCACAGCACCTTCCATGGCTGAATAAGGCCATGCCAGAGGTCCAAAGCAGTGTTAAACTGTGAGATAGGTAGTTTTTGCAGAAACACCTTGGATATCTCTGTCTGTTTCAGTCAGGTGTAGCCCCCATGGACCCCCAGGTGGGCCATGTACCATCACCCCCCCCCCTCCTCCAGGGCTGAGGGTGGCAAACAGGGTCTCCTATCTAATAGATCCACATTCTACCTCCCTGCAAAGGTGGCAGTAGAGGGGACCATCAACCCCAGTTCTGCTGAGGAACAGACACCCCACAGGGCAGTCAATACAGCTCTATACACATCCATAACACAATAGCAGACAGACATTAGGCCTGGATATGGTGAGCTGCACCCCACCACTATCTGATATTCTCCTGCAGCAAGTCATCAGCCACTGCACCCTGCAAGACACTCCATCAAGACACATACCAGCTGCAAACAGTGTGCTAGTTAGTCCACAGTGCATGTTCCCAGTGGAGATGCATGCACCCAGAACTGGGATGTCAGCATACACAGCAAGCAGATAAATCAGTGAATGAGCCCCAAAAAGAAACCCATATCTATCACATGAGAGAAATACTATATAGCACTATGGGGGTGCCTAGCCATGCTGTGGTCACTGCACAGTCAGGGTGAGAGTGATCTCTCAGCAGGACATACTGAGGTCACCCTGTCTGTGTAGGTGGTGGCCGGGCACTAAAATGTCCCAGTCAGTGCCCTATGCCCTGTGCAGATGCACCCTGGCCAGGCCACCCTGTCCGGCCTATACCCATGGTACCTTGCTCCTCATTATGCACATTGGCAGCCCAATACTGGCAACATTGCTGGCAGTGTGGGCTGTGGAAGGTGTTTGCAGCCACCACACACTGGATAGACAGACAGCCACCCCCACACCTATGCCAGCATTGTGCTACTATAGAGGAGTTCAGCAGCCATACCCACCACACCAGTCCTGGGCACAGTACAGGCATGGATATGGTACGCAATACTGTTGGGGGTCACTCCCCAGGGTGGTAAACACTGTCAGAGACCAGACCTGCAGCACACACACCGCAGACATCAGAATGATTGTTATGGTGGAGCCCAAGGAGCAAAATGTGCTTAACGTAGGCATTGATATCTGCCAATTATCATGGGAAACATTTGATAGCTGTGTACCATATACCCAGGTGTAGGGTGGCATTGCTAAGGTATGCAACTGCTAGTATTGGGAGATACAGGCAGGGCCCAATGTCCTGCCTCTCCAGGAGGCATTGGCCAGTGGGGCCTGTGTGTGTGTGTGTGGGTGTGTCTGGCCCTGTTGGCTGCTGCTTTACGGCAGAGTTTCCCAACTCCAGTCCTGGTGTTCCAAACACTGTTCGGGTTTTCATGCTGTCCCTCATAAATATGCATGAGCTACATCTGCATACCATGGGGGTGGTGCATAGATATGCAGCACAGGCATCTTTATTAGAGGCAGCATGGAACCTGAATGGTGTGGGGCCCCCCAGGACTGCATTTGGGAGACTCTGCTCTAGGTAATGCGGCTGTTTATGGTGTCTGTGTTTGGTGTGGTAAAATATAGGCGTATTAACCATGCGTATGTTCTCAGCAATAAAGGTTTGTCCTTACTATCACGGTTTAGTTGTGGGAAAAATATGCGGACAGGATTGGCGGTAGCTCCAGCTGGCCTTTGAACCTGTGACCTTCTGTTCCTGCACACACTGTCTGTGTGCACTGCACCACCATGTTGCCACAGATATGCTGCCTTCCCTGGGGAGTCCATGACTGTACATCCAACAGAGCCTGTCTGTTGCGGTGGACGGTGCCAGCCTGCACATGCCTAGGCCACTGTCTGCTGTGGCTTGCAGCCACTGCCCCCTCCACCATCTGTACCCTCTGCCAACATGCAGACATGTCCTTATTTGGGAAAAAGCATATGACCTGATTGAGTTGTGGCACTCCAGGACTGAATTTGGGGGACTCGGCTGTAGGTAATGCCCATTGTTATGGTTTGTGTGCGGTGTAGGGTAAAATATAGGTGTTGGAACCATGCTTATGTTCTCTGCAATAAAGGAGTGTCTGTACTATCACTGTTTAGTGGTGGGTAAAATTATGGGGACTGGGTTGGCAGGAGCCCCAGCTGGGATTTGAACCTGTGACCCTCTGGTCCTACAGGCACTGGCTGTGTCTGCTGCACCACACTGTGGCCACAGAGACAATGCAGTCTCTGGAGATAGGAAACCTGGCCGCACGAGTCAGACACCCTGCTCTGCACAATTTTACTGTGGGCTCGTTTACCTTGTATGGGGACAAAGGTGCAAATAAACCTCAAAAATGACCTCCAACAAAGGGGAAAAAAAACAAAACCAAGATGGGCAACAGTGATATCAATGGGCAACATAAAAAACACTCCCAGGAAAGCTCCAATAAAATGCAGTGATTTTTGAAAGAGTCTACGGAGCGTAGACCCTTCCAAAAATCATTTCTTTTTTTTGGAGCTTTCCTGGGAGTGTTTTTTATGGTTGCCCATTAATATCACTGTTGCCCAGCAGAATTCTAATTTATTTGCAATTTGTTGTGGTCATTTTCAATTTATATTTGCTATTTTGTTCTGTGCACATGTATCACACTGCTCACGGTTTTCAGGTTTCCCCGGTTTTGCTGTACATTGCTGACGGAAATGGTTTCTCTTCCCTTTAAATCGGCTCTAACGCGAGGGTTTCACTCGCGGTATTTTTTTTCCCGAAATTCAGCCCCGCTCCTGTGCGGGGAGCCTCTCCCCTCCCACTCTCCACCCATTGACCCCGTCCCCCGCCCCTCGGGAGCCTTCCTCCACCCTTGAAATGCCTTTCCACGCCTCTATTTTTATTTTATTTATTTAACACTTATTTATATACCGCATCTTCCAGCGATCAGTTGCGGTGTACATTTAACAACAATTAACAATGCAGAGCTTGTTTTACATAGAACAGTTATAGCTTTTTACAATGAACATCTTAACTTGAACAACAAAGTGTATGTAAAAACTATGCGGAATAGTTCAATAAATCAACTAACACAGATTGTGTAACAATTTGAACTGAAGTACTGTCTCTAACTCAATTTTAACTATATACAAGTGGGGTATCAATGCATTGGAATGGAATGAATATTCATTTAAGTTGTACGTATTATTGTAATAGGGAGTATAATCTTGATTTTAGACAGGTTCTTGTTTAGCCTTTATCTAAGTTGATTGGATGGTTTTCTATGGTATTATAGTGTTTAGTGAATAGATAGGTTTTCAATTTTTTTCTGAATTCTGTTATCTCTGTTAGTGATCGTAAGTCCTCTGGTAAAGAGTTCCAGACTGTTGGGGATACGTGGGAAAAGGCTCTATTATTTGTTAATTTGTGAGTTCTTATATATTCTTTTGGCATCTTAAGTTTATTTGATTGACCTTTTCTATAAGTGGGCTTAGGTGGTTCTTTGCTTATTAGATTACAGAGTGTCTTCGGGGCCATGTCTTTTAGGGCTTTGAATGTAGTTATAATTGTTTTGTATGTTATCCTGCTTTGTATTGGTAACCAGTGAAGGGATGCTAGTATCGGTGTAATGTGTTGGAGTGAATTTATCTTTAATATGATTCTGGCTGTAGCATTTTGCGCGAGTTGGATCCTTTTGATGTTTTGTTTTGAAATGCCTATAAGTACTAAGTTGGCGAAATCGAAGTGTGGAGTTATGGTAGCCTGTGTTATATTAATAAAATCTTGTATAAATACAAGGGGGCGCACTTGTACGGGGGGCGCGCACGCGTGCGGGGCACCAAAAACACACTATTAGCTCAAGTGCGCCCCGCACATTTGTGCGGTTTAGCAAACATACCCCTAAAAGTACTTTTCTGATGCTAGGCCCTGAGAGACTATTAAATGTAAACTACAAGCTCTCTGCTGGGTTCCAAATTTAACCAGAAAGCTCTCTTCTGTGTTTTAAATTTAAACTAAAAGTACTTTGCTGTTACTAGGCCCTGAGTGACTATTAAATTTAAACTACAAGCTCTCTGCTGGGTATGAAATGTAACCAGAAAGTTCTCCTATGTGTTTTAAATTTAAACTTAAACTGCTGCTATTAGGCCCTGACTGATTTAACAAAAAATAGTGGGTTCACAGATTAATTAGCTTTAATACAAAGAATTCCTTTTAGAAAATTACCAAAAGTGTATACTCACAGTTGCAGATCTCTCTCCAGAAGTAACAGTCCCTTTTTCTAGTCCTTCAAGACCTGTGCTGATTTGTGATATTTGTTTTTATACCTGTTTTTATTTGTATTTATATTAGCTTAATTTTAGTTCTTAGCCGTTTGGTGATATTTTTATGTTTATTTATATGATTTATGATTTTTTATGACTGTTTTTAATATGTTTTAGTTTAGCCTGCCCCTGAAGAAGGCAACGAAACACGGCCTGTGTTGGGCCATAGGCTAAAATTGACTAATAAAGAACATCCTTCTCTTTGCTGTCCACGTTTCCGAACAAGCAGACATATACAGCAGGTAGCAGGGGGAGGGAGGGTGTAACCCCAGGCATATGTATGGCCATTAACACATGGCACGGTGCATGGAACACAGGGCCTGTGTGGACCGCTCTGTCATGACTGCTGCTGGTGCAGACACTCCACCAGCCTGTGACATGGTAGGGCATATGTGACCATGGTAACCCCAATTGAGACAGCCCACTCAGGGGACCCCCGACACAAAAATGGACACATGCACATCGGTGACCAAAGGTAATGTGTTATTTAACGTGGTGGTCAGTCCAACGTACAGTCACAGACCTACAGCCTGCGTGACTGCCCACACCCACGCCCATGCCCCCTCCCATGACCCCCCACACTCCTTGCTGCTGCTGCTGCCTCTGGCGCCACTTCAGGCCACAGGATATGTCCTGCCACAGCCTCGAGGGCATCCGCCACCCAGCCTATTCCAGCTGCGATATCCACGGCAGACCCTTGCAGCTGCCGTGTCTCCAGGCTGTGCTCCCTAACGTCCCTGCGGAGCCCACACACCGCCCGCATGAGGGCCCGCACCGCCTGGCATTGGGCATGCTGCACTTGCTGCTGGCCACGCATCTCCGCCCGTATAGCAATCAGCGCCTGGTGAGTGCCTGTGGGAGGGGAACAGGGTGACCTGTGAGACATCTGTTGCCTAGACCCCAACGTGTATGACCTTCCCATTCCCCACTGAGCCACACCAAACACCCCAGACATGGCCAGGGAGGCATATGTATGTGTGGAGGCCCACTGTCATCATGCGTGTGTGTGGCCCCACCGCTGTGTCTGGGAGTTGGTGTGCCACACCAGCACATGCAACCATCCTGCCAGTTGCCTACCTGCAGCATCCCTGCGTGCTGATGCCGTATGTGCCCACAGCTCCTGGAGGACGACATGCATTGTGCCCATTGTTGCAGTCGATGGCCCTGGCGGTGGCAATGTGGGGCTGACCCCCACATCCTCGGGCCCCTCGCCAACCACTGTGGTGCCTGTGTACCCACTCCGCTGGGGTGACTGTTCCTCCTCTTGGGTGGCCACCTCCTCAGGCAGCACATCGGCCCATGGGGTGTCTGGGGCACCACTGATGGCAGCCTCTGCATGCAGCGCCTCCTCGACCTCCGCTGGCTCAGGCTCACTGCCATTGTCCTCCTCGGCCACCTTGATGGCCTGGATGTTACCTGGGGGGGAGGGTGGAACAAGGTACACAGTAGATATGGGGTTGTCACAGACACAGATGACAGACGGAGAGCACATTGTAATGTGGACACATATTTGTTTATGTACTCCTTGCTTTCCTCTGTCTCTCTTACGTGGTCAGCCCTAGGGACAGGAACTCTTCTGCTTGCTCCTTCTTTACCCCCAGTTCCCCCTCCACCACACATTGTATGCACAAAACTAACCCATTTGAAGAGATTGCCCCATTTTATAACCCAAATCTGGGGTGAGGACATTCAAGTCTGACTGGGAGCATGGAGTGAGCATGTGTGGGGTATTCCCAGAACTTGGATGTCCTCACTAGATTTCAGATATGCCCAGGACGTCTTGAGCTGTATCCAAGCCTACATCTGCCCAAGGCACAAATAGGTATTAGAAAAAAGCTCATTTTGTCAGACAGATATCTGGAAGGTGTTGAGAAGGAGGTTCGCTTCTAGCCCATATATTTCCCACGAACAAATACTAACGGGGGAATGTGGACTCAGGGTTTTGTTTGTCTAGGTTTGGCCACACCTGCTCCCAGGAAATGGGCCCGCAACAGCCCATGGCATACCCAGCGTGTGCGTGGTAGATAGCTGTATGTGTGCTGCATGTCTCAAACATACCTGCTTGTGGGTCAGCCATGTCCAGCGCCTGGGAGAGGCTATGTATGTAGATCGGGCCTAGGCACTCAGCCAGCTGCTACTCCAGGGGCATGAGGCTTGGGATGAAGGGGCCGCCCCCGCCAGTGCCACTAGCATGTCAGCATTCTGCAGTCATGTGTGCATGGACCCCCCGCCTGATATCATTGAACCTCTTACGGAAGCTGTCAAGGTCCCTTGGTGGCCCCCCAGCCTGTGCCATGGCCTCCTGCATCTCCTCCCACACCTGGGTCCTTACGCTAACAGTTGTGCGTGAGCTCATGCGCCCATACAGCTCCTCATATTGTTCGAGGACACTTGCCAGCAGGTTGTGGTTTTCCTGCTGGCTGAATCATATGGCCCTCTTCCTCTCCCCATCCGGCACAGGCGTCCGCCTTCGCTTGCCTGTGTTATGCCCCTCAGGCTGCTCCTGGGTGGGGTCAGACATACCTGATGGGCCCGCAACTTCAGACTCGGGATGACCCATCCCTCCCATCTCTGGGGACTGTGGCCCTGGTGTTTCCCCAGACACCCCACCTATCATGGCCAGCCGCAGCATGTCCCTGCCCCCCCTGTCCTCCCTCTGCATCCCGGACCTGTCTGACCTCCTGTGGCCCTTGCCCCCTCCCTGTCACCTAAACCAGCCCTCAACACCTTAGCCACTCACCAGCCCTGCCTCCTGTCACCCTCACCACGCACCAACCCAGCCACTCACCACCACTGCCGACCAATCTTGCCACTAACCTCTCCCACCACTCACCAACCCAGCCATCCACCTCCCCCACCACTCACCAACCCTGCCACCTACCTCACCCACCACCCACCAACCGTGTCACCTACCTCCCCCACCACTCACCAACCCAGCCACACGCCTCCCCCAGCACTCACCAAGCCCGCCGCTCGCCTCTCCCACCACTCACCAACCAAGCCACCTACCTCCCCCACCGCTCACCAACCCTGCCACTCTCCATGCCTAACCTGCCTCTGACTCTCCGTTCACTTCACCAATAACGCATGCCTTCAACCTCGCCCGCCTGCACTAACCCCTCAGCGTGTACCATGTGTGCACGTTCATATATAGTATGTATGGACGTCTGCGCGTGTGTGCACATGTTGTGCATGCACAGAGGCAATGCGTAGGGTGCGTACGCAGAACTCTGCGCCAGACATGTGGTAGACATGTATGTGTCTGCACATGTGTGCCGCACGGTTCCGCTGGCCCCTGTTGCCTGTGGGACGGCCGCGGAACCAGGCGCCACACATGCGCATGCAGGCTACATATTTGCGTGGGGGGCATACGCATGTGCGGCGGCAGCTCACACCATACCGTTCATTACAGCTTGTGCATATCCTGGCGCAGCACATGCACAGACACGTACATGTCTTGTGCAAGTGCGGCGCACAGTTCCGCATACGCACCCTACATATCGCCTCTGCATATGTGCAATGCACGCACACATGTGCAGACGTCCAAACATACCATAAATGAACGTGCACACCTGGTACACGTTGAGGGGTTAGTCAGGCGAGCAAGGTTGAAGGTGTGCATTATTGGTGGTGAAGCGAACGGAGGGTCAGAGGCAGGTTAGGCGTGGAGAGTGGCAGGGTTGGTGAGCGGTGGGGGAGGTAGGTGGCTTGGTTGGTGAGTGGTGGGAGAGGCGAGCGGCGAGGTTGGTGAGTGCTGGGGGAGGTGTGTGGCTGGGTTGGTGAGTGGTGGGGGAGGTAGGTGACACGGTTGGTGGGTGGTGGGTGAGGTAGGTGGCAAGGTTGGTGTGTGGTTGGGGAGGTAGGTGACACGGTTGGTGGGTGGTGGGAGAGGTAGATGGCAGGGTTGGTGTGTGGTGGGGGAAGTGGGTGGCACGGTTGATGTGTGGTGGGTGTGGTGTGTGGCTGGGTTGGTGAGTGGTGGGGGAGGTGTGCAGCGGGGTTGGTGTGTGGTGGGGGAGGTGAGTGGTAGGGTTAGTTTGAGGTGGGAAGGTGAGGGGGGTTGGGATAATAGTGTCTGCTATGGTGGCCTTTGTAGTTGCTTCATGTACACTGGGGGATGTGCAGGGCTTGCGGTTGCCTGACGAGGGAGATGGTGTCCATGAGGCTGGGGCACAGGGTGGGGGTGCAGGCCCGCTGCAACACAGACCTGCAGCTGTGGGGCAGGCCAGGCAGGGGCTGTGCCGGCACGGCGCAGGAGGAGTGCCGAGTTGCAGGTTCACCAGCCTCGCCTCTACAGGACCAGGGCCCAGCTCCAGGACATGCTTGAGGACCAGGTCATCTCCCTCTACCGCCTGAGCACAGGGGCTATTAGGGAGCTCTATGAGGATCTACAACTTGACCTCGAGCCCCTGACTGGTCATTCACATGCCATACCGGGTTTGGTCAAGCTCCTTGGTGCCCTACATTACTTTGCCTCTGGCTGTTTCCAGTCATCTGTGGCCGCAGTGGGTGGCATGAGCCGCCCCACCTTCTCACGCTGTCTCCACCACATACTGCGTGCCATGATCAGCTGGGTTGGGAATTACATTGCATTTCCCAACACTAGGTAACAGTGGGGAACCCTGACCCAGGCTTTTGAGGCATTTGCCGGGTTACCACACATGATGGGAGCTATTGATTGCACACATGTTGTCCTGGTCCCGCCCAGAGACAGGGAGGCAGCGTTCTGCAACCGCAAACACTACCATTCCCTGAATGTTCAGGTTGTATATGATGCAGGTATGCGTATTCTGAAAGTGGTCCCACGGTTTGCAGGGTCCACCCATCACTCCTATATCCTGCATCACTCGGCACTGTACAGACAATTTGAGGCCAGTCAATTTGAGGACTGTATACTGCTGGGTGGGTATTTGTCATCTCTGACATGCACATCGTATACCCCTGCTAGCCATCTGCACACATGTCTATCTGTGAAGTGTGTCCTGAGTTGTGAGTGTGTGTCATCTGTGTGTGTGAGAACTGATGCGGGGGGGGGGGATGACTCCAGATCTTCTGTGCTGTGGTGCTGTGTGTTGCCGACCAGACTTGATGTCCAGAGAGGTATGCTGTCTGCCTGGTGCCAAAATCCAAGATGTTACGGAGAGTTTGCCGAGACTCATCAAGCCCACTGACTATTACCCAATGTTGCTAATCCATGTTGGAACAAATGATACTGCCAGGTATACCTCGGAACGTATCAAAAGTGACTTCATGGCTCTGGGACAGAGGGTGAAGCAGTTAGGTGCACAGGTGGTGTTCTCTTCAATCCTCCCTGTTGAGGGTAAAGGCCAAGGCAGAGAGGCTCGCATCCTGGAGATGAATGCTTGGCTGCATGGATGGTGTCATCGAGAGGGTTTTGGTTTCTTAGACCATGGGATTCTGTTCCAAGGGTTGCAGAGCAGAGATGGCATCCATCTTTCCAAGAAAGGTCAACGCATCTTCGGTAGTAGACTGGCTAATCTACTGAAGAGGGCTTTAAACTAGATTCGTTGGGGATGGGTGAAGAAAGCCCCCAGGTAAGTGAAAGCCCCCAGGTAGGTGATACATTAAATACCTTTATGGAAATGGGTAACAGGGGTAACATATGGAAAGCAGTGTGTATTAATGCCCGTAGCATGGGAAATAAGATCCCTGAAATTGAAGCTTTGGTGGGAGTGGCTGACTTGGATTTAGTGGCAGTTACAGAAACATGGTTCACAGAAAACCATGACTGGGATGTAACTATACCTGGCTATACTTTATTCAGAAAGGACAGGGTAGGAAGAAGGGGAGGAGGAGTGGCACTATATGTAAAAACTACTATTAAAGCTTTGGAATTACAGAGCTTAAAAGAGAGGAGGCATTGTGGGTTAAACTAGAAAGAGGGAAAGAGAAATCTATTTGCATTGGTGTGATATACAGACCTCCCTCACAAGAGGAAGAGGTGGACAGAGAGTTAATTGAAGACATACGCAGCACTGCTAGGAAAGGGGAAGTGCTACTGCTAGGAGATTTCAATATGCCAGATGTTGATTGGCACATTCCTGCTGCAGTATCATCTAGAAGTAAGGAGATCCTGGATTCTCTACAGGGAGAACTATTCAGGCAATTGGTAAAAGACCACACACGTGAAGGGGCCATACTGGACTTGGTGCTTACCAATGGTGAAAGTGTTTCTGATGTTGTAGTGGGAGATCATTTTGCATCCAGTGATCACCAGATGGTGTGGTTCAGTATTAGGACTAGGGCTGTTAGAATCCATTCCAAGGTGAGGATCTTAGACTTTAGGAAGACTAACTTTGCGAAGATGGGCCAATACCTCAGGGAGTCGTTAGTGGGATGGGAACAGCTGGGGGATGTAGAAAAACAGTGGGCAAAACTGAAAGGGGGTATTTTAAGGGCAACCAACCTTTTTGTTAAAATGGTAAATAAAGGCAAAAGGAAAAGGAGACCGCTATGGTTTTCGAAGGAAGTAGCTGAAAAAGTGAAGAAAAAGAGGGAGTCCTTCATGAAATACAAGAGATCACAGAGAGAGGAAGACAGGCATCTGTATTTGGAAAAACTTAGAGAAGCTAGCAAAATAGTCAAGAAGGCAAAGATTC
Organism: Ichthyophis bannanicus; assembly: GCA_033557465.1. Taxonomy (NCBI): domain Eukaryota; kingdom Metazoa; phylum Chordata; class Amphibia; order Gymnophiona; family Ichthyophiidae; genus Ichthyophis; species Ichthyophis bannanicus. Next base: position 339,740,848 of record CM066036.1, on the reverse strand, counting down.
AAAAGGAGGAGGAAATAGCCAATGCAATAAAATGGGTGGATAAGACATGTTTCAGATATGTTAGTGAGAAGAGGAAGGGCAAAAGTGGTATTGTCAGACTCAAGGGTGCAGGGGGGGAATATGTAGAAGCTGATAAGGATAAAGCAGAATTGCTTAACAAATATTTTTGTTCTGTGTTCACAGATGAAGAACCAGGAGCAGGACCTCAGAAAACACCCACAAATAAGAACAGAAGCGAGGGACATCTTGAACAATTTTCAGAAGACTGTGTTCGTGAGAAACTAGCTCAACTTAAAGTAGACAAAGCGATGGGACCGGATGGGATACACTCTAGAATACTGAGGGAACTTGGGGACGTTCTAGCAACTCCACTGACTGACCTTTTCAATGCCTCGTTGGAGTCGGGAGTGGTGCCAAAGGACTGGAGAGAGGCTCATGTGGTGCCTTTACACAAAAGCGGAAGTAAGGATGTGGTTGAAAACTACAGGCCGGTTAGTTTAACTTCAGTGGTGAGTAAATTATTGGAAACACTGCTGAAAGAGAAAATAGTGAGGTTTCTGGAGTCCAGCGGATTACAGGATCCGAGGCAGCATGGATTCACCAGAGGCAGGTCTTGTCAGACAAATCTGATTGATTTCTTTGACTGGGTGACCAGGGAGTTGAACCGAGGGAGAGCCCTAGATGTGGTGTTTTTAGATTTCAGTAAAGCCTTTGGCACTGTTCCTCACAGGCGACTTATAAACAAACTGAGCACCCTAGGGATGGACCCTAAAGTTACTGCTTGGATTAGAAATTGGTTGGGTGGGAGGCGACAAAGAGTACAAGTAAATGGAGCTCACTCTGAGGAGAAGGATGTTAACAGTGGTGTGCCCCAGGGATCTGTCCTTGGTCCGATTCTTTTTAACATCTTTGTTAGTGATATAGCGGAAGGGCTGTCGGGTAAGGTTTGCCTCTTTGCAGATGATACCAAAATCTGCAATAGAGTAGACACCCAGGAAGGTGTAGATAACATGAGGAGGGATCTAGCTAAGCTTGAAGAATGGTCTAGAATTTGGCAGCTGGGATTTAATGTTAAAAAATGTAAGGTCATGCATTTGGGCGGCAGCAATCCAAGGGAGCAATACAGTATAGGAGGTGAAGTACTTTTGTCCACTAAAGAAGAGCGGGACCTAAGCGTGGTTGTGTCTGATGATCTTAAAGTAGCTAAACAGGTAGAAAAGGCGACGGCAAAAGCTAGAAGGATGCTTGGGTGCATACGGAGAGGAATGGCTAGCAGAAAAAAGGAGGTGATAATGCCTCTGTATAAGTCTTTGGTGCGACCTCATTTGGATATAGTGTGCAATTCTGGAGACCGCACCTTCAAAAGGATGTGAACAGGATGGAGTCGGTGCTGAGGGTGGCTACTAAAATGATTAGTGGGCTTCATTATAAAGCATATGAGGACAGACTTAAGGATCTTAATATGTACACCTTAGAGGAAAGGCGAGATAGAGGTGATATGATTGAGATGTTTAAATACCTCCGTGGCATAAATGTTCAGGGAGAGAGCCTCTTTCAATTGAAAGCAAGTTCTGCTACGAGGGGACATGGGATGAGGGTGAAGGGAGATAGATTCAGGGGTGATATGCGGAAATATTTCTTTACAGAAAGAGTAGTGGATCCATGGAATAGTCTCCCAGTGGAGGTGGTAGAGATGAGGACAGTAACTGAATTCAAAAAAGCATGGGACCAACACAGAGGACCTCTAAAGGTAAAAAGTGGACTGTTGTAGTTGTTGTTATGGAAGGACAGACTAGATAGGCCATGTGGTCTTTTTCTGTCAACATGTTTCTATGTTTCTATGTTGGTGGCACACTGACATTTGACGTTACACGCCATTTGACTTTGTGTGTTTAGGTTGGCACGGTACGATACACATGTATGCTTCATGTTTATCAACAGTGTGGTGTTGTCTATGCCACCCTGCCTGCCATGGTGGGGTATCTGTTCCTGTCGCACCATCTGTGAGTGGACATTAGCATGGCCGTCACATGCTTGTACATGTGTGCATCTCTGCCCTTATCCAGGGTGCATTGCATGTGTGTCTCTGATGTGTTCAGGGCTGGCACTACTACCTTTCGGCCTCTGGTGTCTGCCCATGTGTCTGCTGTGGTTCAGGATAATGTTGTTTGCACTCCTTCTACCTCCCCCGTGCTCTGTATCTCACACCTCCAGACACTGGCACATAGTTGTTGTGTCCCATCATGTGTTACCCTATGTTTCTGTCTGACCTGTAGGTGCTGTGGGTTTGCACGTACATTCATGTGTGCATGTGTGTGGAGATCAGCTCCTGGTTTAACGTTCAACATTTCTTTCTGCAGGTGACGCAGGATATGGGTGTCAGCTCTGGTTGCTAACCCCTGTGCGTCTACCACGGACACATGCAGAGATGAGGTACAATGAGGCCCATGCCTCCAGTCGCTCCGTCATGAGTGCACCTTTGGCGTTTTGAAAAGTCGCTTCAGGTGTCTGGATAGGACCGGCGGGGCCTTACAATACCAACCTGTGACAGTGGCAGAGATCATTATTGCTTGTTGCATCCTGCACAATATTGCTCTCAGGCACGATATCGATGTCAAAATTAATGAGGATCTGGAAGACGATCCAACGTGCCCTCCTGTACGTGCCCATGGTGACACATGTGAGGGTGCAACACTCAGGCGGCAGCTGATTGAGGAGCTTTTTTCATGTGAGTACTGGATGTTTTGGGAATAACATTTGGATAGATATATCCTACTACTATCTACTACTACTACTACTACCTCGGAGCATTGGTATCACACTACCAGTCATACGCAGCACTGCACTGACATTGCTGACACAATTCCTGGCCATCTGAACTTAGAGTGTAGTCCAACCGCTAACACAGAAGGTGTGGGCAGGGGACAACAGCGGGAGGAGGTGATTAATGTAGTCAGGATTATTAGGCTTAGGCGATGTGGTAGGCTGTCACACAGGGTTTTGAGATGGTTGGTGAGGGTGGCTGCCCTGCAGCCACAGGTAGTTAGTTCCAGGCATTGGGTGCTGCAAGGTGACAGGTGTGGTCCCGCGTTAACAGTGGGGGAGTGGCCCATAGATAGGACCAGTTGGCTTGACGTGTGGGGATGACATTTGAGGGATATGAGGGGATTGATTGGATTGTATGCTCTGATGAGCAGGGACTGTGTGTTACATGTTTCGATATGGCGATGCACACAGGTGTTAGCACTGTTTACGTGCTCCGTAGTAGTAGTAGTATTGTTATGTGAGTCAACATACATGGCAACCACAGTGTGACTGAATTTATAGATCAGCAGGTGCGTCCTGACCTCGCCTGGAGCCTGTGAAGTGTCATGATAGGTGGGGTGTTATTGTCATACTGGTGCTGTCGGTAGATTAGCCATGCAGCGCAGTGTTGCATACATTGCTGCGGACAGAGATGATTTAGAGGCAGACCAGCAAGGTGTAGGTTACAGTGACCTGGATGGCAGGTGATGAAGGGGGGCATTAGCGTTTTATTTGTGTGTTCTGGGGTGACGGCAGGAATCTTGCTGATGTTATCTAGGGGGACACCGCAAGCCTTAGCTACATGATGGGTATGTTTGGGGAAGGGAAGTGAGGGATCATAGAGACCTGCTACCTTGATGACCACATCGACAGAAGGGGTATCCAGCCTATACACAGACACTGTAAAGGTTGAAGAGGGTTTAGGGGCGATACCCAGATGTCCAGTCTTGGCCATGCTCAATTCATGCAGCGGGGGAACATGCAGCCAGCAATGTCAGGGAGCAAGCTGAGGTCAGGGTGTGGATTGCCAAACATAGTTCATGCGTGGAGAGATATTTTTGGGACACATCAGCGTACAGCTGCTACTGATAGCCAGGGGATGTGCCTGCTGCACCAGGGAACTGGGTATGGGGCCAGGGGAATGTAGCAGCCCCTGCATATATCCTCTTCGTACAGCACCTGGGAGCGGGTTAGCAGGGGAGGTGGACCCACAGGAACACACACTGAAGGTGCTATGGGAGACATATGGGAGAAGCAGGATTGTACCGGGACCTTTGGGCCGAGCACGTACAAGGTAGCGCGTTGATGGTTGTGGTCAACGGTCTCGAGGGCAGAAGAGAGGTCACAAAGGGGACAGACAGGCTACAGGCCCTTGGACCTAGCCAGGAACACGTCAGTGGCGGGTTTGGGTGGGGACAATTAGGTACAGTGTCATGAGGAACTGCCAGACTGTGACGGATCTTGGGGGTTATGAGAGATGAGGACATGAAGCTGGTGTGTTTGTTGCACAGCTCGAACATGACATATGTATGTTACCTTGTGTTTCTCAATCCACAGGACATGCTTGTTGACGTTCCTGGTGCTGTAGTGCAGTGGCAGCTGTGTGTACCTCATTCAACGTGCAGGACACTGGGGTAGGTGGACATACAGGTAATTTGTCTGTGTGGACAGTCAGGAGCAGCACATGTCAGAGGTTATCTGTCTAATGCACATATGTTGTGGGTGACCTATTTAGCGTGCTCCCCGTCAGGGGCGGCCCAAGTGGGGTGCGGGGCCATGGGCGGAGACTCAGTGCGGGGCCTCATTTGCATAAGGGATCTTATTTGCATAAACATTTGCATAATGTTACCATACACTAACTTGTAGTAAACATGCCTCTTAATGAGTGTATGGATAAAGAAAGACTAAAAGATTTCTACATTACTATAATCCAGTGCCAACCGCCAGGCACATTAGGAACTACTACAAACACTGCCCATTTAGAACCCATAGCAAACCCACCGTATCGTAACAGCACTACCAGGACTCACAAAGCACCAGACCCTACCTATCAAAAGGCAACACTGCAAATATTAAACCAATACATTTCAGAGAATAACAATACATGACCTACTGGGGAAAGAGAACAAGGGCAATGTCAAATAGCAACTACATAAACAGAATACCTCAGCTCTGTTACACATGCAGAACATAGACCATCACCAAACAAGGAATCACAATTTAGAAACAGGAAGACAATAATTAAACTGGGAACCCCATAAGCCAAACTTGGAATGTACAACAACACTGTAGAAATAAAACTATAAATTAATTTCCTCTTCTACTAAACAAAGCGCAGATGTTAATGATGCACATTTCCCAGAGCTGACATATTCCAGTTAATAAATTCAAAATAAAGAGATATTTTTCTACCTTTTGTGCATTTTTTTTCAGTTGCAATTGCTCCAGCCACTTTCTTCTGGTTTCTTCGTGTCTTCTGCTAACTCTCCATCATCTGCAGTCCATTTGTCCTTTCTTCTCACTTCTAGTTTTTCTTTTCCATTCTCTCTCTACATCTGCTTTAACATACTAATCTTTCTCCTTTTGCTCTTTCCTCATTCCTATTTCATCCATTCAAATTTTACGCCTCCATCCTCATTCCCCACATACTCTTCCAATACCCGGCCAATTGTAGATTTTTCTTCCTTCCCACACAAGATATTTTTCCCCTCTCCATTTCACTCTCCCAGCCCCATCCCATTCTAATTCTCCCCCAAAATCAGCTCCCTTCTAGTTCCAGCCCCACCCAGCATCCGCTCCCTTCTAGTCCCCACATTAGCCCATTTCCAGTCCTAGCCCTCCATCAGCCCATTTCCAGTCCTAGCTCCCCTATCCATTTCCAGTCCTATCCGAGTCCCTCCATCAGCTTATTTCCAATCCCAAGCCCCCATCAGTCCATTTCTAGTCCTTTTATAGCCCCATCATCAGCACATGTCAAATTCTAGCTCCCCTCCACTCAGCCCTCCATGAGTTCATTTCAATCCAAGCCCCCACCACAGCTCATTTCCAATCTTAGCTCCCCCAGCCCATTTTCAGTCCTATCCTAGCCCCTCCATCAGCCCATTTCCTGTCCTAGCCCCCCCCCCCACTCAGCCCATTTCCAGTTCTAGCTCCATCCCCTCACAGCCCATTTCCATTCCAAGCCCCCCTCCCCATCAGCTATTTGCAGCTCAAGCCCGCCTTCCACTCAGCCCATTTCCACTCCACGCCCCCCTCCCCATCAGCTATTTTCAGTTCAAGCCCCATTCCACCCAGCCCATTTCCATTCCAAGCCCCCTCCCATCAGCTATTTGCAGTTCAAGCCTCCCTTCCACTCAGCCAATTTCCATTCCAAGCCCCATCCCCATCAGCTATTTGCAGTTCAAGCCTCCCCTTCCACTCAGCCCATTTCCAGTCCTAGCAACCCCCCAACCCATTAACAGTCCAACCCCCCCATCAGCCCACAGCACATTACCAGTCCTAACCTCATCAGCCCACCTCATCCTAAACGCCCCCATCAGCCCACAGCACATTACCAGTCCTAACCCCATCTGCCCACCTCAAGTCCTAAACCCCCCTCCAGCCCATTACCAGTCCTAACCCCCCTCCCTCCCATCAGCCCAGGGAAAATTAAAACTTAAAAAAAAAAGATGGTTGCTGCTGCCGCCGCCACCGCAGCAGCGGCAGAATCGAGTGTCCTGCGGGGCCCCGCTGCCCGGCAGAGCACTCCCTCCCTCTCTCCCTGACTGCCTGCCTGTCTGCTTGCCTCAGTCCCTCTCCGCTTCAGCTTAGAGCCGCGAAGGGAGAGTTTCTCCCTCACGGCTCTGATAAGCTCGCTGGGGCTTATGGGAAATTTCCCATCTGCCCCGGCGGGCTTAACAGAGTTGCGAGGGAGAAGCTCTCTCTTCACGGCTCTGAAAGCCGAAGCGGAGAGGGACTGAGGCAAGCAGGCAGGCAGGGAGGGAGGGAGAGAGGGAGGGAGTGCTCTGCTGGGAGGGGGGGCCCCGCGGGACACTCGATTCTGCCGCTGCCGCGGCGGTGGCAGCAGCGGCAGCAGCCAGCTTTTTTCTTTTTAATTTACTTTTAAAGCGGAATGTTCTTTGCAAGAGGCCCCCTGAAACGCGGGGCCCTGTGCAAAAAACATTCTCGCTCAATGGATGGGCTGGCCCCGCTCCCCGTACCCCATATGTTGATGTTGGCCACACATATCCATATGTGTTCGTGCCCAGTTTGTCTTCTCCAGCACTGTCTCTGGGACACATCCAACAGGGCTGCGTGTGTCTACAGGTCCTAGGTGTTCTGGTGGTGGGCCGCACTTACACCCTTCCCTGACATTGTAGCATCGGCCAACAGCAGTGTATCATAGCATTTGCAAGACCTTTATCTCAACTATTCTCCAGCTGTGCACATACAGGCTGTATGTTACTGGTGCCTACACAATACGTTATTGGCCTCTTGCTCAGGAACGATTGACAATTGCAATTCAAAGATTAAGATCGTACACTCTCACCAGTTCAAGGATCAGAACTAAATTTCAGAGGTCTCAGTTAAAAAAGAGCATTGCTGGTTAGGCTTACGCCAATTTACAGTGGAATGCTTTATCACATCAACGACCTCAAAAGTAATAATAAAAACAAATAACTAGTCTGCATTATTCTTCCATATCATGAGGATAAACAGATGAACTCTATAGACTTAACTTGCAAACCTCACTGGCAAGACGCAAGACTAGACTTCACTAGAACTCTCGTTGATCCCAACGTACATCCCCGGTACCATCAAGACATTTCACACGAACGGATTCTTCAGGGGATCATGCAAAATCTATAAAACAAACAAAACATACCAATCACCACCGTTCTAATCCCAACTATACACCACCTTAACCCAATAAATAAAAATATAAACATGCAAATACCATCATCAAATCCTTACCGCAGATGCTGCCGGCGTTCAAGCAAATATCGGCTCACCGCCGCTCTCATTGAAACGAGAGCTGTAACTGCCTTACTGAACGAAAACGCCGCGCATGCGGAATACAGACCAAAACTCTATTTTTAAAGCCCCTTGGATGTATAATGCAGTGGTACCAGCCTATCAAGAACTTATAAGTCACGAACCCTGCAAGGTCATAAAAGAAACTCCCTCCTTCCATCATCACATGTACCATCGAAAAACGAGGAAAAAATAACCTCAACTCTAATAAACCTGTATAGAACGATGCATGCAAACCCACCACCACACAGGAACTCCTATCACTCTAGGCATTTCCCTTACTGCAAATATGCTTTAAAACTACCAATCCGCTACTCCCGCAGTTAGAAACATGCCGACCATTCAATGGTACATGTGATGATGGAAGGAGGGAGTTTCTTTTATGACCTTGCAGGGTTCGTGACGTATAAGTTCTTGATAGGCTGGTACCGCTGCATTATACATCCAAGGGGCTTTAAAAATGGAGTTTTGGTCTGTATTCCACATGCGCAGCGTTTTCGTTCAGTAAGGCAGTTACAGCTCTCGTTTCAATGAGAGCGGCGGTGAGCCGATATTTGCTTGAACGCCGGCAGCATCTGCGGTAAGGATTTGATAGTGGTATTTGCATGTTTATATTTTTATTTATTGGGTTGAGGTGGTGTATAGTTGGGATTAGAACGGTGGTGATTGGTATGGTTTGTTTGTTTTATAGATTTTGCATGATCCCCTGAAGAAACCGTTCGTGTGAAACGTCTTGATGGTACCGGGGATGTACGTTGGGATCAACAAGAGTTCTAGTGAAGTCTAGTCTTGCGTCTTGCCAGTGAGGTTTGCAAGTTAAGTCTATAGAGTTCATCTGTTTATCCTCACGATATGGAAGAATAATGCAGACTGGTTACTTGTTTTTATTATTACTTTTGAGGTCGTTGATGTGATAAAGCATTCCGCTGTAAATTGGCGTAAGCCTAACCAGCAATGCTCTTTTTTAACTGAGACCTCTGAAATTTAGTTCTGATCCTTGAAGTGGTGAGAGTGAACGATCTTAATCTTTGAATTGCAATTGTATGTTACTGGTGGCATGCTCACCTTCTCATACTGTGTGTGTGTGTGTGTGTGTTTGTGGGTGGCTCTGTTTTGATGCAGTGTGCATGCCATTTGCATTAACATGTGGTGGGCAGGATCTGCACACCTGTGGAGCGGTGGTGAGTGTGCTATCTCTACCTTACTGGTGTTAACCGTGTGCACAGTGTGCGCATGTGTTGTGGGTTGACCTATCTCATGTGTGTTGACAGACCACTGCACAACAGCATTTATGTATCCCAGATATCACCATAATTTGGACATGCGGCAACAGCGGCTGGACATGGGGACATGGTTATTCGGCACATTTTGATGACATCTTCTGCCTTTACTGAGACGTGTTGTTGACTTTGCCTGCCTGTGAGGATCTCAAGCAGACATTTGCTGCAGACACACAGTAGGTAGCACCTTGGATCGTTTGGATGTAACATCAGCCTTTATATGTTTGTGTTTTGCTATTTTTTTCATGGACCTTTCCTGTTGGGTCTCTGTGCACCAACGCTGATGGACATGGGGTGCAGCTGTGATACGCCTGTGTTACTTGGCCATGGACATGACCATATACATGGGACACGCTTGTCTGCGGTTGCATTTCCAAATGTCCACAACATGCACAGTGTTCTGTGTTGTGATCATGTTATGTTTGCCTGTGTGACATTTAATTACATCTGTACTGATGTTTGACTCCCTGCAATGTGCCCTGCTGTTGCGTCCAGCAAACCAAGACAGTGTTTGTCCTTATTCTGACACAGGGCAGCGGACACACACAGCACATCTACTTATGTGCATCTGTGGGCGACATCACCCACCTGTTGGAGTACACAACAACACCATTCAACTATCCCTGGGAGATGGTACTACTCATAGGATGTTTGACCTCTGCGAGTGGGACACATGCCTATGATGAACATTACTGTTGGACTGCTACTTTCCGCATAACAGGCCTGTCCAACATACCGTTGCTACGGTGGTCTGGCTGGGTGTCCTGTTGTTTGCGCGAGACACACATGATCGTTCGAGTACTGTGGCACATTGAGATATCACACTTGACTATGCATGCCCAGTGATTCACGGACAGTCTTAACGGGACATGTGGGGTTGCAGATGTCCTTTGCACTGTGGACACTGTGTACTGGTCCGTATGTGTGCATCATGGACTGGAATAGTCGCTGTATTTTCTATATCCATCTGACACTTTGTTAGTGTGTGTTGGCCATGTGTGTAACATGCACCACAAGATATCCTCATGTGTTGAGGTCACGGGGGCATACAGCCATGCGTGTGGCACAGGGGCAACCTTATATATGTACTCTTGTATATGTTGTTCTACCCTGCACTTGGACATGACACAGTTGTTACCACCAGAACAGTTTAATGGCCGCCAACATTTTGGATTGATGTTTGCCCTCACCAAGGGAGTTACAGTGCATGTGGGGCATCACTGTGTCGTGGTTCACCGCACATGGTGCATGTGCATGTGACTGAGTATGTTGGTACACCAGAGCATGTGGCAGGGTGGCTTCTGTGTGGGGTACTGGCCCATGTTTGACCTTTCTTTTACACTCCATATACAGGTCATTGTGTTTGGCTACTGTACAGATGTGCTGCTGTACATTGATTTACAAACATAGCATTGCATGTCTGCACAGTCCTCTTTATCCCCTGATGTTCCGCCACTCACCTTTGCCCATGACATTTGCAGTGTGGCAGTGTGATTGTCCGTTTTTGTCCTTCGTTTGTGCATCCCATGTACCGTGATCTATGTGTACGGTTCATGTATCCACAACACCCATTGCAGGGGACCTGCTGCATGGTGATATCTCTGCATGTCTGTGAGGTTCCTTTTTTGGTCTTCTCTGGGATCATGTGCCTCTTGTACCTGTTACCTTATCCTCATTTTGCATTTGGCCTTTGTTTTGGGTTACATTGGTGACGCTTTCATTGCTATATCATGCATTCTGGGGCAGCTGTGACATATATATCTATATCTGTGTGTACACTTGCTTACATGTTGCTACTTATGCTTTTTCAGGCTTTTGCCACCTGTATTGGCAGACGGATATGTTTTTGGGGACAATTCATGTCTGATGTGTGTTGGTCCCTCATCGTGCACTGCCTAATGTCTACATGCGACTAGGGCATCTGGGACGGGCAGCAACATGTGGGGGATGGGGGGATACTGCATAGTGAACTCCATGCAGCTACGGCACATTATCTCTCCTGCCCATCATCTGTAGATGTGCCAGTGACTTTGGGGTGACATGTGGGTAGCTGGCATTCTCAATGTGTTTTCAATTTGTTCACTGTAAACCAAACACCTTGATATGATGACAGCTGGTATATACGATATGTCTACTGATTGACCACAATAAAAGTATGTGTTTGACCCACATTTCTCTCTGCTGCTGCTTGACCACACTGACACATGTCTTTCGTTATGTTCTGGTAATGTACATGGCCCACCTGTGCTCACATCCTTGTACGGTGGCAGCTGGCTATGTGGCAGCCGTCTGACACATCACAGGGTGCTAAGGGTTTCCATACTGACATTCCCTTTGAGGGGACATATTTGGGTTGTGCTTGCTGTGGTTGTTTGGGATAGTGGTTGCAGACATGTGTTGGTGCACCATAGGTTGCAGGTTCAAGTCCCACATGTTCCTTCTTTTTGTCCTTGTTTTGTGCTAACCTAACCAGGAGCTGCCTGACGATTAGTCACCTCTCCACACACCCTTCCATCTCTTCACTTTAAACCACATTATGCCCTTGATGCAGCCTAGCTATCCATCGCATATTAGCTGTTACATATGGCTCTTTCTTTGTACTGTCCATGTCGGCTTGGGGGATTGGTATTGCTGTTGTTGATCTGATCTGGTTCATGTCTGTTTGTAGGTTCATGTCTCATGTGCTCCTTTTCTGTTCTGTCCCCCATTTTGCCCTGCTCCACAGAGCATCCCCTGCCTCCCATTGGGTTTAGGTTCTTTGCTCCTTTGCATTCTGTGTCCACTGCATAACATTTCATTGTGTGTGTGTGCATGTGTTTATATGTGGCTGTCGTCCCAATTACTGACTGTGATATGAGCTGTACACACAGGTTCTGCATGTACATTGCATCTTCGTTACTGTTGGGGTTGCACTATCCTGGCAGCCAGCTGTGTTTTGGTGTGGTGCCCTCCAGTGTTCTTGTATGCAACCTTTGCTGTGACACTCATGTTGGTGTTGTAGCCTACTGGTTTGTGCATTGCCATTTGTGCTGCTAGTCATGGGTTCAACTCCTCTCTGTTCTAATTATTTTATGCCTGTCATCCACACGTACTTTGCATTCCTGTTACAGTCCTATCTGTGATGATCTGTGCTGCTGGCACATTATACCCTCATAACTGTTGCCAAACATCCTTCTGTCAGTCTATCTGTGTTTGCAAGCTCTGTGGTGTCCTGCCCTACTGTGCAGGCTGCTACCCCATGTCCTGCACTGGCACCCTTTTCTGCATCGCGGCTCTTCATTCTTGCCTCTACTGTGTCTGCTCTGCATGGCACTGCTACTCCTCTGTCCTCCTGTCATTGCACTTCTCCTGCCACTTCTGGCTCCTCTGATGGACACGTATTCCCATCCTCTGCCACACACTGCCATTGTTGCACTTTACAGTACCATCACCCTGTGCATCGGTACAGCTGCCCCTGATATATTTGTCCACTTTACCAGCTGCCACATGGACTGCTCGCAGATATGGCAGGTCCATCACCTCAGACATCTACTTCCTGATATCACTTCTTCATTGGCTTTCGTTACTGCTCTATGCAGTGTTCGGGTTACATCTGTGCTTGACCCATACATTTCATGCTTGTGAGGTTGGTGCAACTTACTGCCCTTGGCCAACGTTTCTTTGGTCACCTTAACATCCTTGGGGCATCTTTTGAAACACCTTGGGTTCGGCCAGCTTCTGGGGCACCTTATATAGAATTTGGCAGCTGGGATTTAATGTTAAAAAATGTAAGGTCATGCATTTGGGCTGCAGCAATCCAAGGGAGCAATACAGTATAGGAGGTGAAGTACTTTTGTCCACTAAAGAAGAGCGGGACCTAGGCGTGGTTGTGTCTGATGATCTTAAAGTAGCTAAACAGGTAGAAAAGGCGACGGCAAAAGCTAGAAGGATGCTTGGGTGCATACGGAGAGGAATGGCTAGCAGAAAAAAGGAGGTGATAATACCTCTGTATAAGTCTTTGGTGCGACCTCATTTGGAGTATGGTGTGCAATTCTGGAGACCGCACCTTCAAAAGGATGTGAACAGGATGGAGTCGGTGCAGAGGGTTGCTACTAAAATGATTAATGGGCTTCATTATAAAGCATATGAGGACAGACTTAAGGATCTTAATATGTACACCTTAGAGGAAAGGCGGGATAGAGGTGATATGATTGAGATGTTTAAATACCTCCGTGGCATAAATGTTCAGGGAGAGAGCCTCTTTCAATTGAAAGCAAGTTCTGCTACGAGGGGACATGGGATGAGGGTGAAGGGAGATAGATTCAGGAATGATATGCGGAAATATTTCTTTACGGAAAGAGTAGTGGATCCGTGGAATAGTCTCCCAGTGGAGGTGGTAGAGATGAGGACAGTAACTGAATTCAAAAAAGCATGGGACCAACACAGAGGATCTCTAAAGGTAGAAAGTGGACTGTTGTAGTTGTTGTTATGGAAGGACAGACTAGATGGGCCTTGTGGTCTTTTTCTGTCATCATGTTTCTATGTTTCTATATGATGCCTTGGAGGGTACCACCCGTTCGTGACGCCCTCTGGGCCATATTCTGACCCGCCTTGGTTGCCATGGCACTTAATGATGTGCCTTATGGTGCGCCCTAAAAGGTGCTTTAGGTTAGGGCACAGGGATGAGCGTTTTTTTGGGGGACACTGTAGACTGTTGAGATGTGTCTGACTGTTACAGCTGGAAAAAGGGATTGGCTCAGACAGCCTAGTCATTGTATTAACCAGTGTGCTACTTCTCTAGTCCTTTGATCATAGCTCAATGTGCGAACTTAGGATTACTGTGCGATGATGTGCCACGGCGTGTCTATCGCGCGATGTTGGCCAGGGCGCCCTCTATCGCGCGATACCCTGCCATTGCTTGCTTTACGCCAGAATGCCCACCACCTTATATGGCATTCCTCACGTTATCGCTGCAACTAGCGCCGGGAACATTAGGACCGTTTAGTAAACATACCCCTAATGCTTTTAAAATGACCCCTTCCTTCTCTCATGATTCTCAACTTAAGCGCTCACTTAGGAGAGATGTATGCCCTAAATTTAAATTTATATTTATATTTCTGTTCCTGCAAATTCACATTATCTGATAAGGTGGAAATGCTACTCAGTTTATCATGATCTGGCCTACCGTAAGCTGTACCCCAGTCTCCTATGCCCATCTTTGTGCTACTTTGGTAAAATCTGGAGGTGGATTCCCATTTAACAGTTCTTGATACAACACTGAAACTATGCAAACCAGAATTCTGTGTTGGAGGGGGCAGAAGCAGCAATCATACAAGCAGAGAACCGTAACACAGCACCGATGAGGTTAGGTAAGTGCTGCATCCCAATTTTAAACCCATTGCTGCCACTGCAGGCCCCAAAGAGGGACAGCTACCACAGCCATGGGGCATCCTCGGGACACCAGCACTTTAGGTGACCGCCTAGTTTGCTTAATTTATTTAGTTGACTGATTTTATATACCACTCTATTTCGCAGTCAGAGCAGTTTACATACAACATTGAACAATAAGATTGTTTACATAAAACAGGACTGATAACAGGGTACACTATCTATTAACAATTAATTCTATGGAGTGCATAAGAGGCAAGGGCCAACTGTGTGGTTGAGACCTTAAGCAATTTAATCAAGATAGGACTCTTTCTTTTATGGGATGTTGTCATAGTATTGCTGGAATAAATGTGTTTTCAGAGACCTGTGATACTGGCCCTGCTATTAGTTTTCTCAATCCTTTCTTAGTCCACTCAGAAAACATTTTCTACAAAATTCCTATGGGGAATTCATCATTCCCCTTCAACAGTAACAGTATCAAGGTGGAGATTTGATGACCCTGGAGGGCAAAGCAGTCATGTATGTTTCTGAGGCATTGAAGGGTTGAGTGTCCAGGCCTTGACCACCAGGAGTACAAATAATGCAGCCCTACAATGACTGAGGTCTCCAGGTGGCCACCCCAAGCAAAAGGCTGAGCCCCCATGTGAGTGCTACATACATGCTCTCATTCATGACCTACCACACCCTCTAGGAAAGGGCCCATGGGCTGCATGCAACAGCCTGATAATGATAGGAATGTGTGGACATGTGAGGGACCCTGTCAGCAGCCACCAATGCACACATAGAGAAGGGCTATGGGGCCCACAATAATCATACCTTATAGATATGGGTTTCAACATAAGTGACAGTCCTGGCCTCCTACTCCCCTCACTCTCCCCAAACGTCCCTCCAGTCTATATGGACAGGTTCCACTACTACAATCCAAATGATTGCAAACCTAAGGGGTATCTAGAAACAGCCCACAAACCTAATACATTTGAGTGACCAGAGAAAAGGTTTTAAAATTGCAGCAACATCATATGTGTCAGCACAGAAATCCAATCAAAGGAAGTGCAGCATAAAATTCACTAGCCGTGGTTGGTGTTTTGCTGTGCATCTCTTAGCGGGAGAGAATATAGTTTCTTCCCCAAATCTTGCTGAGTACTTTCACGTGGTGACCCCGTTGTACAAAATCTATTCTAAATCTCAGCCAGATGATACTGTAATTGAAGTATGCTAGAAAAGAAAAAGGAAAATACATACTGGTCACATGTCATCCAGGACAAAAAGACGCCCACCCGTAGCCTTCACACTAAGGCTAGCGACAGTGATAGAGATAGTGCAGATGCTGCAGAAGCAGATAATATCCCTGCCATGGATAAAGGCCATGGGGAGTGTGTTCATGGACCCACTATGAAAGGAGATAAACCACAGAAATTATTGAACAAGTTAAGAGGACTAACAAGTAAACTTCTCAGATGAGGAGATAATGTACTGCTAATTTTGAAAGACTGAGATCATAGAAACATGATGGCAGAAAAAGATCACATGGCCTATCTAGTCTGCCCTTCCATATCAACCACTACAACACTCCTCTTTTTTTCCTTCAGAGATCCTCTGTGTTTGTCCCATGCTTTTTGAATTCAGATACTGTCCTCATCTCTACCACCTCCACTGGGAGATTATTCCGTGCATCTACCACTCTTTCCGTAAAGAAATATTTCTGTTTATTACTCCTGAGTCTATCCCCTTTCACCCTCATCCTATGACCCCTCGTAGCAGAGATTGCTTTCAATTGAAAGAGGCTCTCCTCCTGTGCATTTATGCCACGGAGGTATTTAAACATCTCAGTTATATCACCCCTATCCCACCTTTCCTCTAACGTATACATATTAAGCTCCTTAAGTCTGTCCTCATATGCTTTATAATGAAGACAACTAACCATTTTAGTAGCAACCCTCTGCACCAACTCCAACCTGTTTATGTCCTTTTGAAGGTGTGGTCTCCAGAATTGCACACAATACTCCAAAGGAGGTCGCACCAAAGACTTATATAGAGGCACTATCACCTCCTTTCTTCTGCTGGCCATTCCTCTCCCTATGCACCCAGGCATCCTTCTAGCTTTCACTGTCACCTTTTCTACCTGTTTAGCTATTTTAAGATCATCAGACACAATCACACCTAAGTCCTGCTCTTCTTTTATGGACAGAAGTACTTCACCCCCTATACCATATCTCTCCCTTGGATTGCTGCAGTCCAAATGCATGACCTTACATTTATTAACATTAAATCTCAGCTGCCAAATTCTAGACCATTTTTCAAGCTTAGCTAGATCCCACCTCATGTTATTTACTCCTTTCTATGTGTCTATTACATATTTTGGTTTCATCCACAAAGAGGCAAACCTTACCCAACAGCCCTTCCGCAATATCACTAACAAAGATGTTTAAAAAAATTGGACCAAGGACAGAAACCTGGGCACACCACTGGTAACCTCCTTCTCCTCAGAGTCAGCTCCATTTACCTGTACCCTTTGCCGCCTCCCACTCAAACAATTTCTAACCTGAGCAGTAACTTTAGTGTCCATTCCTAGGGTGCTCAGTTTGTTTATAAGTCACCTGTGTGGAACGGTACCAAAGACTTTACTAAAATCTAAATACACCATAGCTAGGGCTCTCCCTCGGTCCAACTCCCTGGTCACCCAGTCAAAAAAGTCAATCAGATTTGTCTGACAAGACCTGCCTCTGGTGAATCAATGCTGCCTCGGATCCAGTAATCCGTTGGACTCCGGAAACCTCACTATTTTCTCTTTCAGCAGTGTTTCCATTAATTTACTTACCACAGAGGCTAGACTAACCAGTCTTTAGTTTTCAACCACATCCTTACTTCCGCTTTTGTGTAAAGGGACCACATGTGCCTCTCTCTAGTACTCTGGCACCACTCCCGACTCCAAAGAGGCATTGAAAAGGTCGGTCAGTGGAGCTGCTAGAATGTCCCCAAGTTTCCTCAGTATTCTCAGGTGTATCCCATCTGGTTCCATCACTTTGTTTACTTTAAGTTTAGCTAGTTCCTCACAAACACAGTCTTCTGAAAATCGTTCAAGGTGCCCCTCACTTCTGTTCCTGTTTGTGGGTGTTTTCTGAGGTCCTGCTCCTGGTTCTTCATCTATGAACACAGAACAGAAATATTTGTTAAGCAATTCTGCTTTATCCTCATCAGCTTATACTTCCTCTTCATCCTTGAGTCTGACAATACCACTTTTGCCCTTCCTCTTCTCACTAACATATCTGAAAAATGTCTTATCCCCCATTTTATTGCATTGGCTATTTCCTCCTCTTTTTGAGTCTTTGCTTTCTGACTACTTTGCTAGCTTCTCTAAGTTTTTCCAAATATAGATGCCTATCTTCCTCTCTCTATGATCTCTTGATTTCGTGAAGGCCTTCCTCTTATTCTTCACCTTTTCAGCTACTTCTTTCGAAAACCATAGCAATGTCCTTTTTCTTTTACCTATATTAACATTTTAACAAAAAGGTTTGTTGTCCTTAAAATATCCCCTTTCAGTTTTACCCACTGTTTTTCTATATCCCCCAGCTGTTCCCATCCCTGTTAATGACAACTTGAGGCATTGTCCCATCTTGGCAAAGTTAGTTTTCCTAAAGTCTAAGACCTTTGCTTTTGAATAGATTTTATCAGCCGTAGTCCTAATACTGAACGACACCATCTGGTGATCACTGGATTCAAGATGATCTCCCACTATAACATCAAAAACACTTTCACCATGGGTAAGCACCAAGTCCAGTAAGGCCCCTTCATGTGTGGATTCTGTTACCAGTTGCCTGTAGAGAATCCAGGATCTCCTTACTTCTAGATGATACTGCAGCAGGGATGTGCCAGTCAACATCTGGCATATTGAAATCCTCTATCAGTAGCACTTCCCCTTTCGTGGCAATGCTGAGTACGTCTTCTATTAAATCTCCATCCACTTCTTCTCCCTGTGAAGGAGGTCTGTATATCACACCAGTGCAAATAGATTTCTCTTTCCCTCTTTCTAATTTAACCCACAGTGCCTCCTCTCTCCCTTTTAAGCCACATACCCTGGCTTAGAAGTAAGTTTCATGACTGTCATGTTATGCGCAAAACTAACCCATTTAGAGAAATTGCCTCGAAGCAAACCCCTCTAGATGGCAGTGGATATCTGTTCATTTTGATGGGTCAGCATCTAACTGGCCAGATAATCCACTGTGATGTTCCAATTGCTCAACAGATATGTGTACCTTTCACAATGCCTCTCCATGATAGTGCCATTGTACTGGTCTCAGGGCCGCCCATGTGTTTCTGCTGCCCTAGGCAAAAGCCCTGGCCTTGCCACCCCTCCCCCCTGTCGCCACCCCTCCCCCCCCCAGCTGACACCACTGCTGCCACTCCCTCAAGTGCCGTCAATTCTGTCTCAGGAGGGGAAGGCGGGCAGCAGCAATGGCAGTATTTCCAAAAGCGGCGGCTTTTTGCTATCGCTTTTGGAAATTCTGCTGCTGCTCACCTCCCCCCCAAATGGAATCGGTAGCTGCTGGCGGGGGGGGGGGGGGGGCGGCACTGCTGCTCACCCAGGCCAGCCTCCCTAGGCAGCTGCCTAACTCACCTAGTGGACAGGTCGGACC
Organism: Ichthyophis bannanicus; assembly: GCA_033557465.1. Taxonomy (NCBI): domain Eukaryota; kingdom Metazoa; phylum Chordata; class Amphibia; order Gymnophiona; family Ichthyophiidae; genus Ichthyophis; species Ichthyophis bannanicus. The sequence continues at coordinate 339,721,749 of CM066036.1, read as the reverse complement.
TGACTGGTCTGTCCCAAATATGAGCACTGCTGAAGAGGCTATTAATCTTTTCAGGGTCCAAGTTTCACCAACATGTCCTGCATAGCCCTATCCAATGTTCCCTCTAAGCTGTGCTGGGTCCACCGGCAACATTCCTGCCGGCAGGGAGGGGGGGTGGAGTGTGCTCCATTGCTCAGCCCCTCCCCCCACCAGCGGGAATGCCGGCGGAGGACCTGGCGCAGATGAAAGGGAACATTGTGAGGGTGCTGCGATGTGTGCTAGACACAGAAATGTTGCCGGCGGACCCAACGCAGCTTAGAGGGAACATTGGCCCTATCCCAGTCCAACCACATATCCACAAGCACATTCCCCAAACATTCTGCAAAGGATATCTGTATATAGATGAGATGGAGACATATAGCAGCATTGAACGACACTTTATAAAAAGAATGAGGGCATGCCCAACACATCATCCCTCTGAATCCCACATACAGAGACATACAATGTGGAGACACACCCACCAGTGATGACATGGATGTGCAACCAGGAACAGCAAGATGTCAGACCCACTCTGCCAAAAGACCATTGCTGGGTGCACTAGCTCTGGAAACGACTGCAGGATGCATGCAGTGCCCCTCCCAATCCCTTACCAGGGCTACATAACAAGGTGAAACCAGGTAGATGTGAGGATATACATGTGATTGGTTCTGGAATTTGGTCAGCAGATGTCGCCCCTCTGTAGACGGCTACATGAACATGCAACCAAATATTAGTGAAGGCTGCCATAAATTCTATCCAAGTCATAATTTGTTTTTTTCTCAGAAATTACTACGTGTAAGTTGCACAGACATCTTCTGTTTTTGTTGTATACCATACCTTAGAACATACTATTAAAATATTATGATGACATACAGTTGGAATATTTCCAATTATTTCTCAAGATGGACTGATGTTACCTGGACTTGATGTGGCATCCTAGGCCGTAGGGAAGTGTGAACATGGGGGTGGATTGGATTGTATGAATGGTGAGTGGGAGAGTGGGAACTTGAGTGACAGAGGTTGGGTGAATGGAGTTTGTTGAGATAGAAGGGTATGGTTGTGCATGAGGGGATAACTGGATATTTTTTAGGACTGTCAGTTAGGGGATGGGGAATGAGGAGTTAGCCGTATAGGTGGGGAGTTTCATGGCGGGAGGCATGAGTGGTGGAGGGATTGGATGTGGTTGGTTACAAGACAAGGTGGGGCTAGATGGGATTTGGGGAGGTGGGAGGGACAGGGGAGGGTGGAAAGTGCAGCTTGTAGTTGGGGGGGTAGGGAGAGAGATGAACTAACACATCTGAAGCAGCCTCAAAAATGGGCAAAGGGGGTGGTGGTGGTGCTCAGCTGGAAGGCATTATTGCCGCTTTGGCATGAGGAAAGCTGAGGGCTTGTAAACCCACAGATCAAGTGTGGGATTGGATAAATTAAGGATCTTTATGCTCAATGGGCCCGATTCTGTGCCAAAAATAGCGGGGATGAACCTTCTCCGGCTGAGTCTAACTTCCCCGCCGGTTGCCAGCCCTGGATGTACAGGGCCAATTCTAATGTCGGCCCTGTACATCCAGGGCTGGCAACTTGTGCGGGGAAGTTATTCTACCTCCAAGGTGGAATAACTTCCCTGCATGTCTCTTTTTCAGCGGCCCAGGGCGCAGATGGGGCAGGGGCCCCGAAGGCATTCCCCGCAGTCCAACCCTGGCCTTAGGAGGCCAGATTGGGGGTCAGACTGCGGGGAATGAGGCTGGGAAGCCGGTGTCTTTGGAGATCCATCAAGGACTTGTTGCCTTTAAAGGAAGATTCATGAAATCTGTTCGCTGTGCACCCGGCAAATCTGGCAAAGCGCTCATTCTGATTTGTTGATTCTAGGAATCCACATCGGATAGATTTTTTGAGTTTGTTAAAAAGTTCCACAAATAATTCTGAAGCATCTGCGAACGTCTTGCAGATCTATTCAACTAGCTTGCTCATGTAAAGGAAGTCTGGATATTTCTTCTCTGTGCTTGGTCCAGAACAATGGCTGAATTTTATTGCACCATGGAGAAACTGACCTACTTTGCAAAATATTGTCAAAGGAGTGTAGTAATCTGCAAACACAAAGACATGATCATTCACAGAAATGTGAAAATATTCATTTCTTATTCATGACTCACAGTGCTATAGTAACCCTGGAAGCTTGCATCTTGAAACATGCATTACTCTGGTGAGTGATAATTTGATAAAGATTTATCACTTGTAAATACGGTTTTAAATGTGGAAAAGGCTGTTTATAAAATTGTACTGTGGAATATTTACTTATAAATGCACATGACAACAAGACGGCATCTACATCTGTTGCAGCGAAGTGCACGCAATGAATAAAACCAGGAGTCAGTTTGAAGATCCAATAGCCTGCCACGCATCTATGCACACCATGGGTAGGCATTCCCGGGGGAGTAATATGAGCAGAGCTGTAATGTAGACATATCTTTTATGAAATACACAAGTACACACATGAAGTACAGCCGAAGCAGATGTGTAAATATGTGTATCGGCATTTAGACATTGCATGGGACTGGATCTGGCACATAGGCACCTATGTTACCATTATAAAATAGTCTTAAAATAGACATCTTTTGGAATTTCTTGCATGCTGTTATACTACACTTTTCTGTTTGTGTTCTTAGGTTGGCACTGCGGCTGTTCAATGGAGCCGCAGTGCCATGGCAACATGACGCCATGGTGACACGGCTCTATTGAAGAGCCGTGACTGAGTTAGCCAGGTACAGTCCTGTATGTGTATGTCGGGCTGAATTGCAATCCCAGCCTTCACGTACAGGACTGTTCGATTCTGATCCCATGGGATTAGATGTGCCCCGCGGGATCAGAATCGCGATCCTGTCTGTATGTCTGGCTCAGACCGGACGTATAGAGGGGATCTTCGTCCGGGACTGAATAAGCCTGAATATGGGTACCCACTCACCAGTTAAAAGAACGACAATGCTTAATTAATTCCAAAAGGAGAATTCTGATATTGTGTTTTTACAAGAAACACACCTAAGTGCAGGGAACACTACAAGTTGCAAAGGGAAAGTGGGGTTTTCATTCAATAGCAGACAAAGGGAGGGGGTGGGGGAGTGGCCATATTATTGCATAAGAGGGTGCCATTCACTCTCCATAAGAGTATCGTAGACCCGGAGGGTCGCTTTCATATCATGGGGGTGAACTTCAGCGGAGAAAGTTTTGTAATTTGTATCCCCCTAACGTCTATACCAGCTAATCTTGGAGAAAGATTTCAATTTGCTGAAGGACCCGCTGGTAGATGGTAAGCTCCTCAGGGCAACCCAGACGCACTCAGAGAGAAATGTGTTAATTTTCTGCTATTAGAGCTTAATCTTCTGGATGCATGGAGAACCCTGCATTTAGGAGAAGTGGATTTATATTTTATTCCAGTGCTCATAGGGACTATGCCCGATTAGATTACTTACTTATCTGAGAATCCTTATTTAGGAGTCTGGAGGCCGCAACCATTGAAGATGCAAGGTTTGCGGACCATACACCGGTGCAGATTATGCTCAGAGTGGGTAAGGGGAGGAAAGCTACAGGGGAGGGTGGTGCTTGAAGAATGAACCCCACCCTGTACAATGATGCTGAGTTTCACAAACATCTAAAAGCGGCTTGGCAGTGGTACTGATGGGAAAATGACAAGGAAGCAGCAGTATAAATTCTGCCCAAGCAGCCTCCGTAATGCAGGTGGAGGACCCACACGACAGGAAGAGGACCCACACGGCAGCGCAGCAAACTTACTTTTATTTGTTTGCCATGCTGCCTCAGTTTCAGACTTGGCTGTTAGCTCACGGGCCGAAATCTCGCAATGATAGCCTTACCACGAGACTTCTGCGTGGGAGGAACACCTCCAGGCCTGGTATGGAGGCAGCACAGCAAACAAATAAAAGTAGGTTTCTCACTGCTGCTGCTGCCACCACCAGAGGAAGGGGGGCGACAGTGGAGGGTCACACCGCTACTGGAGCGAGTCACTGCTGGAGTGTGGGGGTGATAATAGGGGGGCCCTCAGCACAGTTTGGCTTGGGGATCCCCTACTAGAACTTTTGCCACTGCAAGGAAGGCAATAGTAAGCAGGTTATGTGGGAGGTGGCGAAAGCAACTATGCGAGGGGAAATCATAGCTTACATTATTGGAGCTAGGAAAAAGAGGGATCAGAAGCTTTTGGACCTTTCAAAGAATCTACAATATTATCAACAGCTGCATATTCATAGCTTGGATGAGGAGGCTAGAGCCCAGTATGCAGTGGCGAGGAAGGCCATTAACGAGCCACTAAATAAAAAGGCAGTAGAGAAATCAAACTTTATAAATATTAGTTACATCGATGGGGTAACAAGTGTGAGAGGCTATTGTCAAAACTAGTGAGCCCATCTAAGAAGAAATTTACAGTTAGCCGAATAAAGAATGTCCAACATCAAGTATATGAAAATTAAGATGGCATAAGGCAGAAATCTGAAAAATATTATAATGCTCTATATGAAATTGGGCCCAAGGATGACAGGAAAAGGGAAGAGCTTTTTAATGGACTGGAGATCCCTGGATTGGACAGGGAGCAATTGGAGAAGCTCAACGCCCCTTTTACCAGGGCTAAAGTCTCAGATACGGTTAAAACTTATTTTTTTTTTTTTTTTTAACTTCAAGTTTATTGGCTACCCAGAACAGTACATCACAGCTTACATTCATAACGTATCCAATACAATCTCCAATCCCCATCCTCCCATCGAACCCCACCTCCCACTCTAACCCACATACCCTCAAACCTCCCTATGACTTCAACCACCACTCACCCACAGAAGGTGCGCCAACACCACACTCCTCTTCCCGCAACCCCAATCCTCCCCTACCCCTCCCTCCTCCATGTCCATCTCCCTGATGGCAGCAACTCTCAAATGACGCCCAGATTTTTTTGTATGGTCTCCCATCTATTACATTTACATGCTATTAATCCACTCATCTGATAAACATACTTCAATCTGTTTATAATATTCAAAACACTAGGAGCAGTATTATTTCTCCATTCCTTTTCCATTTCCATCCTAGTAGCTAGAACCACCCCACTAGCTATAACACCGCTTTGTTCCCCGTCCCCAACAATTTAATAACACCCCAAAGGAATCCATTTCCAAAGGGATCCCTGTCATTTCTTTAAACAGTTTTCCCACTCTTTGCCAACACTGCTACACCACTGGACAGTGCCACCACATGTGTTTTTCATCCCCCTGTGTACCACACCCCTTCCAACACAGCGGATTACAAACCTTACCCCATTTACTTATTCTAACAAGGGTTAAATACATCTGATACATCATTTCATAACAATGTTCTGCATTGCTGTGGATGTGATCCCTAACTGTGTACCCTCAAAAATCCTTTTCTATTTCTCCATCCCACATGCACCTCCTAAATCTCTTGCCCAGGCTTCCATAAACTCTTCCCGTCTTCTGCCCCCTCCCAACACAACCTACCCTTCAGTCTACAGGAAGATCAATATGCCCTCTCAAACACTGTTTCCTCTTTTCTTAACATCACCGCTTTCATCTGCCCCCTGAGAAAATGGGCTGCTTGCAAAAAATAATATCTGCCACACATGCCAGAACCCAAGGGTTTCTGCTGCCCTAGGCTTCAACATACATGACCTGCCACTTCCAACCCCCCTCTGTCAGTAAGTTCCATTGAAGGAGGATCAGAAGCAGCAGGCCGTGTGTGCTGAAGCACATGGCCTGCTGCAGGCAACAAAACGGCGACACAAAGTCACCCACCTGCCTAGCTCGCCTAGTGGACAGGCTGGCCCTGTGGCTACCTCCTCTAACCTAAACTCCTTTCCCAACAAGTCAAGACCTTTCACCTCCCCATTTTCTTGTAACATTTGACTTCAATAATATAACCCCCGCCCTGTCCATCGATCTAATGCTTGACCTCCCTCCCCATAGGGAACTCCCCAGACCTTCGAATCTCCCTCACCCTTAGTCCAATCCCTCCCCCTAACAGCCTCCCTTTCACCCTTCTCTACACCTTACAAGTGTTCCCAATTATCAGATGGTCCTCCACTCTCCCAGATTCCCCCTCTCATCCTCCCCCATAACAGCTCCAACAAAGGCATTTCCCCCACCACACTCTGTTCAATATGCACACAACGCTTCCATTCTCACCCCCCTTACCAATCCAACACCTCACACAGCTGTGCTGCCTGATAATATCCCCAAAGATCTGGGACCCTCAGACCTCCATCTTCCCTTCTCTGATACAATACCTGCTTTTTTCACCCTTGGCAGTCTTCTCTTTCATATAAAGAAGAAAATTAGTTTCTGAAGTCACTTTACCACCTGCTCAGATACCTCAATCGGTAGAAATATAAGCAAAAACAAAAGCCTGGGAAAAATATTCATTTAACTATGGAGAACTGACTCCTCATGCAAAATACAGCCTTTCCCATTGCTCCAGATCTCTATAAATGTTCTTAACCAGTGGATCATAATTCACCTTAACTAACTCCCCCAAGTCCTTCCTCACTTGCAGTCCCAAATGCCGAATGGACCTCTTAGCCCATTGGAATGGAAACACTTCCCTCAACCTTTCCTCTAGCTGTGGATCCAATTCCGATTTCAACATCTTTGATTTCCCTACGTTCATCTTATACACTGAAATGCTACTGTATTCCTTAATTTCTGTCATTAAATTGGGTACACATGGGCATAGTTTGATGGCTTCATTTGGGGTGGGGGCAAAGGGTGAGTGTCATATTTGCATATTCATTTGCATATACATTATGGTTATCTTAAAAAAATACTAGATGGATAGGAAGTCAGTATATCAAGCAGGTGCGAGATGAGCTGGCACCCCCAAGATACCCAGAGAGGGAGCAGTGGTTCTCATTCAGTGGCTTTGCCCAAAAAAAGAAACATATTCCCAGGCTATATAATTAAAATGCAGCAAAAATTGTAGCTATTTAATTATTTAGCTTGACACTTTAAGATTTAAAAAAATACTGACACCTGTAAATATATATTCTCCAAAAAATAGAGATGTAAGATGCTCATACTCCAAGGGACAAAAAGAAAAATAGAACCATAGCACAGTTTCTAACACCAAGATAAATTTTAACTAATTTTATTTTGGTGTTAGAAACTCTTTTCTTTCTGAACATCTATTTTGCGTCCAGCGAAACCCCTCCTCCAACAGTAAGTGCAAAGCAGAACTAGGACATTTCACCATAGAACCCAATATACAAGAAAAAAAATCTGATTCCAGTGCCATCTCATTAACAGCCTCTCCAGTACCAGGCGGATTATAAACTACCACAAAATCCTACAAAAGTCACTGAAGACCTATAATGCAAATCTACCATATCATAATGACAATAGTTTCTAAAATTAATAAAATAAGGAGCCTACCCAAAAAAGAGTAACACCATAAATATTGCAGTGGGCATCTTATTTTTTATACTGCTTTATCATTTCAGTCAAAGTGGTTTACAGTGTAACTTAAAATTAGTAATGTACATTAAATAGGGACATTGATAACTTGGATTTTTCTGAGGCAATGGAGGGTTAAGTGACTTCTCCAAAGCCACAAGAAGTGCTAGTGGGAATCAAACCCTGGTCTTTTGATTCTCAAAGCAGTGTTCTAACCACGGATGGCCCAAGGGGGTGTTGGACCATGTGCGGAGAATCATTGTGGGGCTTCATTTGCATAAGGGACCTAATTTGCATAGATATTTACATAATGTTAATGTGCACTAACTTTTAGTAAGCATGCCTCTTAATGAGTGTATGGATAAAGAAAGATTACCAAATTTCTACATTACTACACTCCAGTGCCAACCGCCAGGCACATTAGAAGTACTACAAACACTGCCCATTTAGAACCCATAGCAAACCCGCCGTATCATTACAGCACTACCAGGACTCACAAAGCACCAGATCTACCTATTAAAAGGCAACACTGCAAATATTAAACCAATACATCTCAGAGAATACCAGTGTATCTCCTACTGGGGAAAGGAAACAAGTGGCACTGCCAAATAGAAATTACAAGAACAGAATACCTCAGCTTAGTTACACATGCAGAACATAGACCATCACCAAACAAAGAACAAGGAATCACAATTTAGAAATAGGAAGACAATAATTAAACTGGTATCCCTAAAAGCCAAACTTGGAATGTACAACAACACTGGAGAAATAAAACTATAAATTAATTTCCTCTTGTACTAAACAAAACACAGACGTTAACGATGCTCATTTCCCAGAGCTGACATATTCCAGTTAATAAATTCAAAATAAAAAAGTATTTTTCTACCTTTTGCTGTTTGGGCATTTTATTTTTCAGTTGCAATTGCTCCAGTCACTTTCTTCTGGTTTCTTTGTGTCTTCTGTTATCTCTCCATTGTCTGCTTTCCATTTGTCCTTTTTCTCTCTTCTAGTTTTTTTTCCATTCTCTCTCTACATCTGCTTTAACATACTGATCTTTCTCCTTTTGCTCTTTCCTCCATTTCTTTATTTATTCTCTTTTCATCCACTCAAATTTTACCCCTCCATCCTCAGTCCCCACTACTCTTCCATTACCCGGCCAATTGTAGATTTTTCTTCCCTCCCACACAAAATATTTTTTCTCCTCTTCATCCTCACTCCTCTAGCCCCATCCCATTCTAGTCCTCCCCCAACATCAGCTCCCTTCTAGTTCCAGCCCCAGCCAGCTTCCACTCCCTTCTAGTCCCATTCTCCCATCCCCCCACATCAGCCCATTTTCAGTCCTAGCCTCCCATCGGCCCATTTCCAATCCTAGCCCCCCCCCCCCACAGCCCTTTCCAGTCCTAGCTCTCCCCTCACTCAGCCCATTTCCAGTCCAAGCCCCACTCTCCATCACGTATTTCCAGTTCCAGCTCCCCCCCACTCAGCCCATTTCCAGTCCAAAGCCTCCCTCCCCATCACCTATATCCAGTTCCAGCTCTCCCCAACACAGCCCATTTCCAGTCTTACCTCCCCCCCAAGAGCTCTGCGGCTGTCCAACAGGCTTTAGAGGGAGCCGGAAAGGCGCTTTTTTTCTTCATTTTGGCAGCTATATTGTAGTATAGGCCGCTGGCGTGCCAGAGGTCAAAGGGAACTTCCTGTTTCCCGGCACTCAGCGTGCCAATGGCCTATACTATAATACAGCTGCTGAAGTGAAGAAAAAAGGCACTGTCAGAGGTGAGCCGGAGCCTCTCTAGCTCTCTCTAAAGCCGTCCTGCCTGCCAGTGCTGAATGCAAGATGTTGTTGGCGCAGGGCCCCCTGAAGCGCACATTCTCGCACAATAGATGCACCGGCCCTGACTCCAGCTAGTAGGTTACTCCTCCACTCCATTTAGGAGCCAGTGTATGGGACCTCCAAACTTCCCTCTCATTGTCTCTCACACTGGTCTCATGGTCTCATCTCACGAGATCGGCGCCAGATTTCCTCTACTGCGTGACATTGTTAAACACGAATACAGATAAAGCAGTTATAGCTTCAGATATTAAGTGTCTGTTATGTGTGTGTGGTGCAATGTTGGTGTGCCTCTCTGTGCGTGGGATGTGGCAGTGGGTGCCCTTGTGGGGGTTGGGTGCAGGGCTGCAATGGATGTGTGTGTATGCTGCAAAGCTGGGGAGGCTCTCTGTGTGGTGCGGAGGTGAGGTGACTGTGTGTGTATGTCTGGCATGCAGAGGTAGCAGTGCCTGTGTTTGCATGTCTGTCATGAGGAGGTGGAGAGTGTGCATGTTTGTGTGTCTGTTGTACGGAGGTGGGGTGCCTGTGTATGTGAGGGTGTGGTGTGGGGATGGGGATGGGGATGGGGAGGGGGTGCTTGTGTGTGTTCTATGGGGAAGGGAATGCACCTTTTGGCAACACCTTGCACTCTTCCCATCTCTTTCAACCTCGCTCCTGCTGGCTCCCCTCCTCTGTTACCCTTCAGACTCTCCTCCCTTAATTAACCACACTAACACTCCCATCCCCTGCCCTAACAATCCTCTACCCCCATCCTCTTTTTCTAAATAGGCCACTATTACTTTAAATTGTCCCTGCCTTTACCTCACTTCCTCTCCCCCCAAACAGCTTTTCTGCTGCAGTCCATGATTGCGATCTCCCTCTTTTCATCTACCCATGGGAGATCGGATGCCCGCAGTCAGACACCTTCCCTCTGGACTGCGATTGTGGCCTCACCCTTCTGCCCGCAGGATTTGATCTCTCATGGGCAGATAGAAGGGGTCTGCCACGATTGCGGCCATCTCCTTCTCTTCTTCCTGAGGGGATGGGATCCCCAAGGGCAGAAGAGAAGGGGGAAGCAGCGATTGCAACCCAGAGGCAAGCTGTCTGCCCGGGAGGATCCCATCCCCTGTGGACAGAACAGAAGAGATCCCCTTCTCTTCTACCCATGGGAGATTGGTTCCCGGCAGGCAGACAAAGGGTCATGGCCATTTGAGCAACTCATTTGCGGGGGACAATGTCCCCCCTTACCCCCCCCCAAGCTACGCCCATGTGAGTAAAGTCAACAAAGGCTGCCCCACCATACAGATTACATCATTGGCATACAATGTCATGCTATACTCCCTCCCACCCATCTTGATACCCCTAATATTTCCATTCATTCTGATTGCTTCGGCCAAGGGTTCTATGACCATAGAAAACAACAATGGTGATAGTGGGCAACACTGTCTAGTACCCCTCTCTAATGTAAATTCCTCAGAATACTTGCCATTTATCCATACTCTAGCCCTTGGAAATTTTTAAATTGCCTGCAGTCACCCAATAAACTTATCACCCACCCCATCTGCCTCAAAACTTGGAACATATAGCCCCACTCTACCCTGTCAAACTCTTTTTCAGCATCCACTGACACCAGCACTGGAGGCCTTTCCTTTCCATGCCACCCCAAAAAAATTAAGGAGTTTTCTAATGTCGTCACTGGCATGACACCCAAAGACAAAACCCATTTGGTTCTCCGCACCAATTGAGGGAGGTAAACCTGCAGCCTGTTGACCAATATCTTGGCGAAAATCATGCCATTAATATTGATAAGGGAGATTGGTCTGTATGAACCACATACCAGGTTTGGGGAGAACCATGATTCCAGCCATTTATATTACGGCAAATCCTCCCCCTTAGCCACTTTATTGAACATCTCCACAAGGTACAGCCTTCAGCTTGTCTAGACCAGGCGCCTTCCCCTCTTTCATGCTCTTTATTACTGTCAATAGCTCCAGCAGCTCAGTCCCTGTCTAACAATGTCGCTTCCCTCTCCTACAGCATATTCAACCTTACCCTCCCCAAAAGCTCACTAGCTCCCTCCTCTCCCCCAGAAACTTCAGAAGCATACAACTTCTGACAGTATTCCCGGAAACCTCCCGAATTTCTCACACCCCGAATTGCAATTCACCCTTCTCATTTCTAATCTTTAGTATTTGATTCTGAACCTTCCTTGCCCTAAGTTTATTTGCCAAATACCTTCCCATGTTATTACTGCATTCAAAATGCTGCTGCTTCAATTTCTTTACCTTCTCAATTTTTTGATATACTCCCTTTGCTTGAGTCATGTTATGCTTGTCCACCAAACGTTGTAGCTGCCTTCCCTGCTCTTCTTCCTGCCTATCTCGCTCACTCCTTTTCTGAGCTACTAAAGAGATAGACTGAACCGTAACAAAGGCTTTGAAGCTATCCCACACCATACTCAGCTTCTGCCCGTCAGCCTTGTTTGGCAGAAAAAATTCTTTAATATTCCTCCCTAATCTCTCCATCCCCTCCAGATCCTCTCACAGGGATTCAGTTAGTCTCCAAAATCTCACCCTTCTTCCTTCCTTTGCAGATCCATGTTGTAGAAGACAGGAGTATGGTCAGAACAAGTAATCTACCCGATTTCTACTTTTAGAAATTGAGGTGCCAAAGAGCCATGCTGTATGAATGGTGTGGATCAGAATAGAAAGTGAAATCCTTCCTACCCCCTCCTGCTGGCTCCAAATATCTACAATACCAAAGGTTCCCATAATCTTCTTAAGTTGAATCCTATGTGTCCTTCTGCCCCATATTTCACTCCCGAATTATCCAGCTGCGGGTTTAATGTTAAATTTAAATCCCCTCTAATTATTATCGCGTATGACCAAGTCTCTTCCATCCATCCCATAACCCTCTCAAAAAATAGCCCTTTATTCTCATTAGGAGCATATATGCACACCAACACCATAATAACATAAGAAATGCCATACTGGATCAGACCAAAGTCCATCAAACCCAGCATCCTGTTTCCAACGGTGGCCAATCCACATCACAAGTACCTGGCAGGTTCCCAAAAAGGTACATAAGTTCCACGATGCTTATCCCGGGGTAAGCAGTGAATTTCCCTGGTCCTCTTTAATAATGGTTTATGGACATTTCTTCCAGGAACTTGTCCAAACCTTTTTTAAATCCAGCTATACTAACAGCTTTTATTACATCCTCTGGTAACAAATTCCAGAGTTTGATTCCTATCAGTCTTAAATGGGTTACATTGAACTTCATTGCATGTCCCCTAGTCTTTCTACTTTTTGATGGATTAAACAACCAATCTACGTTTACCTGTCCCACTCCATTCATTCATTTATAGACCTCGATCATATCTCCCCTCAGCCATTTTTTTTCCAAGTTGAAGAGTCCTAACCTTTTAAGCATCTCCTCATAGGGGTATCCTTCCATCCCCTTTACCATTTTGGTGACTCTTCTCTGTACCTTTTCTAATTCTGCTATATCCTTTTTAAGATATGGCAACCAGAATTGCACACAATATTCAAGGTGTAATGGGAAGCATGCTACCAAAATAAGCCTAAATTTGGCCTTGAGAACCTCCCTCACACACTTTCCTATGTCACTGGTGCCAACATGTACCAAGACAGCAGGTTCCTCTCCAGCACTATCTAAAAACCTTGTCTAGGTGGCATATGAGGTCCGCTACCTTCGCACCAGGAAGGTATGTTACCAGGCGATCCTCACATCCACCAGCCACCTAGCTATCTATATGCCTAATGATTGAATCACCAACTATAACGGCTGTCCTAACCCTCCCTCATGGGCACATATCCTTGGAGAAATATCCTCAGTGCAAGATGGTTTTACATCACCTGGAGGACAGGCCCTAGCTACAGGATCACTGCCTGTCACACCAAGATGATCTCTCCTTTCACGTGACTTCTCTCCTCCATGGCAACAGAGAGGCTGCCACACTGGAGGTGGGACTTCGTACTATGTCCCTGTAAGTCTTATCTATATACATCTCTGTCTGCCTTAGATCCTCCAAGTCTGCTGCTCTAGCTTCCAGAAATTGGACTCATTCCCTGAGAACAAAGAGCTCCTTGCACCTAGTGCACACTTAAGATCCCTCACCAACTAGGAGAAAATCGTACTAGTGACAATGCAACAGACTGGATAGCCCCTATCTAGCTGCTGGACTGCTGCCTGCATCTTAGTTTTAAGGTTTTGATTAGCTATTTAAGTTGTTTACTTACTTAAAGTTGCTAGGGATACTTTTACTATAGAACTATACCTAATATGTTTAAGGGATTTTGTTCACCTCAAGATTAATTAATTTCAGGGCCTTAATTTATTCCTGATGAGAATGACTAGCTGAACCTAAAAGTGAATTTGACCACCTCTTTCCCTTTAATAGGTTTAAGAGCCTATGAAGCTAAGATTATGCCTGGGGTAGGTGGAAGGGAAAGAACAGTTAATAAACGTTGGCTTGCTACACAGTGCCCTGACATGTGCTTCAAATTAATCTCTTAACAATTTCATTTGATCTGTCATTTGTCTTTAACACCTATTTAAAAAATTTCACAGGTCTCTTGACTCCTTACTGGAAGGCTTCTTTGTAAAGGTTTCTAGAAACAAATTCTTTCTACTCAAAGAATATTTACCCTAATCTACCATCCATGCTAAACTATACTCTGATATCATTTCAACGAAAAACTCTCTGGTGGTCCAAGACCTGACTGACTTAACAAAAACACTGAATTCTAAAATATACAGATTTATCTGCTTTAACCCAAAGAATTCCCTTTTCTCCAACTCATGCTTCCCACTGCCTACAGAAACCACGTTTTCTTTTTATTGTCCCCTTTTGCGGAATTCTTTGCCATCCCAACTGAGGGGGGAAACAAATCACTCTAAGGAGTACTTTTACTAAGGACCAGTAAGGGTGCAGCATTTATGAGCACAAAATGGCACCATCTAGGGCCCTAAAGTGCGTTACAGGATGGGTAGAGATTAGGCATTCCATTGATAAGGGCGCTATGTTTATGTTTATGTTAGAGGCTGATAATAGGACATTGGGCATAAATGGTGTCAGTCTTGCATGTCAATGACTGATAAGGCTAGTTACCTCAAAACGGGATAAGGGAGCCTTTCTTCAAGTGACATATTATGTGCTGGATGTAAGCAAAAGTAATAGCTGATGGACATGTAATATCCACATGTCCCTTATGTGCTCCACAGTAAGTGGCAGGATAGTGTGGGAGGCAGCTGATGGTATTATTGAGGGGTGCTCTGGTCATTTTGTGTGATGTCACTGAGTGGCGAAGAAGTGGAGATTTGTGAGCCACTGAGGAACAGCAGTGACTGAGCATGAGTGTTGGCCTGCACATGCTTTGCAGGTGCTGTATGTGTGATATGTGCTGCGTAGCAAAGTGGCATTATGTGGTCCAGGGTGTTTCACCTGTCCTGTGAATACCTGAGTGATCATGAAGTCTATGTGGAGATGGATGTGGGAAACGATGCATGGAGATGGAAGACAGTGCTGTAGGGGCTGGCACATCCAATGTACCCCATGTGGAAATATGAACCTAATATTGTACACATTGATATGTGTGTGAACCAATCAATATCAGTTATGTATGCTTCACTAAGCATCACACCTAAAACAGAGGTACTGTCAATATGACTAAACAAGCATGCATCAGTCCGGTGTGTGACATTCAGGTCTGAAGCATGTGCCCAGACTCCCTGCAGGAGTGAGAAATGGAGGCTATCATAAAGGATTGTCATGATTTCACTAAGAATGGTCAGTAATCCTTTCTTGACAGATGCAGCAGGCTGGCAGACAAAGTTCAGTGCCGTATGGCTCAGTCAGCACTCTGGCATCCATGTCCATGGGAGCCAGTATGGGCCCCAAGAACTTGTGTACAACATGTCAGGTAGCAGGAGGCATAGCAGTATGGACTGCCATGGTAGCCTCATGATCTGAGAAGCAGAAGGGTTGTCAAACGGATGACAGTTAGAATCCCACTGAAAGCGAGTATACTGTCACACAGCTGAGATATGCAAACATGGCTGCTGTCACAAATTCTGGTGTATGCTGCAGTCACTTTTGATAGCTTCATTGGGTCTGCAAGTCAGACATCTTTTGAGGGGCCAAGGCAGGCTAAGGGGAAGTATAGAAGCAGCGCATCCTTTGTGAACCGATGTCCTAGGCAAACATGATTACATCTTACCAGTAGGGGAGGAAGTACAAGGAAGGTTTCTATCGGATGTCCTGAAATTACATGATGTATGCATGCCATAGCTAAAATATGGACACTATATAAGGGTCTTCTTTTAAGAGTGTGAATAAACTCAACTAAATTCAGTACACTCAAAAATTATCAAAGGCAGTAGATAATACTTCTTCATGCCAAAGTTATTCCAATTTTTCAAAACATTGTTCAACACCCGTTTTTCTAAGTAAAGGTCTCAGGCTTAGAAGCACCAAGGTGAGCTGTTAGGCACAAGCGCTTTATTAGCATCAATGACCTTTCTATTACCTTCTTTTTGTGTTTTTTTATATATATGCGGCTGTGAACTTTTTTTTAATTCAAAACACTTTCATTGCAAATAGACTTAGAAAATAAAATCATTCCTATCTCAGTGTCCTATTAATGTAGCCACACTGGTTCTTCCCCAATTTAAAGCTCTTTCATTGCCGATAGACTTAGGGAATAAAATCGTTCTTATCTTAGTATCCTAATGTTCAACACAGTGCTATGTTTCCAAATAATAGTCTGAATGGACTTACTAAACTGGGAATACTGGGTAATCAGATTAACATGCTCATCATCAAACTGTTTCTTAGATGTCATTCTGCTTTGTAATAACAGATCTCTATTATTATTGAGGGCATTCTGGTAAGCCTGCTTAACAATATGAAGCGGGTAACCCCGTTCTACAAAGTTAGTGGTCAGTTGCCATGAAGCTACTTTAAAATCCTGTCTGTTTGAGCAATTCTTTCTGTACCTTAAAAACTGGGAAAACGGCAACCCAGTTTTCAAACGTGATAGATGAGTGCTCTTGAAGTGTAGGAATGTATTTCGATCTGTTTGTTTACGAAAGATGGTAGTGGCCCAGGTCCCCTGGTGTCTGGTTATCTTGACATCTAGGTACGTTATCTCCACCCTACTACACACATACGTGAATTTGATGTTTCCATCACAGCCATTAAGCCACCCAAAAAAAACTTCAAACTGCTGAAAAGAACCATTCCATATCAAAAAGACGTCATCAATAAACCGACACCACATTTTAGTATGGGACCTGTGAGGGCTAGACGCAAGCCACCGATCTTCATATCTGGCCATGTAAAGGTTGGCTATAGACGGGGCACATGTGGGTCCCATGGCCACTCCGGACAGTTGATGGTAAATTATCCCCTCAAACAGAAAAAATTTTGAAATATAGCCATATGCGCCAGCTGTAAAATGAAGTTGATCTGCTCCCCACCAAGATCCCCCCGGGTTCTCAAATAGTGACCAACAGTGTCAAATGCTGCCTCCTGGGAAATGCTGGTATATAATGAGGTGACATCCAGTGTCACTAGCAAGACATTGTCACTTCCCGCCCAGCTCTGATTCTGGGCCAATATTCTGAGGAAATCAGTCGTATCCTTTATATAGGACGGAATCTCTATAAATAAAGGGCGCAAATATGAGTCCACATAAGTCAATATTGGTTCTAAAACAGAGCCCCTAGTTGAGACAATCGGTCGTCTGGGGGGTTGGACAGATTCTTATGAATTTTAGGAACTGTGTAGAAAGTGGCCACTCGCGAATAAGGTTTATTTAGATACGTCCACTCTTTCTTAGAAATCATCTTCCCCTGTAATGCTGAAGTGGTGAACTCTTTAATTTTCAATTGCAACAGCGGTGACGGATCTTCAGTTAGGATTTCATAGATGGAACCATTCGTAAGTTGCTGTAGAGCTTCCGATACATAATAGGCCCGATTTAGGATGACTATCGCCCCTCCCTTATCGGCCCTCCGGATGACAACGTCATCTCTTTTCTGGAGTTGCCTCAGAACTTTTTGCTCAGCAACCGTCAATGCTGTAGAATGCTGTCTCAGCCGTTCTTCCTCCTTAATTAGATCTCTGAGAACTAAGTCCCTAAAAATTAAAACTACCGGATGTAGTGGTCCAGGGGGATACCATCCTGACTTCAGTGGAAGATTTTCCCGTCTTTCTCCAGTCCCCTCTATAGGAGGATCAATACCCATAGATGTATTCTCCAGTGACTCTCCTCCTTGTTTCACTTCTTCACTGGAAAAAAATACCTTCAGTTGTAATTTTCTTATTAATTGTTCAAAGTCCATTCTAAAATTAAAGGAGTCATAGTGAGTACCTGGGACAAATGACAATCCCTTGTTTAATAATGCTATTTGATCTTCAGCGATAGCAATTCCTGAAATGTTTATTACAAGTGATAACCTTGAATCTTGTTGCTGGATGGAGTCACTCAATTCCGCCGCCGCAACAGGCGGTCTGACTTGGTTCCTTTTGTCGTCGTTTTTTTCTTATTTGTCGTTTTGTGATCGCTCCCATCGTCTAAAAAATCACTCTCATCAGACGTCCTGCTGGAATTGCTCTCTTCCTTGAAGTTAACTTTCTTCCCCGGTTTTTTGGACTTGCAGTTGGTGTCCATCAAGGGGTACATGTACCCCACTGTATAATCTTCATGGTCTCGTTTAAGCTTTTTAATTTTCTGTTTCTGCACATCCTGTCGTAACGCTGCCAGCTGCTTGTTAGTGTCCTCTAATCGCTTCTGAAAATTCTCTTCCGGACCAATTTCTTTCAAAGCAGCTAGCTTAGTATCAACTTCCTTTTTCATGTCTTCCATATTAGTCTTGATGGTATCAATGATCAAGACCATTAGGTCTAACGAGCATTTATTTAATATACAATTCCATTTATTTAAAAAATCACTGGACATATTGTGCATCCGCGGCTCTTTATATACCCGCAGTCCCCGAGGGATTTGTTGTCGAGTTACATATTCTATAAGCGATAGCCGATGCAGTTCCGTTCTCACCACACGATTCTGAAGCTTAAGTAAGTCTTCCCATGTGGTGTCACATATGGCAGACTCTTCTTGATGGTCCTTTGCAAACGGAGTTTTTTCTTTACTTAACTCGGAAATATAGTCACAGGAGAAACTCAGGTTTCCTTCCAAATACTCGGACCTTCCATCGTTGTCTATGGACACTATATAAAGGTCTTCTTTTAAGAGTGTGAATAAACTCAACTAAATCCGGTACACTCAAAAATTATCAAAGGCAGTAGATAATACTTCTTCATGCCAAAGTTATTCCAACTATTCAAAACATTGTTCAACACCCGTTTTTCTAAGTAAAGGTCTCAGACTTAGAAGCGCCAAGGTGAGCTGTTAGGCACAAGTGCTTTATTAGCATCAATGACCTTTCTATTACCTTCTTTTTGTGTTTTTTTATATATATGCGGCTGTGAACTTTTTTTTAATTCAAAACACTTTCATTGCAAGTAGACTTAGAAAATAAAATCATTCCTATCACAGAGTCCTATTAATGTTGCCACACTGGTTCTTCCCCAATTTAAAGCTCTTTCATTGCCGATAGACTTAGGGAATAAAATCGTTCTTATCTTAGTATCCTAATGTTCAACACAGTGATATGTTTCCAAATAATAATCTGAATGGATTTACTAAGCGGGGAATACTGGGTAATCAGATTAACATGCTCATCATCAAACTGTTTCTTAGATGTCATTCTGCTTTGTAATAACAGATCTCTATTATTATTGAGGGCCCTCTGGTAAGCCTGCTTAACAATATGAAGCGGATAACCCCATTCTACAAAGTTAGTGGTCAGTTGCGGTGAAGTTACTTTAAAATCCTGTCTGTCTGAGCAATTCTCCAACAACCAAAGCACGAATCCACGTGCGAAAGAACACCCAGTAACAAACGTGGATAGCAACGAAGGAATGTATAAAAAAAAACAAACTGTAAATTTTATTGAATTATTCCACTCCAGCCACTGGCCCGACACTGGCCGTGTTTCGTGAAAGCCTTCTTCAGGGGCTTAAATGGCTAAAAAACAATAATAGTTACAACCATGAATATAAAATAAATTTTAAAAAAACACATGAAGGACAAACAAAGACATTAATAAATATTCAAATCTCAAAAAATAAATAAAAATCCAAAATGTAACAACGACTATGGGTACAACTAAGAATCGGAGCTAATCTAAATGGTAATACAATAACACAAATAAAAGCTTACATGTTTATTTAAATTAAAAACCAAACCAATAAATAAATAAATACATAAATTGTATAAAACAATAAATAATAAAAGCATAAAAAATAGATGTGCATGAACATACATATAAGCATAAGAAGGATCATAATGTTTATTGACAAAATTTATGTGTTTAAAAATACTATT
Source organism: Ichthyophis bannanicus (assembly GCA_033557465.1). Classification (NCBI taxonomy): domain Eukaryota; kingdom Metazoa; phylum Chordata; class Amphibia; order Gymnophiona; family Ichthyophiidae; genus Ichthyophis; species Ichthyophis bannanicus. The sequence continues at coordinate 339,701,998 of CM066036.1, read as the reverse complement.
GAGCTAAATAAACATATAAAATGCAAGCTTAAAAAATAAGAAATAAATTAACATATATATATAATATATGTATAAGAGACTTGTGGTTACAAATGTAATCAAAGATAAATGCTCGTTAGGGATGTGACTAGTAACAAACATACGGAGAACATACCTATATTGAATGCTGCTTATATTAGAGTGTCTCCTATATCATCAATAACAATAATAAACCTAAGGGATAACAATAACAATGATAACACATGCCAATAGAGGAGCAAAAGACCAAACGTGGGATGAGGACGAGAAAAAAAATGACTGGTGACTGCTTGATATGAACGTGTGCATGAAATTTAAAACCGTGGCATGCAAGACGTGATAACCAGGGTCTTAATGGATGTGAAGAATATCTAATGAACCCAAATAGAACTGTATTATAGACCGATATTTAGAGATTTCTTCTTGCATACGTGAATAAAACCGCCAACCTATTAGGTACTGGACCCATGCCGGTACCGAAACGTTGAAATCTATGTGAGGAGGATGTGTGTTATTTGTCCAGAGTGTTTCAAAGAATATTTTTTTCAACAAACAAACGAGGGAATGCACACATTCATATCAATAAATAGGTTTTTCTTTTGCGTTTTTACATCAGCACGGGTGCATGGCTTTTAATGGTCCGGCCCAGTTTCATTTATTTTCAATTTTTGTGATCTTGCTGTTCTCATTTTTCAGGTTTCACGTTCACGAGATTCAATACTCTACACATAAGTTCGTTTTTTTGCATCTTCATAATTAGTACATATGAATAATATACATTTGACATTAGCAGCCACATTCAATTGATTCATTTTTTGCATCCAGTTTTCAAGGGGTTATATTATGCATTATAATGTTCAGATTCCTTTTCATGTGCAGTTATTAATTAGTAACACACATTTCATCTAGTGTTTATCAACATATGAACATGGCTATTTGAGCAAACGAGTTATCTCATACAGGTAATACATTAATTTATTTTTTTAAATTCACACACTATTTTTGACAGATTTCCTTGTTTTAAAATATTAAGCACATTTTACCTATATAAGTCTTACATATGGTTATTTAGGCATCTTATTGGGTTTTATTAACTAATTATACACATGGGTTCTTTGAATAGATGGTTGCCACATGCAGTCACCAGTCATTTTTGTTCTCGTCCTCATCCCACGTTTGGTCTTTTGCTCCTCTATTGGCATGTGTTATCATTGTTATTGTTATCCCTTAGGTTTATTATTGTTATTGATGATATAGGAGACACTCCAATATAAGCAGCATTCAATACAGGTATGTTCTCCGTATGTTTGTTACTAGTCACATCCCTAACGAGCATTTATCTTTGATTACATTTGTAACCACAAGTCTCTTATACATATATTTTATATATATGTTAATTTATTTATTTTTTAAGCTTGCATTTTATATGTTTATTTAGCTCAATAGTCTTTTTAAACACATAAATTTTGTCAATAAACATTATGATCCTTCTTATGCTTATATGTATGTTCATGCACATCTATTTATTTATGCTTTTATTATTTATTGTTTTATAAAATTTATGTATTTATGTATTTATTGGTTTGGTTTTTAATTTAAATAAACATGTAAGCTTTTATTTGTGTTATTGTATTACCATTTAGATTAGCTCCGATTTTTAGTTGTACCCATAGTCGTTTTTACATTTTGGATTTTTTTTTTTTTGAGATTTGAATATTTATTAATGTCTTTGTTTGTCCTTCATGTGTTTTTTTTAATTTATTTTATATTTATGGTTGTAACTATTATTGATTTTTTAGCCATTTAAGCCCCTGAAGAAGGCTTTCACAAAACACGGCCAGTGTCGGGCCAGTGGCTGGAGTGGAATAATTCAATAAAATTTACAGTTTTTTTATACGTTCCTTCGTTGCTATCCACGTTTGTTACTGGGTGTCTGAGCAATTCTTCTTGTACCTTAAAAACTGGGAAAACGGCAACCCAGTTTTCAAACATGATGGATGAGTGCTCTTGAAATGTGCAGGATGTGCAGAAACAGAAAATTAAAAAGCTGAAACGAGACCATGAAGATTATACAGTGGGGTACATGTACCCCTGGATGGACACCAACCGCAAGTCCAAAAAACCGGGTTAGAAAGTTAACTTTGAGGTAGAGAGCAATTCCAGCAGGACGTCTGGTGAGAGTGATTTTTTAGACGAAGGGAGCGATCACGAAACGACAAAAAAGAAAAAACCGACGACAAAAGGAACCAAGTCAGACCGCCTGTTGCGGAGGCGGAATTGAGTGACTCCATCCAGCAACAAGATTCAAGGTTATCACTTGTAATAAACATTTCAGGAATTGCTATCGCTGAAGATCAAATAGCGTTATTAAACAAGGGATTGTCGTTTGTCCCAGGTACTCACTATGACTCGTTTAATTTTAGAATGGACTTTGAACAATTAATAAGAAAATTACAACTGAAGGTATTTTTTTCCAGTGAAGAAGTGAAACAAGGGGGAGAGTTACTGGAGAATACATCTATGGGTATTGATCCTCCTATAGAGGGGACTGGAGAAAGATGGGAAAATCTTCCACTGAAGTCAGGATGGTATCCCCCTGGACCACTACATCTGGCAGTTTTAATTTTTAGGGACTTAGTTCTCAGAGATCTAATTAAGGAGGAAGAATGGCTGAGACACCATTCTACAGCATTGACGGTTGCTGAGCAAAACGTTCTGAGGGAGCTCCAGAAAAGAGATGACGTTGTCATCCGGAGGACCGATAAGGGAGGGGCGATAGTCGTCCTAAATCGGGCCTATTATGTATCGGAAGCTCTACAGCAACTTACGAATGGTTCCATCTATGAAATCCTAACTGAAGATCCGTCACCGCTGTTGCAATTGAAAATTAAAGAGTTCACCACTTCAGCATTACAGGGGAAGATGATTTCTAAGAAAGAGTGGACGTATCTAAATAAACCTTATTCGCGAGTGGCCACTTTCTACACAGTTCCTAAAATTCATAAGAATCTGTCCAACCCCCTGGGACGACCGATTGTCTCAACTAGGGGCTCTGTTTTAGAACCAATATCGACTTATGTGGACTCATATTTGCGCCCTTTATTGATAGAGATTCCGTCCTATATAAAGGATACGACTGATTCCCTCAGATTATTGGCCCGGAATCAGAGCTGGGCGGGAAGTGACGATGTCTTGCTAGTGACACTGGATGTCACCTCATTATATACCAGCATTCCCCAGGAGGCAGCATTTGACACTGTTGGTCACTATTTGAGAACCCGGGGGGATCTTGGTGGGGAGCAGATCAACTTCATTTTACAGCTGGCGCATATGGCTATATTTCAAAACCTTTTTCTGTTTGAGGGGGTAATTTACCATCAACTGTCCGGAGTGGCCATGGGAGCCACATATGCCCCGTCTATAGCCAACCTTTACATGGCCAGATATGAAGATCGGTGGCTTGCATCTAGCCCTCACAGGTCCCATATTAAAATGTGGTGTCGGTTTATCGATGATGTCTTTTTGATATGGAATGGTTCTTTTCAGCAGTTTGAAGGTTTTTTTGGGGTGGCTCAATGGCTGTGATAGAAACATCAAATTCACGTATGTATGTAGTAGGGTGGAGATAACGTACCTAGATGTCAAGATAACCAGACACCAGGAGACCTGGGCCACTACCATCTTTCGTAAACAAACAGCTCAAAATACATTCCTACACTTCAAGAGCACTCATCCATCACGTCTGAAAACTGGGTTGCCGTTTTCCCAGTTTTTAAGGTACAGGAAGAATTGCTCAGACAGACAGGATTTTAAAGTAGCTTCACGGCAACTGACCACTAACTTTGTAGAACGGGGTTACCCGCTTCATATTGTTAAGCAGGCTTACCAGAGGGCCCTCAATAATAATAGAGATCTGTTATTACAAAGCAGAATGACATCTAAGAAACAGTTTGATGATGAGCATGTTAATCTGATTACCCAGTATTCCCCGCTTAGTAAGTCCATTCAGACTATTATTTGGAAACATAGCACTGTGTTGAACATTAGGATATTAAGATAAGAATGATTTTATTCCCTAAGTCGATCGGCAATGAAAGTGTTTTGAATTTTAAAAAGTTCACAGCCGCATATATATAAAAAACACAAAAAGAAGGCAATAGAAAGGTCATTGAGGCTAATAAAGCGCTTGTGCCTAACAGCTCACCTTGGCGCTTCTAAGTCTGAGACCTTTACTTAGAAAAACTGGTGTTGAACAATGTTTTGAATAATTGGAATAACTTTGGCACAAAGAAGTATTATCTACTGCCTTTGATAATTTTTGAGTGTACCGGATATAGCTAAAATATGGACAAATACCTCAGAGATAGAATAAGTCCCATGTCCATCTAACCACCAAAGGGCCGTGACCTGAATAGGCCCTGTACGTCTGGGTGCTGCTGCCCACCCCTGCTCCGCCCACCCTCCACCTCCGGCCCTCCCCACCTTGCCCCCATTCAGTGCTCCCCGCACAGTGACTCTGCGCGTGCCGGGAGCCAAGAAGACAGAATGCACTCTTTGTGAATAGCAGGGGTTGCACTTTCAACCCGGACATATAGCCCCACTATTCGCAGATCAGAATCTCCCCCTTTATGAATAAGAGAGATTTCTACCTCATATATGACCGGGAAGAGATGGCCCAATTGCAGGGCATCATTAAACATCCACTGTAATACAGGCGCAAGAGATTCTTTCAGCGTCTTATACCACTCCATAGGGAATCCGTCCGTTCCCATAGCTTTACCCAGGGCAAGGGAATTTATAGCGAGCAAAATCTCTGACAGAGATATGTCTGGTTCAGCAACTCGTGCTGCTGGTCAGACAGTCCTAGGAGTTCAGAAAAGCCAAGATCTCTACCAAGGTAGCTGAAATCTCAGAAGAATACAAATGAGAGTAGAAAGTATAGAAAGCTTGTGAAATCCTTAAATTATCCTTGTGGAGAACACTGTCTGGGCCATAAACAGCATTAATGAGCCTACTACTCCACCGCTTATGAAGCCACCATGCCAATAGCTTACCCACCTTTCCCCCATGCTCCACAAAATTGTGCTTGGATAGTTGTAAGAGAAACTCTATTCTTTCCACCTCTATAGCCTCAATCTGCCGCCTGACCTCCAACAGCTGAAGATACGTCCCCCAGTCTTCTTGGGTTCTCTCTGCAGCTGTTCCAGTTGATCTCACAAACAGACAAGCTCAGTTTCTCATTGCCATTTCCGCCGGGAGGCCAACTGCAAGAGCTGGCCTCTTATAAAAGTTTTATTAGCCTCCCACAAAAGGCCTGTGGGGGTGTCTCCATCATCATTAAGGGTCAAGAAATCATTCCACCACTCTCGTATCTGCACTTTCAACGCTTCTTCCTGTAGCAGACTGATATTTGCCCTCCATTGTCGCCTCCCAATATCAAACCTTTCTCGACCCAAGTCCAATAATAAACAGACCATACTGTGGTCGCTCACCTCCATTTTTACTCACCACAGAGGTCAGACTAACCAGCCTAAAGCTCCCACCTTCATCCTTACTTCCACTTTTGTGTAAAAGGACTACATGCGCCTTTCTCTAGTCATCTGGGACCATTTCTGACTCTAAAGGTGCATTGAAAAAGTCAGACAGTACAACCGCTAGAACTTCTCCAAGTTCCTTCAATACTATTGGATGTATCCCTTCTGGCCCTATTGCTTTGTCTACTTTTAGTTTAGCTAGTTCCTCACGAATACAGTCTTCTGAAAATCGTTTAAGATCCTCTTCACTTTTGTTCCTATTTGTGGATGTTTTCTGAGGTCCTGCTCTTGGCGCTTCATCTCACAACCACGTCCAAAATCCCTGTCCAGTGGTGCCAGTATTTGGAGGTCATTTGCATAGCAAAGAAAGCAAGGCTGAATGAGCAAATCAGGAGCCCCAGGGGCTGCAAGTATATGTTGAACAAGAGGGGAGATAAGGGAGAGCCCTGTTGCACTCCCCATTCTCATGCATAGAGAGCCAAACAACCCTCAGGACATAGACCCAAAAGTGATTATCTGACATAAAAGAGTCCAACTAGGCAAGTACAGTACCTTCAATTCCCAACTGGCTGCACCATTTTAGCAGAAGGGTTTGCTCAACCAGGATGAAGGCAGCCAACAAATCTAGCGATACTAGTAGTACTGACAACCCCTCGTCAAGCCACATATAGATCTGGTCGAGCAATGCCACCAATAGCGTCCCGACCCCATTCCCCATATGAAAACCTCCTTGCCCAACATCCAGGAGAGCATGATCCTTCAAATATCCCCAATTTGTGCTACCACTTCCTTTTCCACCAACTTCGCTGGAAGAGGGAGATTAGAGATGGGGCAAAAATTGCTACAGTCCTTTAAGCTCCCCCCCTGCCGTTTTAGGGACCAGTGTCACTGCAGCCTCCTTAAGGTGCTGCAGAATCTAGCCCTGCCACCATGAGGCATAAATAAGTGTTCCACCCAATCCAATTTGGGCAATATCGCCCCTTTAAAACACCAGATAGGGGCAGGATCCATCCCCAACCAGGTCTCCCTCACTCCCACCAACTGCACCGACAACCGCTCACTTGTTACCAGACTTGATGGACCTTGGTCTGACCCAGTATGGCATATCTTATGTTCTTATGTTGTTATGTTCTTAACTTCACTGGGCCCAACAGAGGGGGAGACACAATCACCACCACCTGTGGACCTACCAGACTACCCTTCAATCGCCCAACCTTATCCAGGAAATAGCCAACCAAATCATCCATGCTTGCGGTCGCCCGGGTACGTTTACCTCCCTGGCTGGCAAACAGTTCAGACACAATCTGGAAAATAGCCTTTGGCCGGTTATCAGCAGATTCAATATGCGCAGAAAATCAGCACTTCTTGGCCAAAATTACATGCTGCCCATATCTGCTGGCCATCATCCGCTAACTTCTATGATCCTCATTGGTCCGGGATGGACTCCACCACCATTCCAACCTTTGCAATGTCCTCTTTTCCTCACAGAGGTCATTAGAAAACAAAGGTTTCCTCCGGGCCCATGTATCAATGCTTTACGGGTTGGCGCCACCTCATCTAAAGCCATCAAAACCACTCTATGCCACTCCTCCACCAATTCCTCCACCGACCCCATCTGATCCCCCTGTTGGTACTCCAGGGCTGCTGCCCCCCCCCCCATCAGTTCATATCCACGTTACCATGCACCTCCCTCCAAACCCTACCCTTCTCAGAATGCTCCACACCACCTCAGCCCAGTGGCACCGAAACCAAACCAGACCATGGTCCATCCACAGAAAGGGACATATCCCCAAAACCCAGAATCTTTCCTCAGCCACCATACGAGTGTTCACAAAATCCAAATCCAAAATATGCCCACTCTCATGCGTAGGCTACTGAACTAGTTACTGCAGACCCTCCCATCTTCTAAGGAGGACAAGAGGAAGAAGGCCTTCCCATTATCCGCCACATCTACATGAGCATTAAAGTCTCCCACAAAGAGCAATTCCTTATTTCCAAGGGCCTTCTCTAAGATACTCTCCACCAAGACCTCCCATCCCCCCACCCAATCCCCGGGGAACAATACACCAGCAGGATCCCCCTCCCCCCTTGTTCTATTCGCAGAAGATTGAATGGGAGGCAACAATAGGTACAGATAAATTGAGCTGACTCTGAGGAGAAGATTAAAAGATAGAAAACAGGCAGTGGGGCTAAATGGAAATAAGTGGTTGGGAGAGGTGGGGAGAGAGAGGGCTGTGTTATAAGATGAAAAATGTTAGGTAGACGCAACAAAAAGAGGGAATTTTGAGGAGTGAATGGTAACAAAGGGCAGGGTCGGCCCGTCCATTGTGTGAGAATGTCGTTTACACAGGGCCGCGTGCCAACTTCGTGCCATACATGCTGTTCAGCTCCCGACCGTCTTCAGGGCCAGCTTCATATGGAGCTGGGAAGGCCCGAGGCCCAGCTCACCTCTGCACAGCTGCCGGAGTGAAGAACGGCATTTTCCTTCACTCCAGCGGCTGTGTTCTTGTGTAGCCCACTGGCGCACCAGAGGTATAAAGGGCATTTCCTATTTCCTGGTACTCAGCATGCCAGCAGGCTGCATGAGAACACAGTGCCAGAGTGAAGGAAAATTCTGCTCTTCACTCCGATGGCTGTGCAGAGATGAGCCGGGGCCTCAGGCCTCCCCAACTCCCTCTGAAGCTGGGCAGACAGGCGTGGGGCTCTTCGGGAAGGAGGGTGCTAGGACTGGAAATAGGCTGATGGAGGAGCTAGGATAGGTCTGGAAATGGGATGATGGGGGGGGCTAGGACTTAAAATGGGCTGATGGGGGGGACTAGGAGTGGACATGGGCTGATTGGGGGGGCTTGGACTAGAAATAGGCTGATGGGGGGCTAGGATAGGACTGGAAAGGGCTGATGGAGGGGCTAGGACTGGAAATGGACTGATTGGGGGGAGGCTAGGACTGGAAATGAACTAATTGGGGGGACGTACTGGAGATGGGCTGATGGGGAGCTAGGACTGGAAATGGGCTGATGCGGGGGGATGGGAAAATGGGATTAGAAGGGAGTGAATTCTGGGTGGGGCTGGAATTAGAAGAGAGCTGATGTTGGGGGAGGACTAGAAGTAGATGGGGCTGGGGATGGAGAGGGGAAAATATATTTTGTGTGGGAGGGAAGAAAAATCTACAATTGGCCAGGTATTGGGAGAGTAAGTGGGGATAGAGGATGGAAGAGTTAAATTTGAGTGGATGAAAAAGAAAGAAATTGAGGAAAGAGCAATCGGGGAAAGATCAGTATGTTAAAGCAGATGCAGAGAGAGAGAATGGAAAAAAAAACTAGAAGAGAAAAGAAAGGACAAATGGATAGCAGACAATGGAGAGTTAGTAGAAGACATGAAGAAACCAGAAGAAAGTGACTGCAGCAATTGCAACTGAAAAATAAAATGCTCAAACAAAAGAAGGTAGAAAAATATGTTTTTATTTTGAATTTATTAACTGGAATATGTTAGCTTTGGGAAATGTGCATCGCTAACATCTTTTGTTTAGTATAAGAGGAAATTAATTTATAGTTTGTTGTTATATATAATAGTTTAATATTTGCAGTGTTGCCTTTTGATAGGTAGGGTCTGGTGCTTTGTGAGTCCTGGTAGTGCTGTTATGATACAGCGGGTTTGCTATGGGTTCTAAATGGGCAGGGTTTTTAGTACTTCCTAATATGCCTGGCAGTTAACAGTGGAGTATAGTAATGTAGAAATCTGGTAGCCTTTCCTTATCCTCACTGCCCATGCAAATGATATTCAGACACTCATTAAAAGGTATGTTTACTAAACATTAATGGGCATTCACATATGTTAATGTGTGTTAAGTGCAGGAACACCCATTTATTTCTATTGGTGCAGTGGCACTTAATATTTAGTAAACATGCCCCTAAGTCATTGCCAGGAGAAAAAAGAGGCTTGTGAAGTGCTCCTTTGAAGGCTGCCTAAAATTTTAGATGTAAATGAGATCAGGGATATGCAAATGAGGCCCCACAATGAGTCTCTGCACGTGGCCCCGCATCACCCTTGTGCCACCCCTAAGAAGGGGAAGTGAAATATGAGTTGAGAGAGAAAAGTAAATGGAAGAAAGCCGAAAAGAAATGATCAATGCTGGACTTGGAAGCAGTGAAGAAGACAGGAGGGGAGAGAAGTGGCAGATGGACGTTAGACCCTAGAGGGTGAGTTAAGGGGAGAAAGCAGCAACCAGAAGCTGGGATCAACAGGATTACAACATAAAAAGACCAGGCAGACAGCAAAGGTAGAAAAATAAATTTTATTTTCAATTTAGTGATTGGAATATGTTTGTCTCTGGATTTTACAGGCCTAATATTAAACCTACGGTGGTCAGCATTTTCAAGTGCCTGACTGCCACGGGCAAAATTGAAACCGGATGTTTAGTGCTGCAATAAAGATATCCTCCAGTGCTAAATATCCAGTTTCAGTGTTGACCAGTGCAGCTATCCGGACAGTGGCAGTGTTCAGCTGCTGTCCAGATAGCCAAACTGCATAAAGTTAGGACAGCTATTGAGATAACCTGACTTTATATGGGCATTTAGCCAGTTAGTGGACTGAAAAATCTCTACTAACTAGCTAAATGCTGGGGCTACCCTCTCCCCACCCTATCCAGACAGTGCCACGGTGTTTAGAGAAGATATTCAGCAGCACTAGCTGGTTAGTTCCCTCTGAATCTCTCTTTCAATGGGGTTTATCTGGTTAGCAGTTCCTGCTATATTGATAAACCCCTTTGAATATTGGGCTGTACATGTTTTATCTTTATACTTTGCACAATACGGGGCATCTGCAGCTCTCTGTTTCTCTGGTGTTGTACTACATGCAGAGTCTGGGGGAAGGTTTGGAGTTTCAATTCATTTTTGTCTTTGTAATTTTATTTTTAGTTTGTGATAATTTAATCTATCCTTCAGTCTGTCCTCATATGCTTTATAATGAAGACCACTAATCATTTTAGTAGCCACCCTCTGCACCGACTCCATCCTGTTCACATCCTTTTGAAGGTGCGATCTCCAGAATTGCACACTATACTCCAAATGAGGTCACACCAAAGACTTGTACAGAGGCATTATCACCTCCTAGCATCAGCAAAGTACTTTTAGTTTAAATTTAAAACACAGAAGAGAGCTTGTTGGTTAAATATGGAACCTAGCAGAGAGCTTGTAATTTAAATTTAATAGTCACTCAGGGCCTGCCTTCAGCAAAGTACTTTTAGTTTAAATTTAAAACACAGAAGAGAGCTTTCTGGTTAAATATGGAACCCAGCAGAAAGCTTGTAGTTTAAATTTAACAGTCACTCAGGGCCTAACATCAGCAAAGATGGGGGCTTTCCAGTCTTTTGCATTGAGTGTCACATGTATGATTTTCTCCCAGTTGGTGAGACGCCTTACGTGTGCACTATGTGCAAGGAGATCTTTGCTCTCAGGGAAAGAGTCCGTTTTCTAGAGGCTAGAGTAGCAGACTTGGAAAACATAAGAAAGACAGAGAGATACATAGACGAGACCTACAGGGACATAGTCCTGAAGTCCCACCTCGTCTAGCAGGATACCTTTTGCCATGGAGGAGAGAGGTCACGTGACAGGAGAGCATCCCCCTGGTGTGGCAGGAAGTGATCCTGTAACTAGGACCTGTCCTCCAGGTGATGTAAAACCCTCTCGCACCTAGGAAGTTTCTCCAGGGCCATCTGCCCAAGAGGGAAGGGTTAGGACAGCCATCATAGTTGGTGATTCGATCATTAGGCATGTAGATAGCTAGGTGGCTGGTGGACATGAGGATCGCCTGGTAACATGCCTGCCTGGTGCGAAGGTAGCGGACCTCACGCGCCACCTAGATAAGGTCTTAGATCATGCTGGGGAGGAGTCTGCTGTCTTGGTACATGTCAGTACCAATGACATAGGAAAATGTGGTAAGGAGGTTCTGGAGGCTAAATTTAGGCTTTTAGGTAGGAAGTTGAAATCCAGAACTTCCAGGGTAGCATTCTCCGAAATGCTTCCCGTTCCACGCGCAGAACCCAAAAGGCAGGCAGAGCTCTGGAGTCTCAATGCATGGATGAGACAATGGTGCAGAGATGAGGGGTTTGGATTTGTTAGGAACTGGGGAACATTCTGGGGAAAGGAGGGGCTCTTCCGAAGGGATGGGCTTCACCTTAACCAGGATGGAACCAGGCTGCTGGCATTAACCTTTAAAAAGAAGATAGAGCAGCTTTAAACTAGATAATCAGGGAAAGCCGACAGTCGCCCAAGAGCAGATGGTTCGGAAGAATGTATCCTTGAAGGATACTACCAAAAGCAGAGAGGTTCCAAAAAAGAGTAAAGTAGCCCAAATGCCCTCGAGCATGGAGCAGACAGAGCTTAAAGATCCCAAATTACCCATGCCTACCAATAGCCAAATTAATATCAATAAAATACAGTCTCTAAAATGCTTGTATGCAAATGCTAAAAGTCTAAAAAAATAAGATGGGAAAGTTAGAATATATAGTACTAAATGAGAGGTTAAATATGATTGGAATATCAGAGACATGGTGGAAGGAGGACAACCAGTGGGACACTGTGATACATGGGTACAAACTATATCGTAATGATAGAGCTGATCAAATTGGCGGAGGGGTTGCGCTCTATGTTAGAGAGAGCATTGAGTCAGAAAGGATTAAAGTTTTGCAGGAAACAAAATTTGCTGTAGAATCTCTATGGATTGAAATTCCATGTAAAAAGCGGAAGGCAATGGCAGTGGGGGTGTACTATCGACCGTCTGGCCAGAATGAACAAATGGATGATGAAATGCTCAAAGAAATCAAGGAAGCTAACAAAAGTTACAGCGCAGTAATAATAATGGGTGATTTCAATTACCCCGGTATCGACTGGGTCAGTGTCACGGCAGGACGTGCTAGGGAGATAAAGTTCCTAGATGAAATAAATGACTGCTTCTTGGAGCAGCTGGTTAATGAACCAACCAGAGGGGAAGCCATATTAGACCTAGTCCTTAGTGGAACACCAGATCTAGTGCAAGAGATAAGAGTGTTGGGGCCACTTGGCAATAGTGATGATAGCATGATTGCATTTGATTTAATTAGTAGAGGAGGGATAGTAAGGAAACCCACAGTACTACCTTTTAACTTTCGAAAGGGAGACTATGATAAAATGACAAAAATAGTTAAGAAAAAAACTAAAAGGAGCAGTTGCAAAGGTTAAAGACTTACATCAAGCTTGGGTGTTGTTGAAAAATACTATCTTGGAAGCCCAGACCAGCTGTATTCCACGCTTTAAGAAAAGTGGAAGGAAGTCCAAAAAGCTGCCAGCATGGTTTAAAGGTGAGGTCAGAGAGGCTGTTGTTGCCAAAAAAGCATCTTTCAGGAAATGGAAAAAAGAGCCAAACGAGAAACCTGGAAACAGCACAAGCACTGGCAAGTCAAATGCAAGGCATTGATAAAACAGGTAAAGGGAGAATTTGAGAAGAAGCTTGCTGCGGAAGCAAAAACGCGAAAGAGTAGTTACTCACCTGTAACAGGTGTTCTCCAGGAGCAGCAGGAATCAGTCCTCACTTATGGGTGACATCGGCGCCGATGGAGCCCCCGTGCGGAGCATTTCCCCAGCTTTCTATGAAAGCCTTTGGGAATACTACACGCATGCGCGGTCCCCTTCCCACCTAAAGGTGCCATCTTGCTCAGTCAAATGACATAGCTAAAAAAACAGCACACAAAAATTAAAAAATAAACTATGTACAACTGCAACTCCCAGGGGAGGAGGGAGGGTTGTGAGGACTGATTCCTGCTGCTCCTGGAGAACACCTGTTACAGGTGAGTAACTACTCTTTCTCCAGGACCAAGCAGGAAGTCAGTCCTCACTTATGGGACTCCCCTGCTTCAGGCTACCGGGGACCCAGAGCAATTGCAACTGAAAAATAAAATGCTCAAACAACAGAAGGTAGAAAAATATGTTTTTATTTTGAATTTATTAACTGGAATATGTTAGCTTTGGGAAATGTGCATCGCTAACATCTTTTGTTTAGTATAAGAGGAAATTAATTTATAGTTTTATTTTTCCAGTGTTGTTGTACATTCCAAATGTGGGTTTTGGGGTTCCCAGTTTATTGTCTTCATATTTCTAAATTATGATTCCTTGTTCTTTGTTTGGTGATGTTCTGCATGTGTAACCAAGCTGAGGTGTTCTGTTCATGTAGTTTCTATTTGACAGTGCCACTTGTTCCCTTTCCCCAGTAGGAGATGTATTGGTATTCTCTGAGATATAATAGCTGAAAATATGAGCTCCCTCTAGCCTCAGCATCAGAGAAAGGATATCACTGAAACATACCCCCACCGGTAGCCCCACCAGAGGGCTGGAGGGTAGGAGTTGCCTAAACCTCAAAGAGATTCCGGAGCACTGCCTGACCGAAAGCACTGTCCCTGCGGGACTCCCTCTCTAGGCAGTAATGGGCTGCAAAAGTCTGGCTTGAGGACCAAGTTGCAGCCCTGCAGATGTCTGCCAATGGTACAGAGCGGAGATGAGCTACTGAGGCAGCCATTGCCCTGACACGGTGGGCCGTGACCCGACCCTGCAAAGGAAGGTCAGCCGCCTTATAAGCCCAGGTGATACAGTCAGCCACCCAGATGGACAAGGTACGCTTGGACACAGGTACCCCCAAGTTATTAGGGTCAAAAGATATGAAGAGCTGAGTAGCCCTCCTATGCCCCTGCGTATGCTCAAGGTAGAAGGATAAGGCCCTCCTACAGTCCAGGGTATGCAGGAATGTCTCAGCCCGGCTGGCATGGGGTCTAGGGAAGAATGTTGGAATAACCACCTCTTGGTTGAGATGGAAAGAGGAGACAACCTTGGGGAGGAACTTAGGATGAGTCCTAAGGACTATCCTGTTCCTATAGAAGCGAGTGTATGGCCTGTCACAGACCAGGGCTTGAAGTTCATTCACTCGCCTGGCCGAGGTCAAGGCCATTAGAAATAGAGTCTTCCAGGAAAGGAAGCGTAGAGGGCATGTGGCCATGGGTTCAAAAGGTGGGCGAGTAAGCTGCTGCAAGACCACATTCAACTCCCACTCAGGGGCCGGTGGATGGAGAGGAGGCTTGAGCAACAGTAAGCCTCTGAGAAACCTGGACACCAAAGGGTGAACCGACAAAGAGTGGCCCTCCACCATTGAGTGGTGAGCTGCCAGGGCAAAGAGGTGGACCCAAACAGAATTGGACTTAAGGCCCTGATTGGACAAGTGCAGAAGGTACTGGAGTACTACTGGCACAGTGCAGCCGAAAGGATCTTCCTTGCGTTGCTGACACCACAAGGAGAACCTCCGCCACTTCAGGGCATATGTTTTCCTGGTGGATTGTTTTCTAGAGGCCAAGACCACCTCTTCCACTTCCTGAGGTAGGCCCCAGGGAGCCAAGACTACCCTTGCAGCCCCCATGCCATCAGATGGAGAGATTTGAGATTGGGATGCAGAAGGGAACCCTGATCCTGAGAGAGAAGGTCGGGTTGGAATCCCAGAGGCATGGGTGTCTCCACTGCCAGTTGAAGTAGCAGGGGGAACCAGGGCTGCCTCGGCCACCTGGGAGCAACCAGAAGTACTGAGACCTTGTCCCTGAGAATCTTGAACAAGGTTCGGGCCACCAGAGGCGTGGGAGGAAATGCATATAGCAGGCCCTGGGACCACGAAATCAGGAAGGCATCCGCCGCCACCCTTAGGGGATGCGGTTGCCTGGAACAAATCCTGGGCAGTTGGTGATTCAGGGGACTGGCAAAGAGATCCATGGATGGAAGTCCCCATTTTAGGAAAATCTGTTGAACCACCAAAGGGTGCAGCTTCCACTCATGGGGCTGCAGAATTCTGCTTAAGCGGTCTGCCAGAAAGTTCTCCTGGCCAGGAAGATAAACAGCCCTCAGCAACATCTGGTGTCTGAGGGCAAAAGAGCAAAGGGCCTGTGCTTCCAGGCATAGAGGCCTGGACCCAGTGCCACCCTGTTTGTTCACATAGAACATGGCTACTTGGTTGTCCGTCTGAACTAGAACAGACTGGTGGGCCAAGGAGTGAGAAAAAGCCTTGAGGGCTAAGCGAATAGCCCGCAGTTCCAGTAGGTTGATCTGTTGCGTGGCTTCCCATGGGGACCAGAGGCCCTGGGTGCAGCTCCCTTGACAGTGTGCACCCCAGCCCTGCAAGGAGGCATCGGTTGTCAACACCACTGTGGGGGCAGCCATCTGAAAAGGCACCCCCTGCAGCAAGTTGGGGGGGGTGTAGCCACCACTGCAGAGAATCCAGGAAAGGTTTGGATACCCTTACTTTGTCTGCTAGGCTCCCTGTGGCCTGCTTCCACTGAGTTCTGAGGCACCACTGTGCAGGCCTCATGTGGAGGCGGGCATTGGGGGTCACATGTACAGTCGATGCCATGTGTCCCAGGAGTTGCAGACAGAGCCTGGCAGGAACCCATGGCGGACTGAGAAACCGGGATGCCAACTCCATGAGCCTTTGAGCTCGGTTCTCTGGCAAGTAAGCCCTGGCTTGCAGAGAGTCCAGCCGTGTTCCTATGAACTCGAGGTTCTGGGAGGGGAGCAAAGTGGACTTTGCGAAGTTGAAGACAAAGCCTAGGTCTTGAAGGAGTGTGACAGTCCTGAAGGTGGCCTGCCTGGCCTCCTGGTAAGTTTGACCTCGGATGAGCCAGTCATCCAGATAGGGGAAGACAAAGACCCCTTGAACCCTCAAGTAGGCCGCCACCACAGCTAGGCACTTTGTAAAGACCCGTGGGGCAGAAGTTAGGCCAAAAGGCAGCACCCTGTACTGGTAATGGTTTCCTCCCACCACGAACCTGAGGTACTTTCTGTGGTCTGGATGAATGAGGATGTGAATGTACGCATCCTTTAGATCTAAGGAGCATAGCCAATCTCCCTGCTGGAGGTAGGGCAGAATTGTCCCAAGAGTAAGCATCTTGAACTTCTCTTTCTCCAAGAACTTGTTGAGGTTCCTGAGGTCTAGGATAGGCCTTAGGCCTCCTGATCTCTTTGGCACCAGAAAATACCTGGAGTAGAACCCGTGCCCTTGTAGGCGAGGAGGTACCGGCTCCACCGCCTTGTCCAGAAGCAGACCCTGAAGTTCTTGGAGGAGGAGGTTGGTGTGCAGGAGAGGCCTCAGAGGTTCTCCTGGAAAGTAGACAGGAGGTAGCTGTAGGAAATGAAGCATATAGCCCTGGTGAATGATGCTTAAGACCCAAGCATCCCCTGTAATGGGTGGCCACCTGTGGGCAAACAGGGCTAAGCGACCTCCTGTGCAGGGATGGGACAGCAGGGGCAGAGAGGCTATGCCTTAGGAGTCAAAAAAACCCTCCCTGCTGGGTAGGAGCAGGAGCTGGAGGCTTGGGGGTCTTCTGCCTACGGGGCCCATGTCCCTGCCCCTTGGCCTGCTGCCCCTGAGGGGGAGCTGGGGAGGCCTGGTAATGAGGGAAAGGTTTGTAGGCAGACACCTTTCTCGGGTAGAAGGACTTTTTACCCAAACCCTTCTTTTTGTGAGAAGGGGCAGAAGTCTTTCTGGACAGCCTTGTCCTGGTCAGGTGCTCAGTTTCGAGCTCAGTCACCTTCTCGGCCATGGGTTTGCCAAAAAGGTTCTCACCTCGGCAAGGGACATCGACCAACTTGTCCTGCACCCAAGACTCGAGGTCCAATGACTGCAGCCATGCCTGGCATCGGGCCGCGATGCCGGTGGCCGCCACATGAGCCGAAGGCTCAAAGCCATCGTAGGCCGCTAGGTACATGAATTTGAAACAGTCCCGGATTCCTGAAGACAAAGACTGGAACCTCTGCAAAGTTCCCCGGAGAGTCCAGCAGAGAACCCGGCTAACTCCTTTGCCAGGTCTCGGAGGTACATGCCCATGTACAGCTGGTATGACTGGACACGGCAAGCAAGCATCGAGCCCTGGAAGCACTTTCTGCCAAAAGCATCCAGGTTCTGGGCCTCCCTGCCGGGGGGCACCTCAGAGTGCATCTTCTGGCTCTTCAGATGATGCATGGCCGATTCCACCACCATGGAATGGTGCGGCAGCTGCGCCTTTTGGAAACCAGGGCTCTTACGGAGTCGATAAATGGAATCGCCTCGCTTGCTCAAGACCGGCGCCGAGGCCGGTGCCTCCCACATCCGGAAGAGGAGCCGTTCCAGCATCGGAGGAACCGGCACAGTAAAGGCCTCCTTCGGAGGAGAGTCATACTGGAGGGCCTCGAGCTCCTCGGCTTGAGGCTCCTCCTCGGGGTCCACGGGAATCGCCAAGGCCTTGGCCATGTCCTGCACGAACTCTGAGAACCGGGTGTCCTCCGGAGGGGACCTACTCCGGGGCTTAGACTGCGGTGAGTCCGACGGGACGCACTGAGTCCAGAAGGTATCTGGGGACTCCTCATCCTCCATCTCCCAGGCTGACTCATCCGAAGAGGAGTCGAGGGGCACCGACCGTGCGGGTCGAGGTGGCACCCACCCCGATGCCGAAGGCACCTGCGTCGACGCCCTCGGTTCCGAGCAGGAGGTCGAGGGAGACCTTGACCGAGGATGACTTCGAGCCTTCATGGTCTCGAGTATCGGCTCGGTCTCCAGGGTCGACTTTGACGTCGATGTCCCGGTGGTCGGGGCCGATGCACCAGCGAGGCTGGCCATCAGTACCCGCTGCTGCTCCATGAAGGCAGACAATCTGCACTCCAAGGCTGTCAGCCTGAGTCCAAGCTCAAGAGACTCAGCAGCCACCGACTCGGGCCCCGGCAGCGCCGGGCCCGACGTCGTCTCCCTCGGAGGAGAGTCCACGAGGACTATAGGACTTACGTGTCCGACAGTCTCCGGCGCTACACGAGGTACTTTGGACAGCTTCTCCTGTTCCAAAGGCCCGGGACGGCGGTCGGGGGGTCTTAGACCTGGCCCTCGAGGAACCAGGGACCTCTTCCGACGCCACCCTCGCGAGCCGTTTCTTCCTCTTGCGTTCCCGGTCGGGGGACCCCCTGTCCGAGGAACCCCGGCAATGCTCAGGATCAGACTCCTGAGACGTTGAGGCCTCAGACGAGGTCCGGGCCCGGCCGGAGGCAGAATCTGAAAAAATCCTTTCCTTCTGGTGCTCACGGCTTCGAAGTGCCTTGGTGGACATTTTGCCACACGGGCCACAGATCATGGGATCATGATCTGGGCCGATGCACTGAAGGCAGCAGTCGTGTGTGTCGGTGAGAGACATTAGTTTCTTGCACCGATCACACTTCTTGAAACCACTGGAAGCCATCGGGGAAAAAAGGGCCCCCGCGAGGTCAAAAGACCGGCCTTCCAGGGAAAAACAGAAAAAAGGGCGTGAACGCCAGCCACGAAGGGCAAAAACCGAAAAATAGAGAACAGGCTCGATACCAGTGTACCGAACCCGGCGGGAAGGGGAACCGGCGTCAAACTCGGAGAAAAAGGCGAAGAAACCTTCGAAAAAACATCAACTTTTACCGGGTGACTAGGACAAGCGTCCGAAGGGCTCCACGGAAAAAGAGAGACTGAGCAAGATGGCACCTTTAGGCGGGAAGGGGACCGCGCATGCGTGTAGTATTCCCAAAGGCTTTCATAGAAAGCTGGGGAAATGCTCCACATGGGGGCTCCAACGGCGCCGATGTCACCCATAAGTGAGGACTGACTTCCTGCTTGGCCCTGGAGAAATAAAGCCTTTTTCAAGTACATTTGTAGGAAAAAAACTGTGAAAGTAGATGATAGAGGGGTTAAAGGGGTACTAAGAGGCGACAAGGCTATAGCAGAGAGACTGAATGAATTCTTTGCTTCGGTCTTTACTGAGGAAGATGGAGGAATGTTACCCATGACTGAAGTGGTATTTAAAGGTGCGGAAGAATTGAAGGAAATATCGATACATCGGGAAGAGGTATTACAACTATTAGATAAACTGAAGAGTAGCAAATGACCTGGGCTGGATGGTATACATCCAAGGGTGTTGAAAGAACTGAAATATGAGATTGCAGACCTGCTATTAGTAATCTGTGAACTATCATTAAAATCATCTCTAATACCTGAAGATTGGAGGATCGCCAATGTAACACCAATTTTTAAAACGGGTTCCAGGGGTGATCCGGGAAACTACAGACTGGTGAGCCTCACGTCAGTACCGGGAAAAATGGTAGAAACCATCATAAAGAATAAAATTACTCAGCATGTAGATAGTCATGGCCTAATGGGAGACAGCCAACATGGCTTTAGACAAGGAAGATCTTGTCTGACTAATCTGTTAAGTTTTTTTGAAGGTGTGAATAAACAGGTAGACAAAGGTGAATCAGTTGATATAGTGTATTTGGACTTTCAGAAAGCCTTTGACAAGGTCCCTCATCAGAGACTTGGCAAACCTAAAGAGTCATGGGATAGGAGGCAGTGTTCTGTTGTAGATCAGGAACTGGTTATAAGATAGAAAGCAGAGGGTAGGGCTAAAATGGCCAATTTTCCCAATGGAGAAAGGTGAATAGTGGTGTACCCCAGGGATCTGTGCTGGGTCCGCTGCTTTTTGACATATTCATAAATGACCTGGAAAGTGGAATAAGGAGTGAGGTTATCAAATTACAGATGACACAAAACTATTTAAAGTTGTTAAAACCCAAGAGGATTGTGGAAAATTGCAAGAGGATCTTGATAAATTGGAAGACTGGGCATCAAAATGGCAGATGAAATTTAATGTGGACAAGTGCAAAGTTATGCACCTAGGGAAGAACAACCCAAACTATGGTTACACGATGCAAGGTTCTGCATTAGGAACCACCACCCAGGAAAAAGATTTAGGCGTCATTGTGGAGAACATGTTAAAACCCTTGGCCCAGTGTGCAGCAGCGACCAAGAGAGCAAATAGAATGTTAGGTATCATAAGGAGAGGAATGGAAAATAAAACAAAAGATATTATAATGCCTCTATATCGTTCCATGGTGAGACCGCACCTTGAATATTGTGTGCAATTCTGGTCGCCGTATCTTAAAAAGGATATAGCGTTATTAGAAAAGGTTTAGAGAAGAGCCACCAAAATGGTAAAGGGGATGGAAAGATACTCCTATGAAGAAAGGCTAAAAAGGGTAGGGCTCTTTAACCTGGAAAAGAGACGGCTGAGGGGAGATATGATAGAAGTCTATAAATTAATGAACAGAGTGGAATGGGTAAACGTAGATCGATTGTTTACGTTATCAGAATATAGAAAGACTAGGGGACATGCAATGAAGCTACAGGGTAAACTATTTAAGACTAATAAAAGAAAATATTTTTTCACTCAACATGTAATCAAACTCTGGAATTTGTTACCGGAGGATGTAGTAAAGGCTGTTAGTGTAGCTGGGTTTAAAAAAGGTTTGGACAAGTTCTTGTAAGAAAGGTCCATAAACCATTATTAAAAAGGGACCCAGGATATCAATGCTTGACCCAGTACAAGCATTGTGGAACCTGTGTCTTTTGGGGAAACTGCTAGGTACATATGACCCAGATTGGCCACTGTTGGAAACAGGATACTGGGCTTGATGGACCTTGGTCTGACCCAGTATGGCATATCTTATGTTCTTATGTTCATTCTTTGTCTGGAGATGCCAGTCACTGAGCAAACAGCTGGGTGTCAATGCTGTGTATCCCAAGGCAGAGTGATGTGGTCACACTATGCAAATGACATGCATACTGATCAGCAGACCAATCGCAGTTGGTTTATGCTTGGTTGACACAGCCCAGTGAAGGGCAACAGCGGTAGTCTTACTCCTTGTGCTGTAGTCAACTGTTAGTCTTCAATGGTTGGGGCAACAGTGGTTCATGGCCTACTCACTGGGGTCCTGACAGGACAGTAACCCAATACCAACTTGTACACTCCCAGTGCAATGGCTGTCCATGGCAGCAGCATATTGACTCTGCCCACTAGCCTGCACTGTTATCAGAGAGTTAGTGTCCAACATGGGCAGAACACAAGACTGAGCAGTTGCTATCACTGTTGCCTACAGCATGCAGGAAACAAAGAGAAAAGCATAACACACTAGCAGTGATGCAACTCTGCAGCACAGACCATCTCTAACAATGCAGGTTCAGTGGACCAGGTACTGGGAACCCCTCCTGACCCACGGGGTGACATCTGAAACCACTCTGCAGCATGGCTTGCTGTTATTATGTGCATGTAGCACACGCAGCCAGTGCGTCTTACTGAGCTGATATTCTGTATCAGTGCATTCTCCATTGGTTCTTCAGCTGCAGACTGCTGTTTTGCATGTGCAGTGCCTCATGGGTATGGAGGGCCCAACTTATACTGGCATAGACAGCAGTTTGATCAGAAATCTGTGGGCTCTACCCATCTATGTAGAGCTGTGTGGAGGTGTAGCCTACTGGTTGATGCAATGTCTCCATTATCAAAGGTCCAGGATTTGATTCCCACTTGTTCATTTTGGCCTGGGTGTGCTTGCACAGTCCTGGCTCTGCTGTGATCTGCAGACAATCATTCTTCTACATTTCTATGCGTTATGGCCACACGTTGGATAGCCCAACATGACTTTCCCCATCATGGACATCTGTGAGCATGGCTTCAGTGGCTCTGTCACGGCGCATTGCAGCTGGTCAGTGATGTATATGCAGCAGATGTCTGGGTCAACTGGTATGGATGTGTTTTCTATTTTCCATCATTGTGACCTCTCAAGATATATCTTGTACATTCAGGCACCTAACACTCGTTGCACTGTTCTGCCATCATTACTTGCCCCACATGGGGCAAATGGGCTCAACTTGTCCCTTTCTATCATGCCACTCTGTTGGGTGTATTATCTTGCAGTTGCACAGACTGAGGCACCAGTCCCACCTGCACAAATGCTGTTTCATGTAGCTCATGGCACTGCTACTTTTGGTTCACACACACCAAATGCTTTTGGCCTGTATGATGCCATACATCCACCCACCATACATAATATAAATTCTCTGCTTGGATGATCCATGGCACAGCCCTGCACCCACCACTTGACTGTTAGGGAGATTCATAGTGGGACAGCTTACTGGCAGTAAGCTGCCCCACCATGGCCCTCAGGGGTCATTTGCAGCAGTTAGCCATATCATGCACACCTCTCTTGTGACTGCTCCACATGCGCACTCATGGACAATCCTCCTTTTGTTGCCCACATCAGGCACATGCTGCCTCCACCCAGACACTGTCCTGGCCTTTGGCATGCCACACACTAACAGTATATTTGGATACATGTCCACACCTCACAGACAATATAATGTAGCTTATGGTACGGTGTAAGCTTTCATGGGGAATCTGGGACTGCATGCCTGACACAGCGCCATCCGCTGATGCATCCCCTCCGCTGACTCCACTGCCACCACCACCCACCCATGACACAGCCAACACCCACACTGACCATCACTAGGCAGCCACCTATCTCGCCTAGTCAACAGCATAGGCCTGCTGTATGGTCAAACATGCTCATCACACATATTGCCACATTGCTAGACATCAGGTGAGTCAATTTCATCAGCTACCAATTGTACTTGCATCCATACCTTCTCCAATGGCTTCCCTGCCCCCCCCCCCCTTTCAGCGTTTCAGTGGCTTTTCTGCATTAAGGTGCATGCCAGACACCTTCCCGCAGCATGTGCTATTACCACATGGTAAGTGTCCACTACCACCCCTTAATGCAGAATGTGCTATTACCACACGGTAAGTGTCCATTAGCACCTCTTAACGCCAGAACACCTCTGACACATCCAGCACATTTACCACATGGTTATCCCTTATTGCTCCTTTACTGCGGTTTAGTAAACATACTCCTATGTTCCTTGATTTTGAGAAGCAAATGTTTCAAATCATCTTCACTTTCGGCCAGTAATGTGGTATAATCAGCATAGTGAAGGTTGCTGATGAGTTTTCCACCAATCTTCAAACCTTGGTTATCTTCATACAGTCCTGCTTCTCTCATGATTTGTTCTGCATATAAACAGGTAGGGGGAAAGTATGTAGCCTTGTCACACACCTTTGCTTTTGAGCTTACTGCGACTTCAATACTGAACGTTACCACATACCGAGAATAGTTCACTGCGTAATTTCAATGTGTAATATCCAACGTATACTGTGAGCACCTATATTACTGTATAATATAAGTACTTCACTGCCGGAGGTACTGTTAATCATTACTGCCAAAAGATACAAATATTCACACTGCTACCATCCACACCGTTCTCTGCTCACTGAATATTTACTGTATAAGTATTTCACTCCTGAAGGTACTGTTGAACTTTACTGCCAAAGGATACAAGTATTCACACTGTTACCATTCACACTGATCTCTGCTCCCTGCGACCATTCACACTGCTCTCCATTAGCTAGTCTTAAAGAACAAGCTAGCCCCCACTGGGTTGCTCAACACATGCACAGCCCGTGTAGAACTACTTACAAAGCCTACTAACATACACCCCAGTTAAGGAAAGTCCCCACCACACACAGAACATACCAAACCCCACCTCAAAATGGCTATATCCAGTATAACCTTAATCAGTATATACCTCTTCAGCAACGCCATCAATTGCTCACTCTCCTCTGCACCTGACTACAATCTGATCCTGACTGTACGAAGCCAAGGAAGGAGATATCACAACAACACATACCGCTCACCGGCTGAACCCTCACATGTCCCTCACCCATACCTAATCCACATACCACTCCAATACACCACAAAACCCAAGCCCCATCAAAGCCCATGCAACCTGAAATGTGCCCTCATAAACGTGCGATCTGTTCGTAAAAAGAGGCCAATAGTCACTGACCTCATATCACACCTCCAGCTAGACATCCTGCTAGTAACAGAATTGTGGCTCACCACCTCAGACTCAGTCCTCATTGACCGCAGGGGAGGTGGTGCATTCATTCTTGTAAAAACTAACCTCCAGTATCAAACGATCAGCTCCATTAGCTCAACACACCTGGATATGATCACCATATCCAACAACTGCAATACCATCAACCTTATATACAGATCCCCATCATCACCCCCTGAAGACCTTGCAACAATAATCGATTTAGCCTCCAACCCCACGAACACACGCAGACTGAACTGGGCACTAGGTGACTTCAACCTAGCAGCTGTGCAGGATAATCATTCCAAAGCCTTTCTGGAAGCTCTCAACAATCTGGACTATGAACAAATAGTTGATGCCCCCACACATCAAAAAGGGAACATGCTAGATTTGATTTTCTCCCCCAGACCAGACGCGAGCTCCAACTACAAACCCAACGTAATTATATCCCCTGTCCCATGGTCTGACAATAATCTAATTAAATTCCAAATACCCATAAACCAAGACAGCGGAAGAACAACGAAACTAATTGAAAAATCAACAACACCCTCAAGATGTTTTAGACCCTTTGACAAAGAGGTGATCATCAAAGAGGTCCTCCCCAATATCACGACAGCATCACCGAACCTTGAAGAGACGATGGCTTCATGGAACAACAGCCTGAGCTCCTTCGCATGCATAGCGAATAAAGCCAAACCTCAGGCCCCAGACAGGCAACCAAGAAGGAGAAAATCTGCACCCTGGTACACCACCGAACTGCGAACATCACTACAAATGCTGAGGAAACTTGAAAGAAAAGGGCGATGAACAAGATCCCCAACAGACCAGACAGCCTACAACTCCCGCCTGCAGACACACCGAGACCTAATATCAACAAAAATTAAGGACCATCACGCCGAGCTCTTAAACCGAGCCCTGAACAAACCCCATGAGCTGTTCAATATAGTAAGAACCCTAACAAAGGAACCCTCATCCTCACAACCAACCATGATACATCCCCAAGACTACGCAGACTACATGCTGGCCAAAACCAAAAATGTTACCAAAACCACGCTATCCAACCCCAATAACAACCCACCTAAGCCACTTACCTCTCTCACAACACCATCAGATACAAGTATTGAGGACATCATCGCTGTCGTTAATGCCACCACTGCACCTAATGATCCTTGTCCAGCATCCTGGATAAGATCATTACGGAAGGAAATCAGCCCTATAATAACCATAATCATTGACTTATCCTTCTCTACAGGACAGTTCCCTCGATGCCTCAAACAGACGTCAATCTGACCCCTCCTGAAGAATGCCAAACTAAATCCCCAGAAGGTAGAGTCTTACCATCCAATATCAAGCATCCCTCTGCTAGCAAAAATAATTGAGAAGGTCGTTCAACGTCAAATACAGGACCACATTGATTCTACAGCTTCCCTTGACCCATGCCAACATGGCTTTAGGGAAGCACATAGCATTGAAACTCTTCTTGCCACACTTATCAACACGTTGATCACAGGGATTGACAATATCAAGCAGGGATATGCCTTAATTTTCCTAGACATTGCTACTGCATTTGATTCTGTAAACCACGAGCAACTCCTGATATGGCTTCACGACAAGGGAATCAATGGCTCTGCATGGAATTGGTGCAAATCCTATCTAACGGACAGATGGCAGCAAGTACAGACAGGATCCACAACCTCTGAACCATTAATAATTCACTCATTCAACATAGAATGTCTAATCTACGCAGACGACATATTACTCTACACCCCATTCTCGATCAATCACCCTGACTTCTCCCTACTAGTAAAATGCTTCGAGGCAGTAACTGACTGGCTCCTCTCACAGAGCCTCAAAATAAACTTCAGTAAGACGGACGTCCTGTTCATATCCAGAAACCAATCCTTCTCACCACCACCGACTTTAAAGAGAAGAGATGCTGAACTCCCAACCAAACCCTGCATCCGCTACTTAGGTGTTACAGTAGACCAGCAGCTCGAATTCAAAACTCATATCAGCAACACCACCAAACAAATTTACCACAAACTACGGACACTATGACACCTCCGACCCCTACTGCAACCAGAGGACTTTAGATCAGTTTTTCAGGCAATGGTAACCCCTCACTTTGACTATGCTAACTTGATCCTGCATGGCCTACCCAAAAACATGCTAAACCCACTACAACTTGCAATGAACGCAGCCACACGCTTCCTACACAGAGCCTCTAAGAGGGAGCACATCACTCCAATCCTAAAGGACTTGCACTGGTTACCAATTTACTGCCGCCTCACCTATAAGGTAGTCTTGATGACCTTCAAGGCCATTAACAAAATATCTTCCACCTCTCTAAATGACTTTCTCCACCCCACTCCAACAAACAGGGTTAGGAGAACATTCGCCATCAATACCCTACAGATCCCCAAGGAAATAACAAAATGCACCCAAGCAACAATGAACCGAGCTTTCAAATTCTACGTTCCCAGCTGCTGGAACACACTCCCATCCTCCATACGAACGATCACAGATCTTGCTCAGTTCAGAAAAGCACTAAAACACCACCTCTTTCTTCTACACTACTCTCAACCCAGTATCTCAACCCCATCCACCATGTACCTTTCCGGGAAATAGTAACTAGCAAACAGCCTCATGCGAATTTTGTAGATAACTGTAGATAGCTGTAGATAGTTTTT
The DNA here is from genome assembly GCA_033557465.1 of Ichthyophis bannanicus. Classification (NCBI taxonomy): domain Eukaryota; kingdom Metazoa; phylum Chordata; class Amphibia; order Gymnophiona; family Ichthyophiidae; genus Ichthyophis; species Ichthyophis bannanicus. Next base: position 339,674,952 of record CM066036.1, on the reverse strand, counting down.
TCCCAATTGCATCCCAAGTTGTATTGTCCCGTTCCACTGTAAGTGCTTAACAGAGCACCTGTTATGCACAAATTATGTTATAATGTAAACCGCTCTGATTTTAAATAGTGCGGTATATAAAAGCAATAAATAAATAAAATAAAATAAATTTGCTGATTTAAAACCATTCTGTTTCTCCTTGTTCTGTTTGAACTGTTGATTTTTGATCAATGTAAAGGTTGTACAAGAGAACAATCAGGTGTTCTGGTATGCCCATGCTTTTTAATGTGTCTCAGAATTTCTCGTGGTTTACATAGTCGAAAGCCTTGTTGTAGTCGATAAAACCCATATAGATATCCTTTTGGTATTCTTTTGTCTTTTCAAGGATCCATCTCACATCCACGATGATGTCTCTTGTTCCTCGCCCTTTCCTGAGTCCTGCTTGCACTTCAGGCAGTTCTCATTCCAGGTACAGTTGTAATCTCTGCTGAATAATCTTCAGTAGAATCTTGCTGGCATGTGGGGTCAGAGCGATTGTGCGATAATTTCCACAGTCAGTCGGATCACCTTTCTTCAGTATTGGTACTATAAACGGAGGTAGAATATATGTTTTAAAATAAAATGTGAGAAGCAGACCATGGTTTACAACATCAAAATAAAATTTGCTGTGGTTCTCACTTTTTCATTTTGTTCCTTGGTGTGTGATCACTTTGTATCTCTTTGTTTTTGTAGAATATATATTACATTTAATATTGTGCTGGTCCAGTGTACAATGTCAGGAATTGATATGTTTTACATTGGATTCTCAGGCTACATAATTGAGCTGCTAGAATTTTTGCTGCATAAAAAGAGTATTGCAAAGTTTTAATAACAAATTATGTGGCCTGCAAATATATCACTTTCTTTATTCTTGGGGCAACCACCTGATTGGCGTTATGCGTGAGGGGACCCCTGGGGTCCTGACTAGAGCTCTGGGGAGGTCCTTTCAATTTGGCTTCGGGGGGTGCCAGCTCATCTCTCGCCTCAGAGAGCAGATTGTCTTGAGCCACCCCTGATGAATTTTCAGTCCTCTGTGTTCTGCAGTTTGCCAGAATCTGATCTGGTATTTCAGCTTCTGGTATTCTGCATTTTGCAGACAACTGCTCTAAAATTTTTTGCCTTCTAAGTTCTGCTGTAGTGTCCTCTGGCATTTTCTGCCCCTGCATTCTACATTTTGCTTGCTTCTCCTCCTGTATTTTCTGTACCCCCCTCCCCTTCAGTATTCTGCTGGAGTTTGCTTCTATACTATCTGTTTGAAAAAGTCTATGAATACCGTAGGTGCACATCAAAATCAGCATGGAGATTATTAGGCAAATTGTTTGAATGTCTAGCAGAAAGCACAAAAAGCAGGTGGAAATCAGAGAAACAGATAATAAAAAGATTAATGTTCTCAGAGTAATAGGAAGGTTCTAAATTGAAACGGAAGCTTGTGGTCCTTCCTTCCATGTTGTTTATAGTAGAAACGGTTCAGCATCCCACCTCTGATTACCAGTAAAGAAACAGCTGATGACAGTGTCAACTGGGTTTGTTTTTTCAGAGGTGCCTGGAATTTACATTTGCTTTTTTTTACATACCCACATGCATGTAGTGATACCAAAACATCAAGCTTCTAAGAAGGAAAACAATTCATAATAAATTATTCACACCTCTCTAAAATAATGGTAGGCAGTGTGCCATGTGTGATATTGCACATGGCACACTGCCTACCACAAAAAAACAAATGTTTTGGAAGGCTGTGAAATGCTGCCATTTGACCGCAGGCAAAAATTTCAGGACCTACAGTATATATAAATGAGTAATGTAATTCTCTGCAGTCAATACGTTAATAAATGCATTAGCTACCACCCATGTATTAAGCCTACTAATACACTCTATTTGCATGTGTATTAATATTATAACAGAATCCACAGCAGCAATGCTAGCACACATGCAAATTACCTAAATTGTTCAAAAACTTAGAGGGGGATATTTAATGTTTTCACACTCCCGGGGATATTCAGCGGCACTAACACGATACTGAGCCGCTGCCCAGTTAGCGATATGCAACAAACATCAGGAGCAGAAAACCCTGGCCAAACGTTTGCCGCAGATGTTAACTGGGCAGTGGCTGAATATCGCTGCTGGCAGGTTAGCTTTGCAGCAATCCGGGCAGCCTAGCCCCGGCATTGAATATCTGGGTTTTAAGTTCAGCGCTGGTGGCTAGCCGTTAAAACAACACTAGCCACAAGTGCTGATCGGGCCCATAATTTAAATGGCCTCAGGCATTCATACCTGTGAGGGTTCATATGAGTTAACTAAAGCAGAACAATTAACATCTCAACATGTGTAGTTAAGTTTCTAACTGGTGGCCCTTATTACTACATGTCACCACCCCATTCTCCCATCCTCCAAACTACAATGTATGGACCCGATTTTTTAAGGCATTTACACGGGTAACTGCCCATGTTACCCGTGTAAAAGCCTTAACCAGGATTTTCCAAAGGCACCTACATGGGTAGTGCCTTTGAAAATTCCCAGTTAAGTCCCTAATGCACCCAGATGCTATGCGGTTAGCTTCAATGCTCCCTCCCTCCTCCTCTGTTCCCCCTTTCTCTCTCCCGAAGATAGCAGAAGGCTCTCAGAGGAATCTGCCTACTGGCCACCTTAAAAACAATGCTGCAAAAGCCAGTAAAATGGTTTCAGGGGAATAGAGCTGAGCCCAGCACACATTCTCTGCCTGGGATTCTCAGGGTGTGAGTACCAAGGCTTGACCTTATCATTGTCCTTGTTGGGGGCTCCCGATTCTGTCTTCCTGGGACGCAATTCGAGGTGGACCTCTGATGATTGTTGGTGTGGTATGGTGGTTTCCTGCTGTTTTCTGCACGTTAGTAGTGTTTTCTCCTATTGTGCACCTGGTGGCTGCGCGATCTGTACACGTGTTCCACCCAAGCAGCTCCATTGCACGTTCCTACCCTAGCGCCTGTAACATGCATTGCAGTATAAGCGCAGTTAACACGTGCTGTAGTAAAAGTGTAATTAACGCACGCCTTTGTGCTGCCACGGTCTTAGCGGGTGCTGTTGTGATACTTACCTTAACTCTCTATCTCTTCCTCCAAGAAAAGTTGCTTGACCTGTGTCTGTTCCCTGGATTCTGGGCTCTGCTCTTCTTGCATGGCAGCTTCTGAATCGTCCCTCGAGGGCCTGATTCCCCTCTCTCAGCCAGGCAATGCAGTTAGTCCTGCCTTGCCTGTCTCAGGGCAGGAGGTGACGGATGGAGCTATGGGTAAGAATATCCAGCCGGCCAAAGGCTCCAGCGATTGTGTTGTGAGCCATTCCTCATCCTCTAGGGGGTCTGCTGCAGCTGTGTCCCCTGGTGTTGGGGAGTCATTTCCAAAAGAAGAACTTCTGGTCTCTGGATTGTCCTCCTCAGAATTCTTTTCTTTTTGCAGCAGGTCTTGTCCTTCTGGCATGGAAATTCGGACCCTGCAGCCTCTGGGTACCCCCGAGCACAGTCTCATCCATGACAGGCTGAGAGTGGAACCATGTCCCCGGTGAGAGTCACCCCTTGGAGAGGGCAAATAGCTGGGAGCTGTCTGAGATTTTGAGTATGGCTAGGATTCAGATGGCTTGGTACATTTGGAAAAATATTCGAGCAGTATTACTATTGTGATCCCCTGAGGAAACCGATAACAGTGAAACGTCTCAGTGGTGCCCTGTAAGAGCGTCGGGATTATGGCAAGAGTGCTTTGAAGATATAGCATGTACTTCTTGAAAGTTAAGTGCCTGAAAAAGTTATTTTGATTTTCACGCTGGACTCATGTAGCACCCTGTGTCCTGTTCTGTATAATACTTGCTATGAGAAAACTGCACTACAGATTTGGCAAGAGTGCTTTGAAGACATAGCGTGTACTTTTTGAAAGTTAAGTGTCTGAAAAAGTTATTTTGATTTTCACGCTGGACTCATGAAGCACCCTGTGTCCTGTTCTGTATAATACTTGCTATGAAAAAACTGCACTACAGATTTCTTCTGCACAGGTCATTGATGCGATACTAGCAATTTCTAGTCAGGCTTGCCTGCTAGGTTGCGAAGAATGAGTCTGAGACCTATGAAATCAGCTGTTGCAGTTTGTTTAAAATGTGAAGTCTAAAGAATTATATATGAAGTAATTACCATTTGTACTGTTGAGATTGGACGCACCTTTGAAGAATTGTGATTTATACGTTCAGTGAGAGACCTATTTTAAGTTGGTACAGGGCTTGACATGGATGAAGAAGTACTCTCACCTTCAGAGGGTTGTGAAGAGGTCAGGGTGATCTGCCTAACCAGGAGGAGGAACTGGCAGTGTTGACTGCCAGGGCCTCATCCATCTTGAATTTGATGGATGCTTCCAGCACAGAGCACAGCCAGAGGTACAACCGCTCCTTCAAGGGGAGCGGAAATTCACTACTGTCTTCCCATTCCCAGATGTGTCCCTTTAGAGTGGGACTCTCCCGATGCCCCATCTAAGGGGCTAAAGGTGTGTAAGAAAATCTGTGCTCTTCCAGAGAAGAAGTGTGCCAAGTGGTTTGGTATTTTCAAGGATGCACAGGTCACGGCGGTTACCAGATGGACCACCATTTCTGTGGAAGGTGGATCAGCCTTAGGGGATTTTCTGAACTGTAAGGTGAATTCATTGTTGAAGAGACAGTTCGCCATGGTGGCTGCTATTCTGCAGTTGGTGGTATCTGCCAATCTGATGTCTCAAGTCCTGTTCCAGTGGTTTCAGTCTCTTCTGACAGATGATGCTGCTCCTCTTTTGGAGTTGGCTATGGCCTTCCTTTCTGATGCCCTGGTGCATTTGGTGGCCAGGGATGGTGGCCTGGCAATGGTGTCACAGCATTGGATTTGGTCTGGAACTGGGCAGCAGACTCTTCTTCCAAAGACTGCTTGGCCCAACTGGCCTTTAAGGGGAAGCTTCTTTTTGGAACCGATTTGGAGAAGCTGGTGAAGGACCTGGGCAAGAAGAAATCTTACCACCTTATGAAGACAGGTCCAGGGGGCCTGTGAAGCGGCTGGTACCCCTTTCTCATCAGTCTCGGCCTGTCCACCAAGAGCGCACTGGTGGGATATCTGAGGGTCTCTGGACTTTTGTTGTTACTGACCTAGAAAACCTCTCTTTCCCTCTGCTTCCAGCCTTTGGGCTCATTTTCAGTCCTTTCATAGAGCACGTGGGCCCTGGGACTCATTCCACTCCAAAGGAGGGCCCTCCTGGGCTGCACAATAAACATTTGGGGGCCCATTCCTGGTACCTCCGGTTGGAGGCAGGCTCCACCTTTTCTTTGCAGGAATGGGCCCGGGTTACCAAGGATCGCTGGGTGCTAGACACCATTCAGTTCAGCTACGTCCTGGAACACAAAGAGCCAATTCTGGATGTTTTCATCATCTCCCCTTGTTGGTCTGTGATCAAAAGTGCCACTGTGTGAACCACCTTGGACAAGTTTTGCACCTAAAGATGGTAGTGCCCATCCCCCCAGATAAGCGGGGCAAGGGCAGATACTTCATTTATTTCGTGATGCCCGAAAAGGACAATTCCTTCCGGTTCATTCTGAACTCAAGGGAGTCAACAAGCACTTACGCGTTCTGCCCTTCTGGTTGGACTCTTGCACTCTGTGATTCAAGCAGTGCACCAAAGGGAATTCTTGCCTTCTCTGGATCTGTCCAAGGCATAGTTTCATATCCAAATCCAGGCGGATCAGCAAATGTATCTGTGTTTTGCTATGCTTGGCTCTATCAGTTTGCTGCCCTCCCTTGCAGGCTATCCACCAACCCAAGGACATTCTCCAAGGTTATGGTGGTGGCGGCTGTGGTGCCAAAGGATCTGCATCCATCCATATCTGTATGACTGGCTCATCTGGGCCCATTTCCTTTCAGAGACATCTTGGGTGGCGTCCTGAGTGGTGTCCTTTTTGGAAAACCTCAGCTGGGTGATCAACTGGGGAAAGAGCCAGCTGTTGTCTTCCCATTCCCTGGAGTTCCTAGGAGCACATTTCAAAACTCTAGTGGGCAGAGTTTTCCTGCCAGAGGAGAAGGTCAAAAGACTGTTGGATTGTCTGGCATTGTTCTATGTACCCAAACAAAGAAGAGTGAAAAAACAAGAGCAATGAAAAAATAAATCTAAAATTTATTTGTCGGAAGATCAGCCATGAGGTGAAATACCCCCCGAAGCTGTTACTTCCATTTTAATTAACTGTACTAATATGCCCCCTAAAGAGCAAAAAAAAAGGTGGAAAATAAACCACTGTATAGGTGCCACCTTACTGTAATATAAATGTCCCAAAAACTTATTTAAAATCAGTTAACTTAACTGAATCTTCCTGGGTAATGAAGTCCTTCAAAATCTTCCCAAGTAATGAAGTCCTTCAAAATGCCAACACCGAATGATCCAGGTACTCTCCAATTTCATAGAATTACCAGACCAAGATGTCGCAAAACCAGCAGTTGTCAAAAGAGAACACAGCACTGCGTTTCAGGCGTATTAAAATTTCTTGCCCTGTCTCAACGCTTCAATGAACTGCCATGCCGATGAAAAATTCCCAAATGGCGTCGCAACCTTTCTGAGACGCCGACGCATGCTCTTTGTGAATCCTTTGGGACATTTATATTACAGTAAGGTGGCACCTATACAGTGGTTTATTTTCCACCTTTTTTTTGCTCTTTAGGGGGCATATTAGTACACTTAGTTAAAATGGAAGTAACAGCTTCGGGGGGTATTTCACCTCATGGCTGATCTTCCGACAAATAAATTTTAGATTTATTTTTTCATTGCTCTTGTTTTTTCACTCTTCTTTGTTTGGATTATATTTTGTTGAGTGTTTTGTTTTTGGGATTATTGTTCTGTGTACAGCAGGCCCACAGAGTCTGGGATTATCTTCAGCTCCTTAGATTCATGGTGGCGACCATAGAGATTAGGCCTCTCCAGTAGTCCTTGTTAACTCAGTAGTCCCTGAATTCTCAGGGGTTCAAGCACAGGTTCTCACTCCTGATGATGATGAAGATGAGCCTGCGGTGGTGGCGGTAGTACTATCATCTGAGGAAGGGCATGCTAATGGATGATTTCTCCTGGATCCTGCTGACGACGGATGCCAGTCTCTTGGGCTCAAGAGCCCATTGCCAAGATCGTATGGTCTAGGGCCGTCGGAACTGCAGGGAAGCGGTATGGTATATAAATTGCCTTGAGGTGAGGGCCATCAGGTTGGCTCTTCTATGTTTCTGGCCCTTAGTTGAGGGACAGGCAGTTCAAGTGTTTTCGAACAATGCCACAGCGGTGGCTTATGTCAATCGGCAAAGCAGCACGAGGGGTGCCCGGGCAGCTCTGGAGATGGCTCTCCTATTTGCTGGGTGGAGAAGAACCTCCTAGCTTTGTCGGCCCAGCATATTGCTGGGGTGGACAATGTGGAATCAGACTTCCTGAGTCATCACTCTCTGAACCCTGGAGAGTGAGTGTTGAGTCAGGAGGCATTTCAGTTCATTCTGCACCGCTGGGGTCAACCCAAAATGGATCTGATGGTGACCTGCTCCAATGCCAAAGTCAGCCACTTCTTTAGTCACCACACAGAGATGAGATCCAAGGGTATTGATGCCCTGACCCAGCCTTGGCCAAAACAGCACCTGGTGGGGCATGTGATTCGTGGTATAGAGCGCCACCAGGGCAGGATTGTTCTGGTGGCGCCAGATTAGCCGAGCATAACATGGTTTGGCTACACAATGTGGCTCCTGCAAGCGCTTCTTCTTCGGTTGCTTCCATTTCGAGGCCTAATGCAGCAAGGATCAACTGTCCTAGAGGACCCAGTTCCCTTCTCGCTTACGACTTGTCTCTTGAAAGGAGATGGCTAGCACATATGGGCTTCTCTCTGGCGGCGGTCTCCACTCTGCTCAGAACCCGGTGGAGGTCTACCAAGCTAGCATATATGCAGATCTGGGCCTCTTTGAGTGATGGTGTGGTACTCGGCACTTAGCTCCAGAGACAGCCAAGGTGCCATCTCTGTTGGCCTTTCTACAGGATGGCCTGGAGAAGAGCCTTTCTCTTAGCTCCCTGAAAGTGCAGGTGGCAGCTTTGGCCTCTTTCCGAGGTTCCATGGCTGGTAAGTCTCTAGCCTTGCACCCGGATGTCTCACACTTTCTCCAGGGGGTTCAGTGTTCTGGTCTGTGATCCCTTCCCGGGATCTGTGGCTGGTGCTCATAGCACTGATGGTGGTGCCCTTTCAGTCATTGAAGTGTGCTACTTTGAAGGATTTGACGCTCAAGACGGTCTTTTGGTTGCGATCTGTTCCACAAAGCAGATTTCTGAGCTGCAAGCTCTGTCTTGCCAAGATCCTTATTTATCCATATGGCCTGTGCCATCCTTCTTGCCTAAGGTGCTTTCTCCCTTTCATGTGGACCAGGTGGTCTGCTTGCTGTCTTTCTCTAAGGAGCAGTATCGGGAGAAGGAGAAGGATCTTTGCCTTGTGGATGTCCGGAGGGTACTTCTCTGGTACTTGGAGGCTACAAATTCCTTTTGTAAGTCTGACCATCTTTTTGTGGTGTTTGCTAGCCCACGCAAGGGTGATGCGGTGGCTAAGTTGACTTTGTGGTGCTGGATTAAGGAGGCCATTGCCTTGGCATATCTATTGCGGAATCAGCCAGTTATGGAGGGGTTGTGCGTCCATTTTACCTGAGCGTAGGCGTCCTCATGGATGGAGTGAAGCTTGCTAGCCCCTGCCAAAATTTGACGGACAGTAAAGTTGGCATCACATTCCACTTTTGTCAAGCAATACCGCTTGAATGTCCATGGATGGGCAGAAACAGTGTTTGGCTCAAAGGTTTTGCGAGCTGCTGTGTCTTCTTCCCATCCAGTGGAGTTATAGCTTTGTCACATCCCACTTGTCTGTACTGGTGTAGCAGAATGATATGGAAAGTTGAATTTGACTTACCATTAGTGTCCTTTCCTTGAGTCCTGCTAGATCAGTCCAGGGCCTGCCCCTGAAACTGTATTGCTCTGTTCTGCTGTGGTACCTTGGGTTCGCTATGATTTTTATACTTGGATCTGCAGATTCATCTTCTACTGTATGCTTTTCTGTAAATAGTTCTCTACTGTTGATTACTCATTGTTGCCTACGATTGAGGTTGTGTGAGGCTTGCCATGTTTCTCCCATATGCTTTAGGATGAATACTGAAGAGATCTCTGGTGGCTGAGGCAAATAGAGGCATAGGAGTGATGTCATTGAAACCTGCGCTTTGCCACCCACCCACTCCCTGGACCTTGAGGGTTAAGGGAGGGGCTGGCCTTGAATGCCCTTGAGGGTTAAGGTTGTAGTTGTGTAGGTGCTCAAGTAGTAAGGCAAGGCAAAGAAAATTTCTTTTGTGAGGTTTATTTCTCCCGCTCCGGAGTTCAAATGCAGCAGACGTAAATGAAATAATGTAGCACAAAACAAGGCTGAGAAACTTAACTAAACAAGGCTTTTCACTGCTTGGCTAAATGTCCATTACTGATCACATTCGGTTGTCATGTGACCTCCTTTCAGTAACGTAACAGAAAACTCTGGTAACAGCAATGCTCCTGAATTGCACAGAATATGCTTTCACTTATTCTCTTCACATAAGCTTCTTTTGCATAGCAATCAGTGAGGTAACTTTGTTATATTCTTTCATAAAACATTGGCAAGCATATCACTTAAATGTCCTTTTGAATCACACATGTAGAGCAGTCCATCGGGACTTCCTGCTCTGTAGACGGCAGAGAAATTAGAGGCATTTCTTCCTCACAGCTGCTCATAGGCTTTGCTACGTCATGAGGAGAAACTGCTCTACTTTTAAGGAACTCCCTGAATTCAGTGAGAAGTAATTCAGCCTGTGTATTTTCTGAGCTAAGCTGAGAATATCCTCCTTCAGGTAAATGCTTGTTTAATGTTTTTATCTCTTGGCAATTATCAGTGCTTTTACTTGGACAACAGTTCAGCGTGTAAGCATTTCCCTTCCCCCACCTATCTCCAAATGAAAGTGCAGGGTAAAACGCTTCAGCTGTGCTTGGAGAGTCTCTCAGAGTGTTAAAAGGAAAACAGTCAGGCTTCTCTTGGCTTAACCAATTACTATCAAACTTTCTGCCTTTGTTCTGTCTTTCACAATTAAAGTTCACTCTTTCTGGCTTCCCACTGTTAAGCTTGCTAGCCGTTCCAAACCCACCAGATACCTTGTGCTGGGGCTTCTTCCAGGGTAATTCTTTCTCCCTCTGCCTCCTGTTCCAAGGTTCTGCTTGGTCCTTTAAACTCCTGAGCTGTAGCCTTGGGTCTCTCAGTGCCTTTGAATTCTTCTGGTAACAGAAGTCTTTCTCTGCCCCTGAGTCTCCCAGCTCCTGTCTGCTCCTTCGTGGATCACAGTTGCTTAGTGGTTCTCTCTCCAACGGTTCCTGTTCCTGGTCATCTGACTCGTCCTCGTCCAGGTGCTTGTGTCCTGACTCCTCCTCTTCATCTTGCTCCTGGTGCTCGTGCTCCTCCAACTATTTCTGTTTCTCAGTTCTTAACAAGCTGGCTAAGTACTGCACTGCCCACCTCCTGCTTGGGCGTGCCCTATCAGGGACTTGGCTTCTCTCCTGCCTTGAGGTGAGGTGTGGTTCCTGATTAGCTCTGGGTTTTTTCTCTCATAAGAGAAAATCCTGCATTCCCTTGCAGTACCGGTTCTCTCCACCGGATCACTATCAGTTTCCATTGCTTCATAAGAGTCTCCTACGTCACAGCTTTTCATTGGTTCCTTGTCTTCACCAATCTGCTGGTAAGGGAACACAACCCACTTGTCTCAACTGGTCTAACAAGACTCAAGGAAAGTACATTAACTGGTAAGTAAAATGTCAACTTGTAAGCCCTCTGGGGGACTGGGAAATGCCTACTGTACCTGTAAGACATGCCTTGAACTACTAGTGGAAAGGCATGAGCTAAATACTAATAAACATCAGGCAAGAGGATAGAATCAAGGTACAGTCAAACCTCGGTTTTCATGATTAATCCGTTCAAAAAAAGTCTGACTAAAACTGAAACGTATGAAAACTGAAGCAATATTTACCATAAGAAATAATGTAAATCCAATTAATCCGTTCCAGACACCCAAAAATATTCACAAAAAATACATTTTATAGAGAATAACTATATTTTTACATACAGAAAACAATGAGAAATAAATATAAATGACTAATGAAATGGATAAATGAACATTTAACATCACTGAAAGCAAGCTAAGACAGTACTGTACAGTACAGTATGTTAGCATCTGGCCTTAGCCACCCCTGACAAGCTGCTGTGCCCACCTCTCTTCGGAATCACATTGGATTCAGCCCATTAAAATACCTTTACTTTATCTGCTCAATGCTTCAGAATGGCAGAAAATCTTAATGATATAGCTTCAGACGTACCCTGCAAGAGAAAGAACTGCCTCCCACATTCATACAACATCTCTTGCTTACGTTGACAGCTTTTCTTCCCTGCTACCTCCGAGCCTGAGGGGGCGCTCCAGAGAATGGGCAGGCGGTGGACGAGATCGGGGCCTTCCTCTCTGCGCAATCCTTGCCTCTCTAACTCTGACCAGACTCGAGGATGTGTTTCATTTACGTGCTCAGCTGGCTTTCGCTTCTCATCACGCTGGCGATCGGTGAGTCCAGGGGGCAGTGCTGCAGGGACCGGGCGGGCGTTCTGGCAGTGTATACAGGCCGGTGTGCAGCGCGAGGGTGTATGTATTTACAGTACTGTACTTTACGAAAACCGAGGCGATGTACGAGAACCGGGACAAAATCTCAGTCAAAAAAGACGTTGAAAACCGAAGCGATGTATGAGAACCGGGACAAAATCTCAGTCAAAAAAGACGTTGAAAACCGAAGCGTATGAAAACCGGGGCAAATGAAAACCGAGGTTTGACTGTATAGGGCATTTCAAGTTATATTTATTTATTTTTATATACCACACTCTTTAGAAATCAATGCAGTTTACATACGACAAAACATTTAACGTTTCACATTGAACAGGAGTGTTGACTTGGATAGCAATTGGGGGAACTATCTTATATAAACCTGTTTCCTAAGGACTTAGCTAAGGGTAGACTGTGCTGTGACTGGCTGGCCTGTGGGAGTATATGGTTATGTTACATGGTCATAGTAGAGGTGGAACAGATGAGTCTTTATTGCCTTTCTGAAGGTTGACATATCAGAGATTATTCGGATCGGGATAGGGAGAGTTCCATAAGGTTGGTGCACATAATGAGAATGCCCGTTTCTTTGCAGATTGGGCACTTTTTGTTATTGCTGAAGGGGTTACGATTGTATTAGCCATTCCGGCTCTCCTTGCTGTATTATGAGGAGCTGAGAGGGAGTCTGTGGATAGGCTTTGTAGTACTTTAAATGTAAGCAGTAAAATTTTATATTTCAGGCAGCTTGATATTGGTAGCCAGTGTAATTGCTTTAAGATGAGCATGACATGCTCATATCTGGATGATCCGTGCAAGGTTCGAGCTGTGGCATTCATGGCCATTTGTAGTGGTTGTATTGTACTTCGTGGTAGGCCTTGGAGTATGATATTGGCATAACCGCTGTGATGTATTTTCCTCAGCGGTATATCAAGTTCAATAAACATAAACATAGTCAAAGTACGGGAAGAGTAGTGCCTGGAAAATGGTGCACAAGTCTGGTGCCTCTGGTAGTGGACGTAGGTGTCGGAGGGATCTCATTTTATGATATATTGCCTTGGTTACATTATTTATTTGAGAATGCATACTCAGTCATTGGTCCAGGGTGACTCAGAGATAGCATACTTCCTGCTTTGTCATCAGATCGGCATCTTTTACCCTAATAGATGCAAGTGGAGTGAAGGTCTATTTTTTTTGTTATGAACAACGCTTCAGTCTTCTTGCAGTTCACTTTAAGGTTGTGTGTAAGAAGCCAATCTGAAACTGTATCAAAGCATTCTGTTATCTTGGTGCAATCCAGTTTGTCTGTAGAGAATGGGGTATATAGAAGTACAACATTAGCGTAAATGCGATATAATATGCCACATGATTTTATTATTGAGCAGAATGGCTGAATGCAGGTATTGAAGAACAGGGCAGATAGTGATGAGCCCTGGGGGACTCCTTGCATTTGCAGGTATATGTCTGATGTTCGAGTGCCTATTCGTGCCTGTTGTTAACGACCTATTAAGTAGGATCTGCACCTGTCCAGAGCCGAATTTTGTATTCCTTTCTCATGCAGCCTGCAGAGTAATAGGTTGTGGCTGACAAAGTCAAAAGCAGAGGCAATGCCCAAAAAGATTAGGATGAATCCTTTCTTCATTTTGTCAATGCCAAGGATAAGTCTGTTGAGGAGGGTAGCCAAGGGGGTTTCAACATTGTGCTGTTGCCTGAACCCATGCTGCTGTGAGTCAAGGGGAGCGTGAGTGTCAATGTGCTGTTCATATATGACATTCACACTTCAAAAGTGGCATGGGGGTAACCTGCATGGAGCAGCAGTTGCAACGTTAAATAAAGGCATGGTGGGGACAACCTGCATGACAAAGCAGCAGTTAGAACTGTAATCACCTTATTGGGTAGACTGGATGGTGCATGCTAGTCTTTATCTGTTGTCATTTACTATGTTACCATGTTTTTTGGCCTTTGTGAAAAATCTGTTATTTGTAGGCTATGATACTTTTTATTGGCCCAAAATAGCAATTATCCAAAGATACTGGGCTGCATCAAATTTTAAGACCAGAGAGGAGCTGACTGAAGTGGGGAATTGGGCTGGGAGGATTAGGCGCAAGTGAGACAGACCCGTGTCCTGTGCTGCAGTCTACACTGTTGCTGTGTGTTACCTCTGATTGCCAGAACCATAAAAGTAGCAGGGGTGCTGCAATGTGCTGAGAGAAGTGATGAATTGAATTCCTCTCTGGAAGGAACTACTTTGAGCTCTCCTAGGAAGTTCCTTCCTCCACCACCATTAGCTGCATGAATGCATATAAATGGCTCTTCTCCTCAACTCTTAGGGGTATGTTTACTAAACTGTCTTAACGTCGCAGCGGTGGTATTATCGCGTGATAAGTGACATTATCGCACGATAACGTCACTTATCACGCGATAACGCAGCGGCGACGTTAAGGCACACTAACGCTGTGAAATCCGTGTCTGAAGGGTGGAGTAAGGCTTCCCAGAGGGCGGAGAGAAGGGGGTCAATGGGCGGAGAGTGGGAGGGGAGAGGCTCCAGGCACACTAACGCTGTGAAATCCGGGTCTGAACACTAACGCCAGTGAAACCCTCGCATTAAGGCACATTTGCAGGAAAGAGAAACCATTTCAGTCAGCAATGTGCAGCAAAGGCAGGGAAACCCAGAAGAGTGATAGTTGTGATACATGTGCAGGGACCAAAAAGGCAAATAAACATATAAAAGGACCAGGACCACATCTAAAATCCCAATAACCAAGCTGGCCAATAGTGATATTAATAATAAACATAAAGCAACACTACTGACAAAGCGTATAAATTAAGATAGCATGTTTGGAAGGGTCTATGCTCTGTCCCCCTACAAAGTGAATGATCTACATTGAAATAGCGCTGATCAGGGTTTCTGTCGTTTTAGATTGGGCAGGTTTGTTATGGTGTGCACATGTGCAGCAACAGCAGAGTGGGCACGTAGGAAAGGGCAACTGTACCGATGCTGTAAATGGGATATAGGGGGCTGCAGGTGGCACATGCTGTGGTCCAGCTGGAGCACAGTGCAGGCTAGGCAGATGCCTAGGTGGCACATAGGAATGCCAAAACTGTAAAGCAGCAAGACAGCAACTGATGAGGGTCCAACATAGGCATGAGTGTGTGTCCCACAGTGTCACAGGGGAGATTACCCAGCAGGTACCCCCAAGGGCACATAACATTGGCAGGCGGTGCGGGTGGGGGAGGGAAGTGCGCATGTCCATGTAGGCACCCCTACCCGAGAACCCACACCATAGGCAGCTGCCTACCGGCATACTGGATGGCCTGGGACTGTGCACCACCAGCACCACCGGCATAATGGCATGGCAGCATGGTGGTGGAGGGTTGCTGATGGCGGTGGGGGCAGTGGCATCTGCCCACAGCAGACCATGGCCTAGCCCCGTTTAGGTGGGTGCCATGCAATGCAACAGACAGGGTCTGTCTGACGAACAATCATGGTATCCCCAGGGAATGAACTGTCCCTGTGGCAACAGTGTGGTGCAGTACACACAGCCAGTGTGTTCAGGAGCAGAAGGTCACAAGTTCAAGTCCCAGCTGTGGCTCCTGGCAACCCTTTCCCCACATTTTACCCAGTATTAAACCATGGTAATAAAGACAGAACCTTTATTGCAGATAAAATAAACATGCCTGAAATGCTTATATTTTACCCTACAGAGCACAAACACCATAAACATGTGCAATCCCTAGAGCAGTTTCCCAACTGCAGTCCTGGAGAGCCAAACATCATTCAGGTTTCATGCTGTCCCTAATAAATATGCCTGTGCTGCATTAGTATGCGCCGCCCCATTGTATGCAAATGTATCTCATGCATATTCATTAGGGACAGCATGAAAACCTGAACAGTGTTTGACCAACCAGGACCGGAGTTGGGAACCTCTGCCCTAGAGCAGCGGCCAACAGGGGCATAAACACCCACACCCACACCCACAGGCTCCACTATCCAAAGCCTCATGGAGAGTCAGGCTGTTGGGCCCTGCGCGCAGCAGCATCTCCCAATAGTAGCACTAGCATACCTTAGCAATGCCGCCCTAAACTTGGGAATATGTTACACATATATCAAAAGGTTGCTATGATTAATGGCAGATAACAATTCCTAAATTAAGCACAATTTGCTGATAGAGCTGCATCATGGCAACCTTTCTGAGATCTGTGGAGTGTGTTTCAGTTTTGGTTTCTGACAGTGTTTACCACCCCGGGGAGTGACCCCTACAGTATTGCGTACCATAACCATGCCTGCACTGTGCCCAGGACTGGTGTGGTGGCCAGGGCTGCCAAAAACCTCTATATTTGCACAATGCTGGCATAGGTATGGGAGTGTGTGTCTGTCTATCCAGTGTGTTGTGGCTGCCTACACCTTACTCAGCCCACACTGCTTGCACTATTTTCAGTGTTAGCCTGCCAATGTGCAAGGTACTGTGGGTATGGCCCGGACAGGGTGGCCTGGGCAGGATGCATCTGCACAGGGCATAGGGCAATGGCTGGGACATTGTATTGCCCGGCCACCACCTGTATGGCCAGGGTGGCCCCAGCATGTCCTGCTGGGAAGTCACTCTCACCCTGACTGACCAGTGACCACGGCATGACTAGGTTCCCCCATAGTGCTATATAGTATTTCTCTCAAGAGATATTTATAGGTTCTCTTTTCTGGGGCCCATTCAGTGACTTATCTGCTTGGTGCGTGTGCTCACATCCCAGTTTTGGGTGCACGCATCTCCTCTAGGAACATGCACTATGGAATAGCTAGCAGACTGTCTGCAGTTAGAATGTGTATGGCTGGAACACCTTGCAGCAGCTGGAGACTCACTGTGTTCGCTGCTGGAGAATGTCAGAAAGTGGTGGGGGGCAGCTGAGCATTTCCAGGCCTACTGTCTGTCTGCCATTGCCTTATGGATGCATACAGATCTGCACTGACTGCCCTGTAGGGTACCCATTCCCCAGCAGGACTGGGGTTGATGGTCCCCTCTACTGCCACCATTGCAGGGATGTAGAATGTGGATCTGTTGGTGGGAGATCCTGTCCCCCACCCTGAGCCCCAGAGGGCAGGTTGGGTGGTGCTACATAATCCGCTTATGGGTCCAAACACCCCCCTTCACTTAAATCATGTGACCATGGCACCCACACAGGATATGCACTATTCTGGGTGCATCATAGTCCACAAGGGCTAGACGTGACTGGGAAATACGGATGGACACAGGTGTATCCTAGGTGTGTCTACAAGGACTACCTATCACACACTGGCACTGATGGCGACCTGCAGCATAGCCAGGTGATGCGGACCTGGTGCTGGGCGCCCCACCTCGCCCTCAGGGTGAGCACAGTACCCGCACAATGTGACGGTCTGTAGCTACTCTGTGCCAGTAACACACACGTTCAGTTCCCCCTACCAGGCCGAGGTGCTGTGGGGGTGCATACCCCATCTTGTGATCATCTGTAGACTGCTGATCTGCATGTGCAGTGCATCATGGGTACGGGTGGGTTAAACCTATCCTGGTAACCACAGCAGTTTGTGTGGTGACCTGAAGTCCTTCTGTAGCCAGCCAGAGGTTTGTTAGTAGCTGTAGAGATGTAGCCCACTGGTTACTTACTGACTGTGGAGGCAGAGGTCATGGGTTTGATCCCACAGTGGTGTTATTTGATAGGGCTGTCTGAGGCATTTCTTTTTTTAATTTTAATTAGTGCTGCCAGCAAAAACACCCTCACAGTGCTGTAACCTTAAGGTGCCTCATAAGGCGCCCTATAAGGTGCCCTATAAAGCGCACTATAAGGTGCCCTATAGGGAACATTATAAGGTGCCTTGGCGGACAGTGCACTTTATAATGTGCCCTCTGGAGTGCCTTATAGGGCGCCTTATGCGGCACCTTAGGTTACGGCACTGTGAGGGTGTGTTTGCTGGCAGCACTAATTTACATTAAAAAAGAAAATGCCTCAGACAGCACTGATTTAAAGTAAAGGGTAATGCATCAGACAGCCTTACTCATTAAGCCCACTGGGGGATCCAACTCATGACCCCTGCTTCATCAGTCAATGTATTATCCATTGTGCTACACCTCTGTTGCTGTGTTTGCAGGTCAGCGCGCCTAATTAAGGCTAACGCGCGTTAACATGCCACGGCTCCCTCTATAGCTTGATAACGGACTTTATCGCGCGATAACCCGAAATGCTTCCTTAGGACCGGAACACCCACTACCTTATATGGCATTCGTCACAGTAAGACTGCAACTAACGCCGGTAACATTCAGATGGTTTAGTAAACATACCCCTTAGTGGGTGGTTTATCTCCTCTGAGCATTCCTAAAGCTGTTCTTTTTCCTGAAAGTTCCACCCCAACCCCTGCTATTGAGGGGCCACCGTCAGATATCTCATTAATGGATGTTTAAAAAGTTGTTGCTAGAACTGAAGTTATGTTAAAGAACACTATATCTCAATCTTTTTCACAAGATTATATTAAAAAGTTTGTACAAATTAAGGAAAAGTTTTTTTCTGTGGAAAAGTAAATTGCTAAATATGAACCACAGTTGCTGTCTTTACAATCTGCTGGTGCTTCAGCAATTAAAGGCAGCCTGATTTTGCATGCAAAATTAGAGGCAATGGAAAATTTCAATAGAGGTAAAAATTTAAGATTTTTGAATTTTCCTGTCACATGTCTTTTGTCCCCAGAGATATTACTAAGAAAGTACCTTAAGGAAGTATTGGCAATATCTGATGTTGATGGGATATTGATCTCTAAGATGTATTATATTCTTTTGAAATCTCAGAAAGCTGATGAGGTGGAGTGTGGGGTGGATAAATTGGTCTTATCTCCATCTGTAGACTTGACACAGTTTTTGGAAGACTCTAAGGAGGACATCTCTTCTCATGCAACTCTTGTTGTTAGTTTTGTGAAGAAGGATCATATGTTTTGTGGGGAAAAGCTTTTCCTCTTCCTTGATGTGGCTTGTGCCACTCAGGTTAGGAGAAAGACTTTTCTAGCTCTGCGTGCTAAGGTTTTGGCTGCAGGAGGTACCTTATTTTCTTAGGTTCCCTTGCAAGTGCCTTGTGATGTGAGGGCCTGTGTGCATCAGTGATGCTGAGGGCTAAGCTATCAGTAGTTTAACTACTGGCAGGGTCTCCCAAGATGGACAGGTCTCAGCTGAGGTGCCAGACCAAGACAAACCACCCATCTGGGCAGCAGCAGAATGGGACGGTGTTGGTGGCGGAGGATCACATTTCTGTGACAATGGCAACAACACTAAACTAAAACTGCGCAGAGGAAAGGCCCAGCAATCTACTTCTGTATCTTGCCATGAAAACCCAATTGATAGTCACAACAAAACAAATTGCACTATAGTGCTGGAAGATGAGACCCCCAGGTCGGAAGGCACTCAACTAGTTACTGGGGAAGAGCTGAAGACATTTCAGAGTAAAGCCAGCATTTATGATGTTGGATTAAAGCCCTCTGACTGCTGATGTAGCTGTGCATGAAATGAGAGTTAGAAGCCGTAAAGATGTTTTATTTATTGGAACATGGAATATACTAAGCATAAACCAAGGGAAGTTGGAGTTGGTCAAGAATGAAATGGAACATGTACAACTTGATCTGTTGGGTGTCAGCGAACTGAAATGGACTGGCATCGGCCACTTTGCATCAGATGATCACATGGTTTACTATGCTGGAAATGAAAGACAAAGAAGAAATAGTGTTGCATTTATTATAAAGAAGAAACTTGCAAGAATTGTAATGAAATGACTGTAAGTCAGTGAACGCTTAATCTCTAGCTGACTACTAGGAATGCCTATCAACACAACTATAATTCAAGTATATGCCCCAACAACAGCTGCAGAAGAGGATGAAATTGAAGAGTTCTATGAACAAGTTCAAGCTGAAATTGACAGAACATGCAAACAGGATATCCTGATAGTCAGGGGTGGCTGGAACGCAAAAATTGGCAACAAATAAGAAGGCAAAGTGGTTGGAAAATATGGACTTGGCAACAGAAATGAAGCTGGATAAAGATTGATAGAATTCTGCAAGACCAACAATCTATTAATCTCAAACACCTTCTTCCAGCAACACAAGTGGCGACTGTACACACGGACTTCACCCAATGGATTATACAAAAATCAAATTGACTACATCTGTGGAAGTCATGATGGAAAAGCTCTATAACATCAACAAAGACAAGCGGCGACTGTACACATGGACTTCACCCAGTGGATTGTACAAAAATCAAATTGACTACATCTGTGGAAATCACAATGGAAAAGCTCTATAACATCAACAAAGACAAAATCTGGAGCTGACTGTGGTACAGATCATTAACTACTAGTATCCAAACTCAAGCTAGAGGTGGAAAATAGCAAAACACTCATGAATGCAACAAAATATGACCTTGAGAATATACCACTGGAATTTGCAAACTGCCTGCAAATTTGCTGATTTAGATACAAATGACAGAGCTCCAGAAGAGTTATGGAATGACATCAAGAAGATTGTGTTGGAAGAAAGCGAGAAGTCTCTACAAAAGGTGAAAAAGCAAAAACGGCCAAAATGGATGACGGAAGAAACTCTGAAAATTGACCAGAAACGCAGAGAAGCTAAAGCCAGAGAAGAAAGAAAGGCAATCGCAGAACTCAACAGAGATTTCCAATGTGCAGCAAGACAGGACAGGGAAATGACACATGCAAGAAAATAGAAGCAGAAACTATTAGAGGAAGATCAATATCGGCTTTCCTAAAGCTATGAGAGTTAAAGAAAAAATTACAGCCTTTAATTGGAATGTTACAAGATGCTCAAGGTTCTATGTTGAATGATGCTGAGAAGATCAAGAAAAGGTGGAAAGAACATACAGAGTTTTTATATGATAAAGATCAAGTGGACCAACAGCCATTTCAACCTGTACCTTATGATCCAGAACCACTGGTGATGAAAGAAGTTGAAGCAGCATTGAAAGCCTTATTAAAGAACAAAGCACCAGACACTGATGGCATTCCCTTAGAAGTATTACAGCAATCTGATGCAGCTGTTACCATACTTACAAGGCTCTGCCAAGAAATTTGGAAGACAACATCATGGCCAACTGACTGGAAAATATCTGTGTTCATACCAATACTAAAGTAAGGTGATCCAACTGACTGTGGAAATTATCGCACAATCGCTCTGATCCCACATGCCAGCAAGATTCTACTGAAGATTATTCAGCAGAGACTACTATCATACCTGGAACAAGAACTACCTGAAGTGCAAGTAGGGTTCAGGAAAGGGCGAGGAACTAGAGACATCATCGCAGATGTGAGATGGATCCTTGAAAAGACTAAAGAATACCAAAAGGATATCTATTTGTGCTTTATTGACTATAGCAAGGCTTTTGACTGTGTAAACCATGAGAAACTCTGGGCCACATTAAGAAGCATGGGTATACAAGAACACCTGATCGTTCTCTTGCACAATCTGTACATTGATCAAGAAGCAACAGTTTGAACGGAACAAGGAGAAACAGAATGGTTTAAATTTTATTTATTTTATTTATTTTTAAATTTCTTCTATACCACCCCTTCCTGAGATCAGGGGCGGTTTACAATAAACAACTACATTACATTGAACACTGTTACAATTTAAACATTAATAATTAACAGTTTATCATTTATGTACAAGTAACTATTTACATGTTAAGTACAACTCAATCTTCGTTGTTAAGATGGAAAATATAGAAAGGGGGATGGGAAGTGTGACAATTATTTTGAGGCGTCGATTATATTATTTTCTCCATAGTGTTGAGAAAACAGTAGGGTTTTCAAATCTTTCCTAAATTTTTGTAAGTCTTTAATGGCACGTAATGAGTCTGGAAGGACATTCCATAGCATGGGTGCAACAAGGGAGTAGGCTTGATTTCTTGTGATTTGTTTTCTTTTACGGAAGGTAGGGGGCACTAGTAGTGTGTTCTGTGTGTGTTCCCTTCTAGATCGTGTCGTAGGTGAACGTTTAATTAATGTTGAAAGGTATGATGGAGCAATGTTGTTGACAGTTTTGAAAGTGATCATTAATATTTTATATTTGATTCTGCTTGCAAAGGTGTAAGATAAGGCTGCATACTTTCCCCCTACCTGTTTAATTTATATGCAGAACATATCATCAGAGAAGCAGGATTGTATGAAGACAACAGAGGTGTGAAGATTGGTGGAAGACTCATCAACAACCTTCGCTATGTTGATGATACCACATTACAGGCTGAAAGTGAAGATGATCTGAAACATTTGCTTCTCACAATCAAAGAACATAGTCTTAAAATGGGCCTGCACCTTAATGTAAAGAAGACAAAGATCATGACAAATGGCAAAATCAACAAGTTCATCGTTGAAGGAGAAGAAATTGAAATCGTGGACAACTATAACCTACTTGGATCAACTATCATTAAAGAAGCAACAAGCAGTCAAGAAATCCGACGATGCGTTGCTTTTGGCAGAATGGCTGTAAAAGACCTAGACAAGATTTTCAAGAGCAGAGATGTCTCTCTCCATACTAAGATTCGACTTGTTCAAGCCATGGTATTTTCAATAACATCATATGGATGTGAAAGCTGAACAGTGAAAAAGATAGGAAGAAAATTGATGCCTTTGAATTATGGTGCTATCTGCGAATACTGCAAATACCATGGGCTGCCCAAAGAACAAACCAGTCAGTACTAGAGGAGATCAAACCTAAGCTTTCTTCAGCAGCTCAGATGACAAAACTTCGACTTTCATATTTTGGACACATGCGAAAAGAGAGGTCATTACAGAAAGACATCATGCTTGGCAAGATGGAAGGTAAACGCAAAAGAGGAAGGCCATCAATGAGATGCATTGATACAATAACAGCAGCTACGGGTACCAGTCTGTCAACAATGAGCCGCCTGACTGAAGACCGAATACAATTTAGGACAACTATTCAGAGGGTCGTCATGAGTCGACACCGACTCGACGGCACTTAACAACAACAATGCGTTTAGAAAAACTTCTAGTGGATCATAATGTTACCTAATGTGGTGTGGAGGTTAGAGTGCCGAGTTGTTTGTTATCTTGAGGCAGCCATGAGGCTCTTACATAAAGTAATCAGCCTGCTATTTCAGTGGACACCCTTCCCCCACTCCAGGTCTGAGCACAGTATCCCCTAGCCCAGAAACCAACAGACCAGAGCACACCGGTTTGGACAGGTCACCCAGGTACCTTCCCCAGGGCTGCTGATTGGTGGACAGGAAATACCTGTGGCAAATGGGATTATAGAATGAGTTTGAAATTATACTGTATTTAAGGCATTGAAGGACGTCCCTCGGGGCTCAGACTCTTTTGTTGGAGGGAACTGGCTCTCTGTCTGATCCTGTGTGCACATTAAAGATCCTGTTTGCATTCCAGCCTGTCTGTGAGTTTTCCTTCTGTGGGTGAGTGATTGAATAAGAGCTTTTCACAGCGTTTGCTATAACATTTTGGTGCATCGGCCGGGAAAATTTAAAAGAAAAGCCTCTCTCTCATCGCACCCACAGTGGGAAGACTACTGCTTTTTGCAGGATCGGGGCCTCCACCGTTCAGGGACCGACCCCTCCAGGTGATTAACGATCCTTGGCGCCACGGGGCCCCTTTTGTGCTCCGAAGGACTCTTTGACTTGTGTGGTCAGTCGGTCCCTGCGGCTGAATCCCCGATTGAAAACCGGCTGGATAGACTGGCATCCAAACTACCTGTCTGATCAGAGTTCTGGTGAGTACTGCTACTTTCTGTACTCTATCTGTGAGTCCTGGTAATTTCTGGGAACCTGTAGCAGCCCGATCAACCGCAACGAGCAGTCCTAATAGGGGCCTTAGTGGCCCTGAAACCATTGCTCGTCCTGTCTGTATCTGTATCTGAATCTGCTGTATCTGAATCTGAATAAGAAAAAAAAGGGGGGGGGGGGAGCTTGCTTGCGAGCGCCAGTAAATGACTGCAGTATAAATTTAACTTTGCCACCTCGGGCCCCTTAAAGGTATTTAAAGTGCAGTGCTGCCAAAGCTATTAAAAAATTGCCTAAAATATTAGTACTTAACCGCCTTAAGTGTGCCTTTCAAGAATAATTGCGCTGATCGCAATTCTCCGATGATCGGGGCGATTTATTTAGAGCCTTTGCCCCATGTGCTCCTATAGTGTTGGGGGCTTTTTGTGTTGCTGGGGGTCTCTTTTTGTGTTGCTGGGGGTTTCTTTTGTGTTGCCATGAGCTCCTATAGTGTTGGGGGCTTTTTGTGTTGCTGGGGGTCTCTTTTTGTGTTGCTGGGGGTTTCTTTTGTGTTGCCATGTGCTCCTATAGTGTTGGGGGCTTTTTGTGTTGCTGGGGGTCTCTTTTTGTGTTGCTGGGGGTTTCTTTTGTGTTGCCATGTGCTCTGTCACCACCAGGGGGCAGACCGCTTCCAATCCAGCAAGCCTGCGCCTGATGGCGAAGAAATAGTTGTGCAACTCGAGTGGTAAAGCAAAAATGAGGTTTTATTCCCCTCCCGGGGTTGGATTATTCAAACAGGTAAATAGAACACAAGCACTTAAACAAAAGTATCCTTATCTTTTGGCAAAACACAAAGAACATAAGGGCAATATCTTCTTGCTTCAAAGTAAGAAACACGGTTATATATTTATCTGTAGCACACAGCCTTTCTGCGTGAAACCCACACGTAGTGTTTTCCTGTAACACTAGGTTTTAGCTCTGGCTAGCATAAAGACATTTTCTCCATCGGGTCACAAGTGGATGAACATTCACTGAGGGTGTCCACTAACATTGGTTCTTCTTCACATTCAAAACCCTCTTTGTTAAAGTATGCCTGGATATTTCCCCGTGGCGTGCCCTCGCGGTAAGTCTCTTTATTTCTATCCTCTGGTTGGGATAGATGGTATCTTTGTTCCCTCTTGCTACCAAGCTTTAGCCTGCAGGGTTTTATTTGGGGTTTAAAGATTCCTACCAGGTCCTCATCTGACATGCATACGTCCTCTGGTAAATCTCTCTGCTTCTCTGAAGGCAGTGAATGCTCTCTGCTTAAATGGCTAGGTTGGGAGTTGCTGCCCTGCCCCCACCTTAGGCTTCCTGTATAAGGCTGCTCTGCATTCACACGATAAGAACTTTTGTCCTTCTTAACTTTTAACTGCCCACATTCATTCCCCAAGTCCCAGCTTCTTGTTACATACTGTTTTGACACTGGCTTGCACTCACTCCGGCTAGAAAGTAGCCTCCATGCTCCAACGTCTCTGTAATCAGCAGGGCATGCACACCTGGCTTCTGCACGAGTAAGCTGCTTCCTCTTGGTGGATTCTGGGTAGCTATGTGGGTGAATCCTTCCTGGTTCTGATTCTGAGTCACTTCCTAGGTTAAAGTGAGAGACTCTTCCTGGTTCCTCCCAGCCAGCTGCTGTAGGTAAGACAGGCTGTCTTCTCTGCCTACACTGCTCACGCTGTTCCAGGTCTCTTACACTCAAGTCTTGTTCCAAGTCTGACTCCTCTAACAACTCCTCTCCTCGTGGCAGCTCCCTGGAGGTGTTGCTCTTGTAATGACCCTCCACTGTGTTCCCTGCACTGTCCTTATAAGGGCTGTAAGTACTTCTACCTCCCAGGTGTGTGCTATCAGGAACTAGGGCGTTTCTCTTTGCTAAATGTTTTCTCAGACCTCGTGGCTGCCTTTGTTGTCGTTGTCCCTGACAACAGCTGCCCACAGGGTCTGTTCTCCCATCAGCTTTAGAACTGAAATGCTGTGAGTTTTGCATTTTTAAAGTAGAAATTGGGGCTTCTTCATCACAGCTCCTATAGTGTTGGGGGCTTTTTGTGTTGCTGGGGGTCTCTTTTGTGTTGCCATGTGCTCCTATAGTGTTGGGGGGGGGGTTGTGTTGCTGGGGGGTTTCTTTTGTGTTGCCATGTGCTCCTATAGCTCCATCTAGTGGACATTAGAAAAATAGCTAGCTATATTTCTCATATTACTATTATCCACATGGGAAAAGTTAAATCCTATGGTACAGCTAGAGAGTATGTGTGTGTGTATGTAATGTGTATTTGTAACAGCTGCTACTGAGGAAAGAGAGTGTATGAGTATTCGCTGCTGAGATGTCTCTGTTTTCTGTTTTCCCTCTTTCTTTTTCCCTTTGTGGTCCTGTGTGTTTTGTGCAACCAAACTCTGCCTGTTACCTGGATTATATTGTATATTGTATTCCCAGAAGTGAGATTAGAAAATTTACACTGAGCATTGCATTCCTAGAATTGGGATTACAAGATTTGCACTGTAAATTGTGATTTTGCAAATTGTGATTAGAGCATGGGGTCTGGAGGCTAAATTGTGGTGGGGGAGTATCTGGACCAGCTTCCCTGTATAGATTCATGGCTGGCCCATGTGGTAAATGTGCTATGTAAAAACCTTTAGTGTCTCTGTGTTTAGTTGTGACATTAGGGAAAGAAAGTTTTTGTCCAGACATTAGGTCTTTATATTTCAGGATTGATTTTGATACTCTATCAGTAAAAGGTGAAGTTATTGACGAGTCGCCCCTGTGTCCCCAAACAGTGAAAAACACCAGGTCTACTGATTGCAGGGAAGGGGACAGTTTGGAAAGGGGGGTGGGGTTTGCTGTGTGTGGACTGTAGTACTGGTATAGCAGTGAAGGAAGACAATTGCTTTGTTTGATGCATATCCAGTTTCATTGCTATGTTTCATGCATGGTCAGGGAACCAGGTGTTTTGGTCACACCTCTCAGCAGTGAGTGGGGGGTGATTGAAACTGCTGAGATAGTTTGCATAGCTATAGAAAGATACTGGGAGGAGTTCCTTCTTCTAGCAGATAAATGGAGGCACATTAGAGAGGACAAAAGAAAAAAAATCACCTAGGAGTCTTTCTCCTAGCAAACGCCACACCTAGTCTCCAAACAATCCTCTGGTCATCAATTTAGATTGTAGAGTTTAAGCTTCTGGAACCATGGGGGGTGCCTCCTTTGAGCATCCTCAAAATGTCTGAGCGGCATCTTGACTGTGTAAGGCTGAAGAAGGACTGTCAAATTACTGTTAGCAATATCTGTAGGGCAAAGCTGATGTGTGAAAATTAGCTGCAACACATTTGTTAGAACTTAAAAAAAAGGGGAGAGAAAATCCTTATAAGATTATGAAGAAATGAAGATTTTTTTACTTGTCTTTTTAAAGCCTGAATTTTATCTCTGGTACATATATTTGGTTTTGACTGCACATACAAAATTAAGCAAGTAATATTGCATTCTTTCCTGCTTGGTACATTAAACTGCCTTGATCAACTGTATTCATTTTTCTGATACTACAATGATATTGCATTCCAGGTATCTACCAACCTTTTTATGGAAAAGTATCAGTTTCATGCTTGTTTTGAACTGTAGGATTCAAGGTAATTACTTTGCCTTGTTAAGCACTGTGCTGACAAATGATGAACAGAACAGTAACATCATAGACGCATTGGTGTCCAGAGAAAAAGTGTACCTTGTTTTGAGGGTTTTCAGTTTCAGGAGTACAGTATATTATAGCACTGTGAGAAACAAATCTTTTTAGTTTATACACTTGCACTTTGTTACCAAATATACTGGTAGCAGTACATTATGTAGAGGTCCAGTATACACAGCAATAATAAGGATACATTAGTACCTATGTATGTGATTGGTGGAATGATGCAGGTGATGGGGGAGTGTTGTGAGGGATGAAGTGGGATATTAAGAAGAAGGACTTTTGATGGACATTAAACTGATGAAGGTAATTTGAAGTGATGTATCTGGCTAATGAATATGTAAACAAAAAAAAAAAAGAAAAAAAGAGATGAGCATTTTATTCCTGAATGGGGCCTGGAGCCATGTCACCAAATTGCAATCCAGGGAGCCCAGCGGAGGGAGGTGGCCGGGGTCCAGATGGAGCAGACCATCCCGAGAACTCAGAGCTGCCCACCGCTGAGATGTGTGAAGGAGTCCCTATCTGGATCAGTGTGTCACATTGAAAACGGGCCAGGGTGTCTGCCTATGAGAATGAGAGGTTCAAATTTTGAGAGAGACAGAACTTGAACTTCAGAGAAAGGTGAAGCACACTGCGAGGTCCTGGGGAACTGCTGAGAGGCAGGAAAAAGAACTGTTGGACTGACTGGGGGTGTTTGGGGGGCTTCTGTGAATGATTGTATTGTTATCCTTTTAATATTGTTTTCTTAGAAAGTAACTGAAATCTACAAGCCATTTCGGCTTCAGCAACTGCAATACCCACACCAGCTCAAGTTTTTGCTGTACTATTCTCAGAACTTTATTTATCACATTATTAAGCACTGCTGCTTTTGACATACTTTCATGTTATGTGTTTTCAATATTATTGACCAGCTGCAAGAAAATGATGTTACAATGTATGTTGTCTCTAGGGAACAGTACCAGAAGCTGCTTTTCTGATGACCCCTATCTGTCTCAATATCTGTCTCAAATGGTTGCTTGTCCATTGCCCTTAGTGGGATTAACTTTGCCCCATAAACAAGAAAAGAAAAAGAAAAATTGGGAATGAAGGGAAATTGGCTCATAGGTATGTCTAGTATGGCTGCATCCTTGCCTGAGGCTGTAATACATTATGATGACACGGAAAAAGCATGTGGGCTAAGAAAATGAGTACCCAGAGCCCAGCACAACAAGAGTAAAGCCAGGGGGAACCATACTCTGAACAGAAGTGCACAGAGAATGGACCTAGCTAAGAAACAGGTCAGGCCTGAAAGTGCACAGAAAATGGACCCAGCACAAGAAAAGACATGCCAGGCCTGAACAGGTTAAACAGGCCTGAGCAAGCTGGGCAAGCCTGGACAAGTTAAACAGGCCAAACAAAGCTGGTGATACAAAGTACTCATATGCCCTGAAGACTACAGTGCCAGTGATTAATGAAGCAAAGGGAATGGCAGGGTGCAGCCAGAATGACTCAACACTAGCAAGAATAAAAGCCATTAATATGCTGATAAGGGTGGATCCCAGGGAAAGAGCCTTTGCCCCAAAGGAAAGAGGCCTCTGCAGACTTTTCGCACACGGCCCTCCTTTGTCCCAAAGGAAAGAGGCCTCTGCAGGCCCTGCAACCTTTTACAGTCAGAAAAGCAACTTGTGCACACGGAACAAAACTTTTTGTGCAGGAGTTGCTATAGAGGGTATAGGGTATGTGTTGTTTTAAACTCACTGATGCAAGTGTTTCCATTGAACACTCTATCCAAGATCTAAGGGATCTAGTTAATCATATTACTGACCCGTCCATGGGTCCTGGGTGGTTTATGAAGTGGTTCAGTTGGCCAGGGGGACTAAAAATCCCAGTGGTAGGGGTTCTTTTTATTTACTGCTATGTGCCATTCTGCCATGTTGTATCCCCATTCTTTACCGCTTCATTACCACCACCCTTGACACCCTGGTAGAACGCAAGGCGATTACCACTGTCATGGCCCTGACCCAATACACCCCTCTGCGGCTTGCCTCCAGTAATGCAGCCCTCAACCGCCTCTAGCGGTTGAGGTCTCACTTAAAAAGGGGGGAATGAGGCAGCCATGAGGCTCTTACATAAAGTAATCAGCCTGCTATTTCAGTGGACACCCTTCCCCCACTCCAGGTCTGAGCACAGTATCCCCTAGCCCAGAAACCAACAGACCAGAGCACACCGGTTTGGACAGGTCACCCAGGTACCTTCCCCAGGGGCTGCTGATTGGTGGACAGGAAATACCTGTGGCAAATGGGATTATAGAATGAGTTTGAAATTATACTGTATTTAAGGCATTGAAGGACGTCCCTCGGGGCTCAGACTCTTTTGTTGGAGGGAACCGGCTCTCTGTCTGATCCTGTGTGCACATTAAAGATCCTGTTTGCATTCCAGCCTGTCTGTGAGTTTTCCTTCTGTGGGTGAGTGATTGAATAAGAGCTTTTCACAGCGTTTGCTATAACAATCTGTTAGTCTAAAGAATACCTTTGTAGAACCTCCTGAAGTATTACCTCAGGAAGGCTTATTCTGCTTTTTGATTAATGCTCATGTAGCGAGAAATAAGTGCTTTGATATTTGATGTATTAGTTGAGGTTAAGTCTGACATTTTTTTACATTATGGAGTCCTGGCTTTTGGAGACTGATACTGTTATTTTGAATCAGTTACCTGCCCCAGGTTATTCAGCTATTTCCCAGGATGGGGGAGGGCTTTTGATAGTGTTTAAGATAGATGTATGTTTGCGGCGTTGTCTTTATAGTCCGGCCTCAGTTGCAAATTCTGAGCTGTTATTTGTGAAGTCTGAAAGAGTGGACTTCTGTTTGGTTTATTCTCCTCCAGGAGTTTTAGAAATAGATTCCTCTCCTCTATTAAAAGTTCTTGTTGCTGACTCTGTAGTGAAACTACTTCAAATTATTTTAAGAGATTTTAATTTACATATTTTAAAAGATAAGTTGAGTATGTCTTATGAGAATATTTTGCATATATTTGATGCTCTTGGTTTCTTTCAAATAGTTACCATTGCCATACATGTTCTTGGTGAATTTTTAGATTTGATCTTCATTGCCAAACTTTTTCAGGAGTTGGAAGTTCCTGTAAAATGGTCAGATCCAAGGCCGGCCCCTAGGCATGTTTGGGCATGTTGCCTGCACATGGCACCGCGCTGCTTGCAAAGCAAACAAATGTAAATAATTTCTGCTCCATACAGCTGCCGCTGCATTTACTCAGCAGCCCCAGTAGCGGCAATAAAAATAGAATAGATCATGATGATGGGGCCTCTCTGTGGCTGGGAAGAAGGATGTGGCAGTGGAAGGTGAAGGGCAGTGCTCTGGAAGCCTTTGCACCACGTTTCCAGGCCCAAAATTCACGTGAGAGGAGGAGGAACTGGCAGCTGATTCAGAGGGTAAACAGGCCAGGCTGAAGGAGCCAGTGCAGTGGCCTCGAGATGCAGCCACGTCCCAAAAGTGTGTTTTCCCTGGCCACAATCAAATTAGTGCTGCCTGTCCTGAACATCAATGAGGTGGAATACACTGGCTGAGCAACACTGAGGTGGAGGGATTCTACATGGGAAGGGGTGGGGGTGGATTATAGGGGTTAGAGAGGATAGGCAGAACCATATGGCAGGGGAAGGGAAAGATATTAGAGCTCGGGACATGGGAGGAGGATATATAGAAGGAGAGGCGATATTGAACATGGAGGCAGAGGTCAAAGGGAGAAGGAGGTGGATGCTGGACACAGGGGAAGTGGGAGATGGAGAAGCGATGCCAGGCATGGAGGTTACAGGGAGATGGATATGAGGGAGAGGGTTATAGGGAGATGGAGAAGAGAAAGATGCTGGACACAGGGAGAGTTGGGAATGGTGAGGTGGGGAGAAGATGCTTCATCATTGGGAGGTGGACAGGAGATGGATATAGGGAGAGGTGAGAGGGAGGAGAGATGCAGGATAAGAGGCATCCAAAGATGGAGAGGGGGAGCTACTGGGTACAGAGGGAGCATAGAGCTACAGAGGAGAGAAACTGGACTTGGCATGAATTGGGGGAATGGAGGTGCTAGATATGGGAGGAAATAAGGAGAAGTGTGGGAATGCTGGACACCAAGACACGGGAGAAAGGGAGGAGAAATTTTGGATACAGTGGGGGAATATAAGGCAAGTAGAGATGGATGCAGGAGAGAGAGGGGGCAGATATTGAATGGGGAGATGATGGAGAGTGGGAATAGCGGGAGGAGAGAGACAATGGACATAGCAGGGAAGAGAGAAGGGGTGAATTAGTGATAGACTGGAGAATAAGACGCTGGAGAATGAGAGAGATGGGGAAATAGGAGGGCTGGGGTTAGAAAAGCAGTAGATTGAGGACAAGATGGTAAGGAGGAGAGAGATTTGAGTCTATAGAGAGAGAAAAAATACATGGAAGAAAGCTGAAAAGAAAAAGATCAATATCAAAAATGGAATTAGAAGAGAGAAACAGCAGATGGACTTGAGACCCTGGAAAGAATTAAAAGAATATGCAGGAAAGCAGGAACCAAAGACTAGAACCAATACGATTAGAAAAATAAAAGGCTAGACAAAAGTAAAAAAAGTATTTTATTTTCAATTTAGTGATTGGACTATATCAATTCTTGTAATTTATATGTGCTTTATATGCATCTTCCTATTTCTCTGTGTTGCGCTACATGCATTGTATGGCTACTTCGGATTTGTTCAGTTTTTATGAGCATATTTCTGCTTTTAGTTTGTGGTCACTTATTCTGTACTTCATGAGGGTTTATCTACATTTTAAGTATGTGACTGATGCCAGATATTCTGTTAGTATGGACTTTCTATGTAGGAGTCTGACTTGTTTAGTTTTCTCAGTAGATGTATGGATGTTCTCAGTTCCACTGCAATATTTTTGGTGCCACCCTTTAATGGGTACACTTCTTGTGTGCATTTTGGCAGTTAATGCTGTTATGGAATGGTAGATTTGCTGTATGGGTTCTGTACTGTTGGTTCTTGGTATGTAATCAACACTAGGGTCTTGGTGGTTGGTAGTGTAATATGGATTGTCTTTGAGATTTGCAGTTTTGTATTTTGGATGGAGTGGATATAAGGCCAGTGTGACATTTTAAAATTTTTGTTAGTTCACATTCAAGGAAATCTCTAATTTTAAGAGAATGCCACAGTTTAATTTTGTTTAGTAGCCTGATAGTTTCACTGCTGTTTTCCAGCTCTAGCATGGCCCAATCCAGCCTGGCACTATGGCAACTTGACTACTACAATAGTCTATTCATGGCTACCAGGATTAGTTTTTCATTTTATATCTTCCCTTCCCATTAATAGATTGGTGGAGGCACTGACCAAAGACATCCAGCATGCAGATATTTATAATGGTTTGGTTTATTGTGGGGATGTGAAAGTAGTTTTAAGTTAATGTTTATTCGTGATTGTTATTATGTTTATTTAATTGTAATTTGTTTTAATAAACTGTGTATGTATGTTTGGAAGCCACTGTGATGTAGTGTATGAGAAACACACCATGCACTGCAGGGATTCCCCCCAGCCAATCTTAGAAACAGGGAGGCATTTCACCTATAAGAACCTAAACCCTGTCCCTTTAAGAAAACAGGTTGGAAAATGCCTAGGAAGAGTGTGGCCAGGTCCCAGGGTTTAAACCAGAAAGCAGGAGACCTGGAGGAGAGAGAGAAGCCCGGGGTTCTGGAGCATATTGGAAAACTACTTACCTGTACTTAGCTGCATTTATATCCCACTTTGACCCGGTGAAAAGCGGGATATAAAAGCAGCTAAATAAATAAATAAATAAAGGCCTGCTGTGGAGATAGGAAGTTTTTTTAATTCATTACTGACTGCTCAGCCTTGCTCCTGGACTCCTACTCAGTGGGAGAGATTTTTTGCAGCAATATTGAGCCATTACCTGATTAGCGATAAGCAGTGAAAGCCAGGAGTAGGAAACACTAGCCTAACATATCGCTAACCATTTTATCGCTAACCATTTAGCGGCTCAATATCACCACTGCATGGTTAGCGATCAACAAATGCATGCAAGCCAGTTAATCAATACCGGTGCCAGATATGGCCCCAGCATTGACTATCTGGGTAGCCATTGTAACAGCATTAGCAGCCGGCACAAAATATTCCCCCTATGGCCACCCTGCAATGATCCATCCTCACCAGATACATCTGCCACACAAAGTGGCTGCAACATTCACTGACATGACCAGAAAAATAAAAGGAACTGCAGGCAGGATTGGCCCAGCCAGTAGGCAAACTAGGCTGTCACCTAGGGCAGAAACATGGGGGGGGGGGGGGGGGGGGGGGGGGGCAGCAAAGAGCAAAGCATTCAAAGCTAAACAATAGATTTTGACAGCCAAGGTGGGTGTAAGACTTAAGGTTTGCCTGCTGTACTTGAATGTAATTCACCTTGATAAGAAACATAGAAATATGACGACAGAAAAAGACGACATGGCCTATCTAGTCTGAACTTCCATATCAACAACTACAACAGTCCCCTTTTTTTCCTTTAGAGATGCTCTGTGTTTGTCCCATGCTTTTTTGAATTCAGTTACTGTCCTCATCTCTACCACCTCCACTGGGAGACTATTTCACGGATCCACCATTCTTTCCGTAAAGAAATATTTCCGCAAATCACTCCTGAATCTATCCCCCTTCACCCTCATCCCATGTCCCTTTGTAGCAGAATTTGCTTTCAATTGAAAGAGGCTCTCCCCCTGAACATTTATGCCACGGAGGTATTTAAACATCTCAATCATATCACCTCTATCACGCCTTTCCTCTAAGGTGTACATATTAAGATCCTTAAGTCTGTCCTCATATGCTTTATAATGAAGACCACTAACCATTTTAGTAGCTACCCTCTGCACCGACTCCATCCTGTTCACATCCTTTTGAAGGTGCGGTCTCCAGAATTGCACACTATACTCCAAATGAAGTCACACCAAAGACTTATACAGAGGCACTATCACCTCCTTTTTTCTGCTAGCCATTCCTCTCCGTATGCACCCAAGCATCCTTCTAGCTTGCCTTTTCTACCTGTTAAGCTACTTTAAGATCATCAGACACAACCACGCTCAGGTCCTGCTCTTCTTTAGTGGACAAAAGTACTTCACCCCCTATACTATATTGCTCCCTTGGATTGCTGCAGCCCAAATAAATGACCTTACATTTTTTAACATTAAATCCCAGCTGCCAGATTCTAGACCATTCTTCAAGCTTAGCTAGATCCCTCCTCATGTTATCTACACCTTCCTGGATGTCTACTCTATTGCAGATTTTGGTATCATCCGCAAAGAGGCAAACCTTAACAGATAGCCCTTTCGCTATACCACTAACAAAGATGTTAAAAAGAATCGGACCAAGGACAGATCCCTGGGGCACACCACTGGTAACATCCTTCTCCTCAAAGTGAGCCCCATTTACCTGTACTCTTTGTCGCCTCCCACCCAACCAATTTCTAACCGAAGCAGTAACTTTAGGGTCCATCACTAGTGTGCTCAGTTTGTTTATAAGTCGCCTGTGAGGAACAGTGTTAAAGGCTTTACTGAAATCTAAATACACAACATCTAGGGCTCTCCCTCAGTCCAACTCCCTGGTCACCCAGTCAAAGAAATCAATC
This sequence comes from Ichthyophis bannanicus, assembly GCA_033557465.1. Taxonomy (NCBI): domain Eukaryota; kingdom Metazoa; phylum Chordata; class Amphibia; order Gymnophiona; family Ichthyophiidae; genus Ichthyophis; species Ichthyophis bannanicus. Next base: position 339,640,174 of record CM066036.1, on the reverse strand, counting down.
AGATTTGTCTGACAAGACCTGCCTCTGGTGAATCCATGCTGCCTCGGATCCTGTAATCCGCTGGACTCCAGAAACCTCACTATTTTCTCTTTCAGCAGTGTTTCCAATAATTTACTCACCACCGAAGTTAAACTAACCGGCCTGTAGATTTCAACCACATCCTTACTTCCACTTTTGTGTAAAGGCACCACATGAGCCTCTCTCCAGTCCTTTAGCACCACTCCCGACTCCAACGAGGCATTGAAAAGGTCAGTCAGTGGAGCTGCTAGAATGTCCCCAAGTTCCCTCAATATTTTAGGGTGTATCCCATCCAGTCCCATTGCTTTGTCTACTTTAAGTTGAGCAGGTTTCTCATGGACAGTCTTCTGAAAATTGTTCAAGATTTTCCCTCGCTTCTGTTCCTGTTTGTGGGTGTTTTCTGAGGTCCTGTCCTGGTTCTTCATCTGTGAACACAGAACAGAAATATTTGTTAAGCAATTCCGCTTTATCCTCATCAGCTTCTACATATTCCTCCCCTTCACCCTTGAGTCTGACAATACCACTTTTGCCCTTCCTCTTCTCACTAACATATCTGAAAAATGTCTTATTCCCCCATTTTATTGCATTGGCTATTTCCTCCTCTTTTTGAATCTTTGCTTTCCTGACTACTTTGCTAGCTTCTCTAAGTTTTTCCAAATATAGATGTCTGTCTTCCTCTCTCTGTGATCTCTTGTATTTCATGAAGGCCTCCCTCTTTTTCTTCAGTTTTTCAGCTACCTCTTTCGAAAGCCATAGCAGTCTCCTTTTCCTTTTACCTTTATTTACCATTTTAACAAAAAGGTTGGTTGCCCTTAAAATATCTCATTTCAGTTTTGGCCTCTGTTTTTCTACATCCCCCAGCTGTTCCCATCCCGCTAACGACTCCCTGAGGTATTGACCCATCACGGCAAAGTTAGTCTTCCTAAAGTCTAAGACCCTCACCTTTGAATGGATTCTAACAGCCCTAGTCCTAATACTGAACCACACCATCTGGAGATCACTGGATGCAAAATGATCTCCCACTATAACATCAGAAACACTTTCACCACTGGTAATCATCAAGTCCAGTATGGCCCCTTCACGTGTGGGATCTGTTACCAATTGATTGAATAGTTCTCCCTGTAGAGAATCCAGGATCTCTTTACTTCTAGATGATACTGCAGCAGGAATGTGCCAATCAACATTTGGCATATTGAAACCCCCTATCAGTAGCACTTCCCCTTTCCTATCAATGCTGTGTATGTCTTCAATTAACTCTCTCTCCACCTCTTCCTCTTGTGAGGGAGGTCTGTATATCACACCAATGCAAATAGATTTCTCTTTCCCTCTTTCTAGTTTAACCCACAATGCCTCCTCTCTCTTTTAAGCTCTGTAATTCCAAAGCTTTAATAGTATTTTTTACATATAGTGCCACTCCTCCTCCCCTTCTTCCCACCCTGTCCTTTCTGAATAAAGTATAGCCAGATATAGTTACATCCCAGTCATGGTTCTCTGTGAACCATGTTTCTGTAACTGCCACTAAATCCAAGTCGGCCACTCCCACCAAAGCTTCAACATCAGGGATCTAATTCCCCATGCTACGGGCATTTATACACACTGCTTTCCATATGTTACCCCTGTTACCCATTTCCATAAAGGTATTTAATGCATCACTTACCTGGGGGCTTTCACTTACCTGGGGGCTTTTTCACCCATCCCCAACAAATCTAGTTTAAAGCCCTCTTCAATAGATTAGCCAGTCTACTACTGAAGATACGTTGACCTTTCTTGGACAGATGGATGCCATAAGATGGATGAACATAAGATATGCCATACTGGGTCAGACCAATGTCCATCAAACCCAGTATCTTGTTTCCAACAGTGGCCAATCCACGTCACAAGTACCTAGCAGTTTCCCAAAAAGACACACAGGTTCCACAATGCTTGTATTGGGGCACACAGTGGATTACCTGGTTCCTCTTTAATAATGGTTTATGGACCTTTCCTCCAGGATCTTGTCCAAACATTTTTTAAACCCAGCTACACTAACAACTTTTACTACATCCTCCGGTAATGAATTCCAGAGTTGATTACATATTGAGTGAAAAAATATTTTCTCTTCTTAGTCTTAAATGGGTTACACTGTAGCTTCATTGCCTGTCCCCTAGTCTTTCTACTTTTTGATGCTGTAAAGAATCAATCTACATTTACCTGTTCCACTCTACCCATTAATTTATAGATCTCTATCATATCTCCCCTCAGCCATCTCTTTTCCAGGTTGAAAAGACCTAACCTTTTAAGCCTCTCCTCATAGGGGTATCCTTCCATATCCTTTACCATTTTGGTGGCTCTTCTCTATACCTTTTCTAATAACGCTATATCCCTTTTTAAAATACAGCGACCAGAATTGCACACAATATTCAAGGTACGATTGCACTATGGAACAATGCAGAGGCATTTTAATATCCTTTGTGTTATTCTCCATTCCTTTCCTTATGATTCCTAAATAAATAGGGCACCAACACACTGAACCAATTCTGAGATCAGCCCTGTCTGCAGAGGCCACAAAAACAGCATCGGGCCCTGCCTGCAGGAGAAGGGGGTCCCATAAAGCCAGCAAAAGTATGTTGTAGGCTTTTCAGCCACATCTGGAGCAAAAAAAGATGCCGCAGGCTGCAATTGACAGAACAGTTGAAAACAACAGCACGACTGAAAGAAAAAAAAACATGAAAAAATGCCTCAAAACAAAGCACAAGGCCGCGGCAAGAAGGGAGTCTCAACAAGGGAATCCCAAAGCCTTTTGGGCAGACCAGGGAAACCCAAGTAGGGAAGGCCCTCACGGGCCTGAAAGGCACAGGCGCCAAAGAAGCTGGTCTACTTTTTTTTTTTATTTGAAGCTGCTTTATTTAAAGCAGCAGAGCCAAAGACTGCCCATTGTAATCAATGGGTGAAAAACACATAGAAGAAACTACAGAAACAAATCCTAAAAAAGTTAGAAGAAACCCAGAGCTTGAAGATAAGCATGGCATCTTACCAGCCCCCATCAGGGGTCCCATGGGGGTTTCCTGCTCCTCTTCAAGCCCATCAAGTGCTCGTAACCCAAGGGAAAAGATACTGGATCCTGGGCAGCTACCTGCTCGAGGAGTCATGGGCGTACCCTCACTTTAAGTACTGTTTGGGGCCTTCCAGACTCAGTCCTGAAGCATCTGCACCATAGTGTGGGCCAGGAGAGTCAGGCCTATCCAAATGCTATACCACACACACCTTGCCACTTGCTGGAGGCAAAGCCTACTGGATTCTCTCAGTACTGTACTAGCAGATATACCAAATGATGTTCCTTATCGTCCCTCCAGTTCAGCCCCACACCTCTGGGTAGTGCACCTCCTCCAGCAGCTTGGAGACTGAACATGTCATCTTTTTGATGACACTAGTGTACATATGCAACTGGCACCACCCACCAGCCCCAGTAAGCTCAGTCTCCAAGCAGTTGGAGGATGTTGTGAGCCAGGGTGCTAGACTCACTGAAGAAACAACTAAGGAACATAAGAATATAAGATATGCCATACTGGGTTAGACCAAGGTCCATCAAGCCCAGTATCCTGTTTCCAACAGTGGCCAGTCTAGGTCATACGTACCTAGCAGTTTCCCCAAAAGACACAGGTTCCATAATGCTTGTATTGGGTCAAGCATTGATATCCTGAGTCCCTTCTTAATAATGGTTTATGGACCTTTCCTCCAGGAACTTGTCCAAACCTTTTTTAAACCCAGATACACTAACAGCCTTTACTACATCCTCCGGTAACAAATTCCAGTTTGATTACATGTTGAGTGAAAAAATATTTTCTTTTATTAGCCTTAAATAGGAGTGGAGGAGTAGCCTAGTGGTTAGAACACTGGCTTGGTAACCAAACAACCAGGGTTCAATTCCCACTAGCACTCCTTGTGGCCTTGGGCAAGTCACTTAACCCTCCACTGCCTCAGAAGAAAGGCCTGACAATCTACTTCTGGTGACACTGCCAAGAAAACCCAGGAGCATCTGGGTTGCTAGGAGTCAGGACTGACTCAAAGGCACACATTGCATTGCATTAGTCTTAAATAGTTTACCCTCTAGCTTCATTGCATGTCCCCTAGTCTTTCTATATTCTGAAAACGTAAACAATCGATCTACATTTACCCATTGCACTCCATTCATTAATTTATAGACTTCCAGGTTAAAAGAGCCCTAACCATTTTAGCCTTTCTTCATAGGGGTATCCTTCCATACCCTTTACCATTTTGGTGGCTCTTCTCTGAACCTTTTCTAATAACGCTATATCCTTTTTAAGATACGGCGACCAGAATTTCACACAATATTCAAGGTGCGGTCTCACCATGGAAAGATATAGAGGCATGATAATATCCTTTGTTTTATTTTCCATTCCTTTCCTTAGGATACCTAGCATTCTATTTGCTCTCTTGGCCGCTGCTGCACACTGGGCCGAGGGTTTTAACATGTTATTCACAATGACTCCTAAATTTTTTTTCTGGGTGGTGGTTCCAAATCTGGAACCTTGCATCGTGTAACCATAGTTTGGATTGTTCTTCCCTAAGTGCATAACTTTGCACTTGTCCACATTAAATATCATCTGCCATTTGGATGCCCAGGCTTCCAATTTATCAAGATCCTCTTGCAATTCTCCACAATCCTCTTGGGTTTTAACAACTTTAAATAGTTTTGTGTCATCTGCAAATTTGATAACGTCACTCGTTATTCCCTTTTCCAGGTCATTTATGAATATGTTAAAAAGCAGCGGACCCAGTACAGATCCCTGGGGTACACCACTATTCACCTTTCTTCATTGAGAAAATTGCCATTTAGCCCTACCCTCTGCTTTCTATCTTTTAACCAGTTCCTGATCCACAATAGTACACTGCCTCCTATCCCATGACTCTTTAGTTTTGCCAAGTCTCTGATGAGGGACCTTGTCAAAGGCTTTCTGAAAGTCCAAATACACTATATCAACTGACTCACCTTTGTCTACCTGTTTATTCACACCTTCAAAAAAACATAACAGATTAATAAGACAAGATCTTCCTTGTCTAAAGCCATGTTGGCTGTCTCCCATTAAGCCATGACTATCTACATGTTCAGCAATTTTGTTCTTTATGATGGTTTCTACCATTTTTCCTGGTACTGACGTCAGGCTCACCGGTCTGTAGTTTACCGAATCACTCATGGAACCCTTTCTAAAAATTGGTGTTACGTTCGCCTTCCTCCAATCTTCAGGTATTACAGATGATTTTAATGATAGTTCACAGATTACTAATAACAGGTCTGTAATCTCATATTTCAGTTCTTTCAACATCCTTGGATTTATATCATCCGGCCCAGGTGATTTGCTACTCTTCAGCTTACCTAATAGTTGTAATACATCTTCCCAATGTATCGATATTTCCTTCAATTCTTCCGCACCTTTAAATACCACTTCAGTCATGGGTAACATCCCTACATCTTCCTCAGTAAAGACCAAAGCAAAGAATTCATTCAGTCTCTCAGCTATCGCCTTGTCACCTCTTAGTGCCCCTTTAACCCCTCTATCATCTAATGGACCAACTGACTATCTCACAGGTTTTTTGCTACAAATGTATTTGAAAAAGTCTTTATTATGCGTTTTTGCTTCCGCAGCAAGCTTCTTCTCAAATTCTCCCTTTGCCTGCCTTATCAATGCCTTGCATTTAACTTGCCAGTGCTTGTGCTGTTTCCAGGTTTCGTCGTTTGGCTCTTTTTTCCATTTCCTGAAAGATGCTTTTTTGGCAACAACAGCCTCTCTGACCTCACCTTTAAACCATGCTGGCAGTTTTTTGGACTTCCTTCCACTTTTCTTAAAGTGTGGAATACAGCTGGTCTGGCCTTCCAAGATAGTATTTTTCAACAACACCCAGATCTGGTGTTCCACTAAGGACTAGGTCCCATAAGGCTTCCCCTCTGGTCGGTTCATGAACCAGCTGCTCCAAGAAGTAGTCATTTATTTCATCTAGGAACTTTATCTTCCCAGCATGTTCAGCCATGGCACTGACCTAGTCGATACCGGGGTAATTGAAATCACCCATTATTATTACTGTGCTGTAACATTTGTTAGCTTCCTTTGAGCATTTCTTCATCCATTTGTTCATTCTGGCCAGGCGGTCAATAGTACACCCCCCACTGCCATCGCCTTCCCCTTTTTAGAAAGAATTTCAATCCATAGAGATTCTACGGCAAATTTTGTTTCCTGCAAAACTTTAATCCTTTCTGACTCAATGCCATCTATAACATAGAGCGCAACCCCTCCACTAATTTGATCAGCTCTATCATTATGATATAGTTTGTACCCAGGTATCACAGTGTCCCACTGGTTGTCCTCCTTCCACCATGTCTCTGAGATTCCAATCATATCTAACCTCTCATTTAGTGCTATATTTTCTAACTCTCCCATCTTATTTTTTAGACTTCTAGCATTTGCATACAAGCATTTTAGAGACTGTATTTTATTCATATTAATCTGGCTATTGGTAGGCATGGGTAATTTGGGATCTTTAAACTCTGTCTGCTCCATACTTGAGGGCATTTGGGCTAATTATTAAAAGAGGGCTGCTACATGGTACCCTGTCCTGTGCTTCTGAGGTAAGCTGTGACCAACTTCCTGGGTGATTAACAGTCCTTGCTTGGATAGAAGGAGTCTTTCAAAATGGCCTTTTGACTTGCCACCTGGCGTTAACACCTATTGAAAAGGTTCCACAGGTCTCTTGCCCCCTAGGTAGAAGGCCTCTTTGTAAAGGTCTCTAGAAGACTTTATTTGTTGCTCAAAAAATACTGACCCTGTTTTGCCTTTTATGCTACGTTATATTCTGATTTGATTTAAATTAAAGCTCTTTGCTGCTGCTAGGCTCTGACTTATTATGAAATTTAAACTAGAAGCTCTCTGCTGGGTTCTAAATTTAACCAGAAAGCTCTCTTCTGTGTTTTAAATTTAAACTAAAAGTACTTTGCTGATACTAGGCCCTGAGTGAGTATTAAATTTAAACTACAAGCTCTCTGCTGGATATGAAATCTAACCAGAAAGCTCTCTTCTGTGTTTTAAATTTAAACTTAAACTGCTGCTACTAGGTAGGCCCTGACTGATTTAACAAATACACTGGGTTCACAGATTAATCAGCTTTAATCCAAAGAAGTCCCTTCAGAAAAATTCCCAGAAGTATATACTCACAATTGCAGATCTCTCTCCAGAAGTAGCAGTCCGCTTTTCTAGTCCTTTAAGACTTCAAGGAGATAGGTTTAGTTAGAGTTTGCTTTTATTTCCCCTGTTACGGTGCAGGTTTCTTTGTTTTTAAAGGCAGCAGTGTAAAATAAAAAAATCAAAAGGAACAGAGAGAACCCGGGGGACAACAGGGCTGAGGGGAGGATATTCCTTCTTCCCCCTCTCCCCCCAGGATTTCGGGGGGGGGGGGGAAGTTCTGTGGGGGCCTTCCTCAGTCCGAGACTTCTGTCTGCTCCCGAACCCATTATCAGGTGAGGAGCCGCTGCAGGGGCTGCAGTTGCTTGACAGAAGTGAAAGCTGGCAGCTCCGAGTCACCCCCCTCAGCGCCGAAGACAGGAAGGAAGGCTAAGCGCGAGGTGTAGAAAAGCCTTGTGGCAAAGAGGCTCCAACGTAAGAGTGGCGGGGGGGGGGGGGAGAGGACAGCAGGAACCCCTAGCAAGCGCCAGAACACGAGGAGACAGAGAGCGGCTTGCAGCCGCATGTTTCGGAGCCTGCAGCAGTGTGGGAAACTCCCCCTGCTGCATTTAGGCACGATTTCTTCTTATTCAGGCCTGTATGTGTTTAACCCCCTGCTGTGTTTTGGGTGCCTGGGAGAGGCAGCCACTGGAGAATAAAGCAGGACAGAGCAGCCTCTTCCTAGGGGGACATTTGCAGTTTCTTTTTCATTTCAGTTTCAGTTAATTAGATTTTGGTTTTATTTTATTTTAGTTCAAGTACTCTAGTGCTCTGTGCCTGAGCCTGTGGAGGTGCACTGTGCTGGGGATCCTTTTACCTACCCGGGTATGGATTGAGGGCGTTCCTGGGGAGTGCCCCCAGCCCTTCCCACCATACCGGCCAGACCACAGTGCCTGGTATAGGATGGTATCAAGGGGCATGAACCCCACTTAATCCTTAAGCATTCCTTGTATTATACGGCTCAAAACAGATTCAGTGCACAATGACTTGGTGGGAAAGGCCTAATAAGATAGCCCATTGTTTGTTGCTGGGCGGATTTTCAGAGGGCTGTTGTGCTAGGTCAGGTGATGTAACTGGCACTTGGTTGAAACATTGTTGCTTTCTCCTGAGAAGGGTTAGATAAAAAGTCAGAGACAGAAATAAAATGGAGTGGAGGAGTGGCTAAGTGGTTGGAGCAAGGTACTTTGGACCGGAAGGTCGGGGGTTCAAATCCCACTAGAGGACAGCAACCTTGGGCTGGAAGGACTGGGGTTTCTAGTCCCACAGGTGCTCCTTGTGGTCTTGGGCAAGCCACTTAACCCTCCATAGCCCATGTTCCCTGTAAAAATAGTTCTCTGTGTGCTGTGCTTTCCTGTCTAATCAATGTGTTTATACCTCAAAAATTTCCTGTCATGATTTGACAATTTCCAATCTGTAATCAAACCGCTGCTGATCGCTGGAAGTAGCAGTATACAAATGTATACTAAATAAATAAAGATAAGTGTTAAAAAAAAGAGGTGCTGCATATAAGTTTGCAGCAGCTACAGCTCTGGGGAAAAACAGAAAGTACCTGCATACAAGAAATGTATGTAATTTGAAAGATAGTCAGTGGATAGGATGCAAATTAAATCCTTCCATCTCTCTGGTAAGTGAGTAACCTGACATGATTATCTCTTGTCACTTAGCCCAGATTATGTACCTACTAAATCTGTAATATTGCTAGTAAGGGAAGCTGTACTCCCTTATAGTCATTTGTAGTATTAGAAGAAAAACGTAAACTTTACTCGGAGAATGTGTCAGTTTGATTGGGTCAGGGCAAGGTCCATTTCATATCTTTAAGATACAACACTGCAGCGCAATCTAAAAATCCTCAAGATATGTGGTGTGGTCTCGGAGGCAGGCATCTGCCTAAACTGCATGCAAGAGGCTGTCATGGGAGCAGGACCTGCAGGATGAGATGAGGCAGGAGAGTCCCTCCCAGTTGCAAAAGATACTGGGGGCGGGGGGCGCCATGTTGCCTTCAACAGATCTGGCCCCCAGTCCCAGCACAAAGCCCGGACCATCCACCCCTTGAGCCGAGGGAGCAGTAGGGCTTCTCATCCATCTAGAACATCTGCAGTTTCTCTGCTTTGCGGTGCCAAGGGGCCATTTCAAGTTTTGAGCGTTGCCCTTCAGTCTGGCGACCACCCCCCATACCTTCACCAAGGTCATGGTGGTGGTGGCAGCAGCTTTCCACAAGGAAGGGGTTTTCATCCATCCATACCTAGATGATTGGCTGGTCCAGGCGAAGTCCAGGGATGATAGCAAAAAGAGCAACAGCGCGGGTGGGAGAGTTCCTTCAAAGTCTCGGTTGGGGTCAACCTGGCCAAGAGTCAGTTACAGCCGGCCCAGGAGCTAGAGTATTTGAGAGCGTGTTTTGATTCCTGTGTCAGAAGAATTTTTCCGCTGGTTTGCCAGGCGCAGGAGCTATGACAGTGAATACGGCAGGTCCTGAAGATGGCAAGACCATCAGGGTGGCAGCATCTGCAAGTTCTGGGGACAATGGCAGCCACTCGAGCTCGTCCCATGGGCAAGTTCGCACATGCAACTGCTGCAGAGGGCTCTGCTCAGTTGATGGTCCCAAGTACTCCCCTGCTTGCGGAGCGCCAGGAGAGCCCTCAGTTGATGGCTGCATGTGGGGAGCCTGGAAGGAGTCCCCGGTGTGGGTTCCTCTGATGACCGATTCCAGCCTGTCAGGTTGGAGAGCCCATTGTGAAGGTCACTTTGTTCAGGGACAAGAATCCGCAGGAGGCCCTGTGGTCGATCAACAGGCTCGAGATGCGAGCAGTGACCTTGGTGCTAGAACGTTTCGATGGTTGCAGGGGAAGGGGATGGTTGCAGGGGAAGGTTGTCCAAGTTCTCTTGGACAATGTGACCATGGTGGCTTACATCAACCGGCAAGGAGGCACAGGCAGAACAGCCTTGGAGGAGGAGGCTGAAAAGCTGTTTGGATGGACAGCGATTCATCTCCAGGCGTTATCGGCAGCGCACATAGTAGGAGTTGACAGTGTGACGGCAGCCTACCTCAGCCGAGTGCGCATGGACACCGGAGAATGGCAGCTCAATCAGGAAGTGTTCGAGTAGGTGATCCGCCGATGGGGTACACCGGTCATGGACCTAATGGCAATGTTCAAGTTGGCCAAGGCCTGCCAGTTTTTCAGCAGAAGAAGAGAGGAAGTCCAAGGGCCTGGACGCTCTAATTCAGCAGTGGCTTGAAGAGGGTCTTCTCTGTTTTTCCCCTTGGGCACTCATAGGCTGGTTAGTGCAATGGCTAGAGGTGCACCGGGGATTTGTAATTCTGGTGGCACCAGACTGGCCGAGGTGCCAGTGGTATGCTGACCTGATTCGGATACTGGCAGATTGACTGTGGTGGCTTCCGGTTGCAAGGACCTCTTGACACAGGAGCCACTTCGTATGCCCCAGGTGGATCAATTATCGCTTACAGCATGGCTCTTGAAAGGGCAAAGTTGAAGAAGAAAGGATAATCCGGTTTGGGGATAGCGACCTTGCTACAGGCCCAGAGGTGGTCTACAAACCTGGCGTGCATCTGCGTAGAGCGCATCTTTGAATCATGTTGCGAAGAGAGGCAGGCGCGCCCTTCCACTGCCTCCGTCCCGGACATCATGGCGTTCTTGCAATCCGGTTTTGATAAGGGTCTAGCTGCCAGTTCCTTGAGGGTGCAACTGGCGGCAATTTCCGGTTATCACGGGAAAGTCCACAGGGTGCCGTTGGGTACACACCCAGATGGGCTGAGCTTTCTAGGGGTGGTGACCCACCTCCATCTGCCAAAGAGGGCAGTGGTACCACCTTGGAATCTCAATCTGGTGCAGACGGTGCTGTCTGGGGAACCCTTTGAGCCACTAAGTCAAGCTTTCCTGAAGGATTTGACTCTGAAAATGGTATTCCTGGTGGCGATTTGCTCAGCACGCAGGATTTCGGAGCTTCGGACCCTGTCATGCTAGAAGCCATTCCTTTCCTTCTCCAAGGAGAAAGTAGTCCTGCGCCCAGTACCTTCATTTTTGCCCAAGGTGGTGTGAGCATTTCATGCAAATCAGGCCGTTTCCTTACCAGCTCTGGCGAGCTCGGATGTGGGTGAGAGCGGATATGGGCTCTGCCACTCCACAGCTGTGCCACTTGGATGCAAAGGTATGTGAAAAGGGCTTCGCATTTTGGAGATCAAACCGTCTTGTTGGTTCTGTTTGGCGGGTCACACAAAAGTGAGGCATCAGCTAAGCCTCCATTTCCAGATGGATCAGTGAGGCAATCATGTCTGCATACATCTTGAAGGGTAGAGCAGCGCAGACAGGGTTGCAGATGCATTCCATGAGGGCTCAGACAACCTCATGAGCAGAGTATAGTTTAGTTCTGCCGGTGGAGATCTGTAATGTGGCATACTTTATCTGAACATTTTTGCCTGGATGTCCAGGCAACGGGGGACGCTCGTTTCGGATTGGCAGTGCTTCAAACTGGTTGTGCGGGTCCCTCCCATTAGTTTAACTGCTCTGATACATCCCAGAGGTGCGGGACTGGACTGGAGGGCCGATAAGGAAAGAGAAATTAGACTTACCTGCTAATTGTTGTTCCTTGAGGAACTCCAGTCCAGTCCTGGAACCCTCCCTGTGATAATCTATGCACACCCTGGTCCTGAAGCTGGTTCCCTTGGTGGAGGAAGTGGTCAGGGGGAGCCAGGGAGGGGCGTGTAATCAGTGTTTGGGGGCGGGATGGACCAGAAGAGCTGTCGGTTGCTCGCTTCCCGCTGGTTGGAGTTGCTCAAGCGCTCAACAGGTAGGCCTCCCAATCCTGGAGGAGGGGGGTGGGATATCCTTTCCAGGGGATGGAGGGGGTACTAGTTTATTTAGACATAGAAATGTTTGTTGCGTGTTTAACTACTTATTTGTTGCTCCTCTGAGTCTACTTTGTCAATAGGTACTGGGGCTGGTGGGCAGTGCCAGCTGCATATGTACACTAGTGTCATCAAAAAGATGACATGCTTAGTCTCCAAGCTGCTGGAGGAGGTGCACTACCCAGAGGTGCGGGACTGGATTGGAGTTCCTCAAGGAACAACAATTAGCAGGTAAGTCTAATTTCTCTATATCACTGAAAGTTGCTCAGGTCTGTATCCATCTGCTGGCAAGGGAACATAACATACTCCACTCAACTGGTCTATCAGGATGATAAGGAAGTAATTTTATAACAGGTAGCCTGGTTAATTGGGCAGGAAGATGACAATGTCTTGCCATTTTATAAAGACACCTAGGCATGTATGGGGCATATTCACTAAAGCGTGATTATTTTTTGCACTTACCATGTTAGTCACAAACATTAGCATGAGGTAAATGTGTGGAAAATGTTGCGGCATGCCCAGCATCCACCCTGCATTTACTACACAGGGTAGACACCTGTTGCATGATAAATGTATCAGCAGATAGTATGGTAAGTGCATTTGTGCTATCAGATGATGCATTTGCCATGACCTGCTGCACTAAAAAATGAAAAATACCCAGTCCCCTGAGCAACACCCTGGCCTCTCCATCAACATTCCAACTCCCCGAGTAACATTCTGACACCCTGATCAATATTCTGACCCCTTCAATCTCCCCATCAACAGTTCAAGCTCCCAACAACATCCCAACCCCACCCCGAGCAAAATCCCAGTCCCCAGTTTCCACTGATCAATATCTTGAACCTCCCCATAACACCTGAATATATTACATGAGCATCAGAACCCACCCTCACTTACTTCCATTCTTCCCCTCTTTCAGCAATAGAAAAAGCAGCATCTCCCACACCCCTCCGATACCTACTAGGGAGGGGGATTCCCTGGTGGATTATTTGCAGGGTAGGAGCGATCCCGGACGCTCCTGCCCCATTGCATCTAGGCTTAAAATAGTGGCTTTTACTTCTAGCGATTTGCCTCATAATAAAGCTGCCAAATAAGGAGCATGCACCTCTAGAGATCACTCCTGCCCTGCCACTAACCTACCAGGGAAACCCTGGTAAGTGCCAAGAGAGACTGAGGGTTGCTGCTTTTCCTATTGATGGTTTGGGTGCTTATGGGGATGTTTATGGGGGGGGGGACTGGGAGGGGTCAGGATGTTGCTTGGATTAGGGGCTTGTAATGTTTCTAAGGAGGTTGGGATATTGATGAGGGAAGGGGATGTTGATCAGGGGTTAAGATGTTGATTGGAGTGGATTGGGGAGTCAGAATATTTCTCAGGGGGATTAGGATGCTGATCGTAGGGATTGTGGGGTTGGGGATGCTGATGTGAGGCTACTGGGATTTTTTTTCTATTTCAGTGGTGAATTAATGCATGTCAATAGTGCAGTTGCACTTAATGTCTCCTTTTGAGTAAAGTACCGTTGTTGACTGTGCAGCCCATTGCCCATTGTCCTCCCATAACCTGCCCAGCTCCAGCCTCACAATGTGCTAAGCAGTTAGCATGGGATTTTGACCGGGCTGGCTGTTTTTAGCATGCAATAGTTGCTAAGTCCCATACTAACTGCTTAGCGCACTTTAGTAAACATGCCCTCATATGTTTGCATAAAATACTAGCAAAACGCGCACCTACATTGAAGGCGCAGAAATTTACACTTGCTCATAAATTGCAGTTCTGCCTATGATTTGCCCAAACCCCTCCAGGGAAAAAGCTTACCCTGTAATTATGCAGCAACTAGCGCTATACAAATGATTAGTGGTAGTAGTAACTTGCACTGTGCATACTTTTAGGCGTGATCTATTATTAAGAGGCCTTTTACATGCATTAAACAGCATTTTATAAGTAAGGTTTATAAAATTACCTCTTATTAGTGTGCTTCTGTATTTTACAAAATACATGTGTACAGTTGTGGTCAACATTATTGGCACCCTTGCAGTTCAACCCCTTAATGTCCATTATCTCCTAAAAAAGGGGGGGGGGGCAGTGAAATGGCTTTGGACTATATAATATATGCAGACATATTTGACACATAAAAAAATCAAATAAAACAAGACCAATTAAAAAAGGAAATAGTATAAAACCTGGGACTTTGCCAGGACATGGTTATTTACCCAATTCTAAAGAGATATATCAACTAAACTAAATATTTGTCGAAACTAATGCCTTGAAGATAAAAAATCTTCTCGTAGCATAAACGTTCCTTTTTTTCTTTTTATAAAATAGGGACGCAACACCAACAAACAATACCCAAAAGATACACAAATCATAGGGTATGATCAATTTAGTGCAGGAAATGAATCCAACCAGACTATAAGACACTTAATCTTATTGGATAGCTCTCATCCAAAAACAGTCGACATTCAAAAAATTATTATTATGCCGTTTATATATAGTACTCCTCCAACTAGGGTTATAAAAATGTACTTAGCTTTCCGAAAAGCTCCCCAAACGATATATCCAGATGATATATTTCAACTCTCTTGTGATACCACAGAAGAAAACCAGAGGGGAAGATAATGCAGCAAGACATCCAAAGACATCCAAAGTCGGCTTAGAACAGATCATATGGTCCACCTTCAATTTGCAACTTAAGATAATGTTGTAAAATGTTAACCCAACGTTGTGTTTCGGGTTCAAGATACTCTCAGCCTTTTCAAAACTCCGCTGCAGATTTGAACTAGCCAAACAGGTCTTGTTCCTTTTATATGCCTCAATTGGAATGACGTAACTCATCGATGACCAATAAGACAATGGTCAATTACCTAGATCCCACCCCTTAATATCTCCAGAGTTTTCATAGAATACTCCACCAATCTACAGACGAATTTAAGCCCTCAGGTACCAACGAGTCTAACAAATAAATCCAGTATTGTTTCTGATAAAGGAGACAGGAAACTCGGTCCCCACCTGTTATCTTCTCTGGAATATGATCCAGGACGCGCCTGGAATGAGTGTTGAAAATCATGACAATGTTGGACCACAGGAGCAGATAAAACGTTTGTAGTAATTCGAGACTGATGTTCTTGCAATCTCTTTTTCATATTCCTTATAGTTTTTCCAAAGTAGAGTTTATTACACGGACATATTAGCACATAGACCTCAAAGGTAGTCAAACAAGTGGTATGAAATTCACTGTACAACTTACGATGATTCACAGGATGTTCCCATGTCAATCCCTCTAATGCTGAAGCACAAAAATCACAATGCTGGCACTTAAAATGGCCCTTATCTTGCGGCAGAGAGATCTCCTCTGTGGTATTAACAACCCAATCAGCAATATTGCGGCCTCTCAAAAGCCAACATTAGAAGTTTATCAAAACACGAATGTAAAGACAATACTGCCCAATGTTTTTTAAGAATGGATACAATTTCCATGGATTGAGGCATAAAAGGCAGAATCCCCACAAAATGGTGAAGCTCTTCCGAGTCATTCTCTCGGTTGTCCCTACTCCTCTGCCACCATTCTGCATCATTATAACAGGCTCTACGATATGCTCTATCAATAATGAAGTTTGGATAGCCTCTTTCCCGAAGTCGAAGCTTCAAACTGAAAGCTTGTCTGCAAAATTCTTCAATAGTGGAGCATAATCGGCATAATCTAATAAATTGCCCAACCGGTAATCCCCGTCTTAAGGATCCTGGATGGTAACTTTGAAAATGTAGTAAAGTATTACGTTGAACCGTCTTCCGGTACAATGTAGATTTTATTGTGGAGTGGTCTTTAAACAGATGTAGGTCCAAAAATTCAATGGACTCAAAATCATATTTAGGGGTGAACTTTAGATCTTCAGATAATGAATTATCCAATCAAAAAATGCTTTTAAACAGGTTTTCGTATGGGTCCAACAGAAAAAAATGTCATCAAGATATCTAGTCCACATGCAGATGTCTGAGAACCATTCCGACGGGTATATATATTGTGTTTCAAACTGGTTCATATAGAATGTAGCTATCGATGGGGCCACTGTGGCTCCCATCACTATCCCATGAATCTGTTGGTAATATATATCCCCAAACCTAAAAAAATTCTTTTTAAGAACCAGGGACAATAATTGTAAAACAAACCGTTTAGGTAAACGCTTGGGCAATACTAAAGGTACTGACGCCACCATTTGTAAGTCCACATCCTGATTGATGTTAGTATACAGTGCCTGCATATCCATAGTCACAAAGAACCACTTAGACATGTTACTCTGTTGTTGCTGTAAAATTTATAAGAAATGGAATGAATCTCTAATATATGAGGTAATAATGGGCAATAATGGGTGGAAAAACATGTCACAAAACTGTGACAGAGGTTCTAGAATGGAGTCCCGACAGGAGACTATCAGGTGACCTGGAGAATCCTCCAAACTTTTATGTATCTTTGGAACCATATATAAGATTGGTAATGAAGGATGGCATTTATTCAAAAACGTAAACTCCTGGCTCGTGATCCATTCATGTTGTACTGCATACGTCGTGCAATCATTAATTTGCTGTTGGATATCAGATGTAGGATCCACGGCCAAAACCTTATATTTACTATCTGATAAATGGGCCTCTACTGTGGTCTTATATCGGGACATGTCCTGAATGACAGTTGCACCCCCTTTATCCGCCCAACGAATATAAATATCCTTCCGATCACTTAAAGACTTTAAAGCAATAAACTGTTGCCGTGTAACGGAGAAACCTCTCCTGGACTTATTGCGTTCATGATGAGCACATCCCGTAGAACCAGCTTTTGATAAGTCTCAATGAAGGGGTCCACTGGACCCAGTGGAACCCACCTAGAGGGATTGTTACAGATGGAGCTATCCCCTTTATCATTAGTGTTAGCAATGTTCTGGAAAAAATGGGATACTTGCAGCTTCCTAAAAAAACAATGTAGAGCTACTCTCATTCGAAACAGATCGTAACGAGGAGACGGAACAAAAGATAACCCTAATTCCAACACTTGTTCTTGATCAGCTGTTAAAGAAACAGTAGATAGATTAATCACTGTAGTTTCGAATGGGATCTGGTGGTTGGTCCCCTCCGACCCTCCTCCACATAATAAGGCCGGCGTGATGCAGGACATGATTATTGGCACCCTTGTAAACAATTCAAATCAGTTTGAACAGAAAAACATTCCCGTTGCTTTAAAATTAGATGCACCTGTAATCAATCAGTACTCACACGACTAATGTTTAAAATGGCCACATATTGGCAAGATCCCTAGGTTCATGGCCATGATCTCTCTTTGTGGCATAGAATACCTTATAATTAGGCAGGTATATCTTTCTCCCAGTTAGTTGTGTGGGATCAGCTAAAGCGGTTGGACCCACTGCCCCAAATGTAAGGAAGAAAGAGCCCCCCCTAGTTCACTTACTGTGGTCCTGCCCAAATGTACAGGTATACTGGCATCAAGTTCACGCCTTTGCTGAAGTGATTCTCGGCCAGCGGTGGGAACTGACTCCACAGTCCGCCCTCCTCCACGTGATGGAGGGAGTAGAAGTTGTAGGCCAGGGCCGATGGCACTGGTTGAAGTTGTCATAGCTCTGGCTTCCTGGGTCATTCTGATTGGCTGAAGAAACACCAAATCTCAGAGCTACTGACACTGGCGGAATGCTCTGCACCAGCACATGCAAATAGACAGGTTTTGGGTCAAGGCTGAATGTCAGCATATACCCCGGTTCCATGAGGTGTGGGACGATTATGTGCAAATGTTGCCCCCGCACAGCTGCAGCTACATTTAGAGTGACCTCTAGGAGTCCTTCTTGCAGTACCAGTGGAGAAGGAGGGGGAGGGGGAGGGGGGCTTGTGGAGTGACATAAAGTGTGTAAGGAACATTTCACTCCGCATACTGACCATGGTCTGTTTGGTAGCCACCCTGGGATGGGGATCCTAGGGTGAGGGGAAGCTGGTGGGGTTGGGGGAGGGGAGAAACATAAAAATGTCGATAACATATACATTGCTCTATCCTTGTCATATGGAAGCTTGGTTTGTATCCCTTTTTTGGATTATATGGTGTGTTATTTCTCTAATAAAACAGCTTTGAACATAAAATGGCCACATTCACTCCCTGTTCCATTTTCACAATGGTGAAGACAAGAGAGCTCCCTGAGACCTTCAGAAAAGCCATTATCACCAAACATCAAACTTCAAAGGGGTACAAGGCTATCTTCAAAGACCTTGAGATTCCAGTATTGACAGTTTGCAATGTTATTAAGACGTTTTCTGCTCATGGAACTGTCAAAAACTGTTGGAAAAACACCACGTACAACATCCAAAGAGCTTAAGGCTAACCTGGAGCATTCTGGAGTAGTGGTTTCAACCTGCACCATATGTTACGCACTAAACAAAGAAGGACTTAATGGGCGAAGGCCAAGGAAGTCCCCACTGCTCAAACAGACATAAAAAGGCACGCCTGATCTTTGCCCATACCCACCTTGAGAAATCACAATCCTTATGAGGAAAACGTTCTATAGACAGATGAAACCAAACTTGAGCTGTTTGGCAATGCAGACCAGTGGTACATTTAAAGACAAAGAAATGAAGCTTATAAGGTAAAAAAAACCACCTTTCCTACAGTTAAATATGGTGGAGGTTCCATAATGTTGTAGGGCTGTTTTGCTGCCTCAGGTACTGGAGGCATTGAACGTATTAAAGGAATCATTTATTTATTTATTTTTATTTTTTATTTAGACAGTTTTTGTATACCGCCTTATCCTTCAATCAAAGCGGTCACAACACAATCATGAAGTCGGAGGACTACCAAGGTATTCTAGAGCAAAATGTGCCATCTAATGTCAGAAAGCTAGGTCTGGGTCGAAGGTCATGGGCTCTCCAGCAAAACAATCACTCAAAATATATATCCAAAAGTACAAAAGAATGGTTAAAAAGGAAAAAAATGGACTGTTTTAAATTGGCCAGCAATGAGTCCTGATCTCAATCCAATCAACAACCTTTGGAAAGACTCGAAATCTGCCATTGGTAAAAAGAATCCTGAAAATATTCAGGAGCTGGAACACATCATAATTGAAGAGTGGGAGAAACTGCCAGCAGATAGATGTACCAAAGTTACAGATCACTACAAGAAACATTTGGAGGCTGTCATCACTGCCAAGGGTTGTGTAACCAAATATTAGTGAAGGGTGCCATCAATCCTGTCCAGGTCATATTTTGTTTTTTTCTCAGAAATTACTACGTTTAAGTTGCACAGACATCTTTTTTGTTGTTGTATACCTTTGAACATACTATTAAAATATTTGATGACATACAATTGGAATATTTCCAATTATTTCTCAAGATATTGTACACAACATACCTAACATGCAAGTGTGCCACTAATGTTGACCACAACTGTACACCACAACTATGCTGGTGACCCTGCCAGATGAATATAGCCCAAGTCATCCATATTTGCTGCAAGTTATTTCTCTCAAGCTTTTTCTCTAGATTGCTGTGCTTGCAACAAACAAGTGAGTACTTAGTCCATATTTTAAATGTATATCAGTTTTCTATTAATAATCTAAGTAGAAAGGTTAGTGGTTAGTACTTTGTCAATAGGGTTAATTACTTTAATTTCTTTTATTTGTTTACAGAATTCTGGAATGAATGGATGCCACAAACAAAATTATACCAATGTTAATGGCATTAGATACTGGGGCCTCAGAAATACCTGTTTCAGGTACCAACACAACAATTTAATATTTTTTAGTCTTCTAATTAAATTAGGAGGAAGAAGCCTTTAAAAAGGATTTTAGAAAAAGCTACTGCTTGAACCCTACTTCCACTTCAGGCAGTTCTCGTTCCAGGTATGGTTGTACTCTCTGCTGAATGATCTTGAGTAGAATCTTGCTGGCATGTGGGATCAGAGCAATTGAGCGATAATTTCCCCAGTCAGTCAGGTCACCTTTGTTTGGTATTGGTATAAACACATCTTTTTCAGTCAGTTGGTCATGATGTGGTCTTTCAAATTTCCTGGCAAAGCCTTTTAAGTATGGTAACAGCTTCATCCAATTGCTGTAATACTTCAATGGGAATGCCATCAATGTCCAGTGCTTTGTTCTTTGATAAGGCTTTCAATGCTGCTTTGATTTCTTCTTTCATCACCAATGGTTCCTGATCATAAGGTACAGTTTGAAACGGCTGTTGGTCCACTTGAACTTTATGGTATAATGACTCTGTATATTCTTTCCATCTTTTCTTGATCTTCTCAGCATCATTCAACATGGATTCTTGAGCATCTTTAAGCATTCCAATTTGAGACTGGAATTTTTTTTTTTTAACTCTCATAGCTTTAAAAAAGCCAATCTTGAGGAGAAAGAACTTTTTGTACCTGAGAGCTGCCGCGGGTGTTCTTGTTCCGCGGAGCGGCGTTGCAGGTGGGAGCCGGGTCCCTGCTCGGTCAGCAGCAGGCGCTGGTTGGTCGCCCTTGGGGCTGAGGACCCCACCGAGCCCCATAAGATCCGCTTGCTTCACACGCGGCTGCGTGTGCGCGGCCTGCGGGGGCGTGTCCGAAGGGGCGTGTCGCAAGGGGCCTGACACGCTCCTTATGTGCTCCTTCGGTGCATCCGAGGGTTGTCTCTGAGCGCCGGAGTTGAATTTGCCGGGTTCGATGGGGAAGCGCAAAGCAAAAATGGAGAACAGAGCCGTCGCCAAGGAGAGTCAGCGAGGTAAGCTGAGCGGCCCCATGGACCGGCATCTTTTACCCCTGCCGCCTGCTAATCTGTCTTCGGAAGGGGCGTCTCTTAGCCCTGTACTCCGGACGCCTCCCCCTCCTCCTCAACCTCCTCAATCTTCTACGCCTGTGGATTCTGTCCCTCCAGTTGTTGTCCCGACTCTACTCCCGGTGGATCCAGCTGAAATGGGGGAACTCCCATCTTCTCCCACCCATGAGGTGACTTTGTCTGACATTTGGTTAGCACTTCAGCAGATTGATTCCAGATTTTCTAAAACAGTCTCTTCATTATGTACATTTACTCATTCTGTTGTAGATAAAGTACAAGTTATTGATTCTCAGTTGGTTGGTCTTTCTCAGTCTCTTGCCCGTGTTGATAACGTGCTCCAGTCTGGTAGAGATGTCAATGTCTCTCTTATTAGGGATGTTGCCTCTCTATCATGTAGACTGGAAGCTCTTGAGAATCAGCAAAGGGCAAGGAACTTACGTTTCCTGAATTTTCCTCATACCCATCTGCTTTCGTTTGAAATTCTGTTGAAAAAATATTTTACTGAAGTGTTACATATTAGTGAGACAATGGATGTGGTACAGTTGTATTGTATTCCTACACTTGTTCCTGCTCTACTGTCAAAGGAAGGGGCCCCCCCCCCCTTCCAGTTGATGTTTCCGTAGAACAGGACCTTACCGCTTTTTTGGAAGATTCACTGGATCTCATCTCCAAACGTTGTACGTTGGTGGTGACCTTCAGTACGGAATCTCTCAAACTTCGGGTTCTTTCGTGCTTACTTTAAATATAAAGATGTTCTATTTTGTGGTTTCAAAATGCAGGTGTTTCCAGATGTAGGCCGGACAACTCAGGCCCGGCGTAAGCAGTTCTTGGAGTTTAGAACTCGGGTTGTAGCGTTGGGTGCTTCTTTTTTCCTCAAGTTTCCCTGCCGCTGTTTAATTACACTTGAGGGGCAGAATTATGTATATACTGACGTGGCTTCCCTGCGTCAATGGTTGTCTGAACAGGAGGCTAGCGGAGAGTAAAAGGGGGTGGAATGATTTTGTTTAAATAGCTCTCTTATGTGGAGTATGTTATACTCCTTATTTCCTTTTTATTTTATCTTTATTTAAGAGTTTCTTTCTCCATGATGTGTATTCTTATGATGTGAGGTATATTGTTTTCTTGAAGATTTGGTATGTTTATTATATTTCTTTTCCTTCTCACTGTTTGTATACTCAAGAAAAGCTTAAATAAAAGTTAAAAAAAAAAAAAAAAAAAAAGCCAATCTTGTTCTTCCTCTAATAGTTTCTGAATCTATCATTGTAGTATTGCTCCTTGTCTTGTCTTGCTACACATTGGAAATCTCTGTTGAGTTCTGCGATTGCCTCTCATTCTCCTCTAATTTTAGTTTCTCTGCGTTTCTGGACAATTTTCAGAGTTTCTTCAATCATCCATTTTGGCTGGTTTTGCTTTTTGACCTTATATAGAGACTTATTGCTTTCTTCCAACACAACCTTCTTGATGTCATCCCATAACTCTTCTGGAACTCTGTCATTTGTATCTAAAGCAGCAAATCAATTTTTCAGGCAGTCTTTAAATTCCAGTAGTATATTCTCAAGGTGATATTTTGCTACATTGGCTTGCTTTTTTCGGCTTTAGCTTCACTTTGCATACTAGTAGTTGGTGATCTATCAAGCTTTTCCATCGTTGTCTTCCACAGATGTAGTCAACTTGATATCTGTACAATCCATTGGGTGAAGTCCATGTGTACAATCAGTACTTGTGTTTCTGGAAGAAGGTGTTTGAGGAATAGATCATTGGTCTTGAAGAGGGCTGCTACACAGTACCCTGTCCTGTGCTTCTGAGGTAAGCTGTGACCAACTTCCTAGGTGATTAACAGTCCTTGCTTGGATAGAAGGATTCAGTATTCTTTAAGCAACAAATAAAGTCTTCTAGAGACCTTTACAAAGAGGCCTTCTACCTAGGGGGCAAGAAACCTATGAAACTTTTTAAGTAGGTGTTAAAGCCAGGTGGCAGGTCAAAAGGCCATTTTGAAAGACTCCTTCTATCCAAGCAAGGACTGTTAATCACCTAGGAAGTTGGTCACAGCTTACCTCAGAAGCACAGGACAGGGTACTGTGTAGCAGCCCTCTTTTAATGTCTTATTTCCCTCCCTCTCTCCCCAACACCCACCCACCCCTGGGATAATTGTAGCTTTATAGATACTTACAGATTTTAAAGGAAAGGAGGTGCTCTCAGGTACAGCTCATTATCCAAATCAGTCATACACTAAGGACCTGAGATTAATTAAGCTTCAGGTGAATAAGGTATATTAAACATATTAGGTGCACTTTTATTAGTATAAGTATCCACAGCACCCCTTAGTGAGTAAAGAACTTAAAGATCTAAACACAAGCTTAAAACGAAGATGCAGACAGTAGTCCAGCATTGAGATGGGGGCTTTCCAGTCTTTTGCATTGAGTGTTACATGTATGATTTTCTCCCAGTTGGTGAGAGGTCTTACATGTGCACTAGGTGCAAGGAGCTCTTTGCTCTCAGGGAACGAGTCCGTTCTCTAGAGGTTAGAGTAGCAGACTTGGAAGACATAAGAAAGACAGAGAGGTACATAGATGAGACCTACAGGGATATAGTCCTGAAGTCCCACCTCCAGTCTGGCAGCATCCCTGTTGCCATGGAGGAGAGAGGTCACATGACAGGAGAGCATCACCCTGGTGTGGCAGGAAGTGATCCTGTAACTAAGATCTGTCCTCCAGGTGATGTAAAACCCTCTCACACCGAGGAAGTTTCTCCAGGGCCATGTGCCCATGAGGGAAGGCTTAGGACAGCTGTTATAGTTGGTGATTCGATAATTAGGCATGTAGATAGCTGGGTGGCTGGTGGACGTGAGGATCGCCTGGCAACATGCCTGCCTGGTGCGAAGGTAGCGGACCTCACGCGCCACCTAGATAAGGTCTTAGATAGTGCTAGGGAGAAGTCTGCTGTCTTGGTACACGTCGGTACCAATGACGTAGGAAAATGTGGTAGGGAGGTTCTGGAGGCTAAATTTAGGCTTTTAGGTAGGAAGTTGAAATCAAGAACTTCCAAGGTAGCATTCTCCGAAATGCTTCCCATTCCACGTGCAGGACCCAAAAGGCAGGCAGAGTTCCAGAGTCTCAATGCGTGGATGAGACGATGGTGCAAGGATGAGGGTTTTGTATTTGTTAGGAACTGGGGAACATTCTGGGGAAAGGAGGAGCTCTTCCAAAGGGATGGGCTTCACCTTAACCGGGATGGAAGCAGGCTGCTGGCATTAACCTTTAAAAAAGAGGATAGAGCGGGGGGCGCTAGAGAGCCCTTGAAGAAATGGCCGCGTTATAGCTCGGCTCTGCCCTGGGTCCCCACATTAAATAGCTAAAAATTGCACCATCTTAGCGTAAGTCCTTGGAATCCCCTGCTCCTCATTGCAGAGTGCGGGAGGCACCGTGCTGAGTCCTGGTGGGACGGCTGGAGGAGCGTGATAAACCTTGAGGCCTGGGGGCGGAAGATCCCACGGCTGGAACCGTTCTCCTTCAGCTAGCAGCTGGTGCTACTTGGAACGGCCCCCCTGCCCAGGCGTCTCCAACGGAGAGATTTATTGGTGCTCCTATAATCGGGCCCGCGTTCTGTAGAAGCAGTGGAGAGAGCCGGAGGCTGTGGGACGGGCGGATTCACCGCTGGAGAGTCACGGGAGAGCAGACCCCTGGGGCCACTAGTGCCTTGAAGCACTGTTAATTTCTGCTTCGCTTGCAGTGATCCTGCCTGGGAAAGGTGAGAGCAGCGCGGTGAGCAGAGAAGTTGGGCTGAGTGACTGCCGGCGGTGGGACTGCGTGCCTTAGCGGCCATCACCACGTGGCTCTGGAATGCACGGCTCTGCCTGCGTTCCAGCTAACTTTGCTGAGAAGGGATCACATGGGAAGCAGCCTGCACATCCCCCCTCGGTTACCTGAACTTTTGAAACGTCGGAACTGGCTGCTTGCACAGCTGATGCCTCCATTGCCTTCCTAGTGGGGTCGGTCCAGTGAGTCTTTTGTGAACTGCAGCTGGCTCAGTGATAAATACGTCGGGAGCCTTTTTTCACCAGCATCTCTATGGTCTTGCTGAATCTGAAATAGCAGTAGTAGGTTCAGTTCCTTTTTGTGCTGGCTGGGCTCATCTCCTATTATAACTATATTTGGAGCGCCATCTACTGCCCAAGAGTGGAACTTTCACACAGGTTGGGTTTTCTTCTTGATTCTTTTCCTGACAGCTACCCCTCTTGCTTTGGTTGCTGACCCCTGCACCTCACGTCTCTCCATGGCGGCCAAAACCAAGGGGCCTGATGGCCGAGAGGGAATGCGGTCCTCCCAGCGTTTGCTGGGCAAGAGTGGCTCCCAGACTAGCCCAACCAGTAGACGCCCCTCGGAGGGCTCCGGGGATGAGACAGCGAGTGAGAGCGATCTGGGACTGGTGGCACTGACCTCACATTCCCTCCTTCAGCGGGAATTGCGGAGGGGCTTTGAGGACTTGGCTGGTGAATTCCGATCTATGCGAGAGGAAGTGATGAGCACCATTGCGGAGCTAAGGAATGATATAAAAGACCTGGGCACCCGCGTGGAAGAGGTTGAAACTAAAGTTGCAGATCACGATGGCGCACTGGTGGATTTACAATGTGCTCTTGACAGACAGCGCTCACAAGCGATGGAACTGACCTATAAAACTGATGACATAGAAAACCGCTCCCGACGGAATAATGTGCGGTTCCGTGGAGTCCCGGAGGCTGTGGGGGCGCTGAAGATCTCCGGGTGGTACTCAAAACTTTGATGGGGGAATTACTAGCACCAGAGGAACTTGCTTCCCGTGAGTCTGGACTAGAGATCGAGCGGGTGCATCGCTCCCTGGGAAAGCCCCCTAATAATCTACCCCGGGATGTGATTGCCAGGTTTTGGAGGTATACTGATGCGGAGCTCCTCTTGCGGAGGGGTCGGGAGAAAAAAGTGATCCAGTTCCAAGGGGCAGCAGTAACCATATATCAGGATCTCTCAGCCTTCACACTGGCTCGGCGGAGGGAGATGAAGCCAATCACGGCAGTGCTGAACAATAAAGGGATTCAATATTCCTGGTCCTTTCCGTTCCGGATGAATTTCCTCTTGGGAAATAAAAAGATCTCAGCAAAGGACCATACCGAAGCTTGGAGGGCGCTGCGACAGGCAGGCCTTGTGGAAGATAATATGCTGCCAGCACCCTCGCCCCCTAAGCCCCAGCACTCAAAGTGGACTCGGGTGGGCAGACATATCTAAGATTCCTTGGTACCTCTGTGTTTTGATTGCCTAACTTGGGGGTGGTGTGCAAGGGCTCTCTGAATCTGGAAATGTGCATATTTGCTCAGTTTTGAATAATTTTGCTGTTCTCCACTTTTGATCTGTCTGTTGCTGGTTCTTTGGGGTTATTGAAATATGCCCTTTTTTATATGAGGGCGAATGGATAAGCGGTGGTGTTTTGCAGAGGGATACATTATGCTCATTATTCTACTGCTGAGATGTAACAAAGGGGAAACGATATGGCATTATTTTATCCCAATTTTTGCTGTATGGGGACCTGGGGGGAACAGAGTGTGAGGTCAGTCTAACCGTGCCCTGTTTCCTTTTTGACAGGCTGGTGGTACTGGCGGGAAGGGGGGGAGGATGGGTTGGGGGGTTAGTACATTTAGAGGAGGGTAGAGGGCGGGGAGGGGGACTGGGTGGGAGGTACACACAGCTAGGGGAAGGTGGGGATTTGGGTGTGGGGGGGGGGGTTATAGTATTCCTTTTTGGGATAAGGAGTATGAGGGTAGGGGAAGCAAACCTCTACAGACTGCCTGGTGAATTTAGGGGGATGGACTCATTTTTTTGGGTTAGCAGTGCATACCTAACAAGTGTGGTGGGGGCTGCATGTCATGGGCCAGAGAGGAGGCAAAGAGCGGGGGGGGGGGGCCTGGTGGTTGAATATCAATGTTGTGCTTGATTTCTCTGAATGTTAAGGGTCTTAATTCCCCTCGAAAGCGATCTTTGCTCTTCTCGGAACTGAGGTCCTTGAAAGGGGACATTGTATTTTTACAGGAGACACATCTCCGCGCCTGCAAACAGGGGTGGTTAAAGCGTAACCCTTATACTGAGGTGTGGGTAGCTTTGGACGTGAATGGGCGGAAGAAACGCGGGGTGGTCTTATTATTCCATCAGAGCTTATCTCTCCGGGTGGAGGAGGTTAAAAGAGATACCCTGGGAAGGTGGCTTTTTGCGAATATATGCTTGGAGGGTCATATATTAACTTTAGCTAACGTTTATGCGCCAAATGAAGGACAAGGATCCTTTTTTGAGCGGCTGAAGGCCTTGTTAGCTGACTTCACGAAAGGCCCCATTATACTCGGCGGGGATTGTAACGCTCAGCTGGTGCCCCATTTGGATTTCACGGGTAGTACTGGGAGGGTGGTGGGCGGGCCCGGTAAGGCACTGCAGAACCTACTGTTGGATCTGGGCTTGCGCGATATTTGGAGGGTTACTCATGAAGGGGAGAGAAGTTACACATATTATTCTCCCGTCCATCAGGTGCATACCCGCATAGATTATTTTCTGTTGGACCAGCATCTGATGGACGGGAGAGTGGAGGCTGGGCATGGGGCGTTGACCTGGTTGGATCATGCCCCATGCTGGCTTGACCTTCCGGCGGGCCTGTGTAGTGAACACCAATGGCTTTGGCGACTGGATGTGCGCTTCCTTTGGCGACACTGCGCTGTGCAGGACCATGGCCGTTTCATAACGGACTTTTTTGAGTTAAACGATTCTGGGGAAGTCTCACTCCCCATGGTTTGGGATGCCTTCAAGGCTACGGCTCGGGGCCGGCTTATTGCGGAGGCAGCTCGCACGCGGAGGGCTTGGAGACGGGAATACTGTCAACTAGTGGGAGACTCTTCCCAGCTGCGCTTAGAGCATGCCCAGACTGGGTCGAAACGGGCCTTGCATCAGTGGCGGGTGGCCCGGGCTAATTTGGGTGCATGTCTGCAAAGAGAAGTAGACAATAAGCGTCAGAAACTGCGACAGACTTTTTATGAGCAGGGGAATAAGACTGGCCGATTCCTAGCCTTGCGTCTTCGGCAGCAGCAATCTGTGAGAGTGGTTCGCGAGCTTCGAGACTCTGGGGGGCAGAAGAGGGTGATCTCTCGGGAGATACGCGACGTCTTCGCAGCGTTCCTGGAACAGTTATATAAAGCCGAACCCTTTGATTTGGCACTTGTGCAGGGCTTCTTACGGACGATCACCTTGCCGCAGTTGATTGATTCCGATCGGGCTCACTTAGATTCTGAACTTACAGTGGAGGAGGTGGAACTCGCAATCCGACGGCTGAAAACCGGGGGAGCGCCGGGTAATGATGGCTTTCCCGCGGAGTACTATAAAAAATTCCGTGTGCAATTAGCGCCGATGCTGGTAGTACTCTTTAATGAGGTTCTGAGGGGGGGCGTCCCTGCCTCCATCTCAGCGTGAGGCCTTGATAGTAATGCTCCCTAAGCCAGGTAAGCCCCTGCAGGATGCAGCCTCCTATCGCCCCATTTCCCTATTAAACACAGATGTCAAAATCCTTGCTTCCGTGTTGGCTGCGCGATTGAACCGGGTCCTCCCAACTTTGGTACATCCTGACCAGGTTGGGTTTGTGCCGGGCCGCCAGGCGGCAGATAATATTAGGCGAATGCTGCAGATTATTTACGCGGCACAGCAAGACGTACAGCCGACTATAGTGGTGGGGGTTGATGCCGAAAAGGCCTTTGACCGTGTAAGCTGGGGTTACCTCTGGTGCGTACTCGATACGATGGGCTTTGGTCCTAATTTCATTCACTGGGTTCATAGCTTATATCAAGACCCTAAGGCCTGTGTCCGGGCTAATGGGGGTCAATCGAGAACTTTCTCACTGGAAAGGGGCACTCGCCAAGGATGTCCGCTATCACCGCTGTTGTTTGCACTGGTGATGGAACCCTTGGCGCAAAGCTTTCGCGAACACCCGGGCATGTGGGGAATGCGCGTGGGCTCCGCGGATTATCGGATTGCGCTATTTGCGGATGATATTATATTATCCCTGGTGAAACCCACTGAGTCCCTCTCTGCCGCTATGCAGCTTTTTGAGACCTTCTCCCGGGTGTCTGGGTTCAAAATCAATTACACTAAATCTGAAGTTCTTAATGTTGGGGTTACAGCAGCGGTTTGTGAGGAGCTCCAAACTGCCTACCCCTTCCGTTGGGTGTCGGGTTCTCTACGCTATTTAGGTGTAAATCTGACCGTGGAGCAGGCGGCCCTTTTAAGGCTAACTATGAACCACTACTTCGGCAGGTTCGGCGAGATTTGGAGACCTGGAATAGACTAATACTGTCCTGGTTTGGGCGTATTGCAGTGGTTAAGATGGTGTTTGTTCCCTGTTTTTTGTACCTTTTCCAGGTTCTCCCTATCTCATTGGCTCGGGGAATATTGGCCACCTGGCAAACCCTGCTTATGAAGTTTATCTGGCAGTACCGTCGGCCGCGTTTGGCACGCGGACTTCTCTATACCCGTACGCGTACTGGGGGTATGGGGGCTCCTAATCTTCATTGGTACTATGCGGCCGCGCAGTGCCGCGCCGGGGTGGAATGGATGATCGCAGATAGCTCCAAACGATGGGTGCAACTGGAAATGAGTCTCGGCGGGGGAACGGGATTGGGGGACCGGCTGTGGCTTGGTCCCAAACTACGAAGTGGTATGCATTTAAGTAATCCTTATATCCTTCATACCCTCCGCTGCTGGGACCAATTCTTTCGGCCTCGCGGGATGGACTTGACCCCTTTGGCACCTATAATGGATAATGCCTCGTTTCCCCCAGGGAAGGTTGATCCGGCTTTCCGGGTATGGGGGCATAAGGGTCTTAGCCGTGCCGGCCAACTGTTTGATGAGGGTAAGTTGCAAACGTTTAGGCTACTTCAGGAGGAATTTGACCTTCCCGATAGTCAGCTCTTCCAATATACGCAGGTGGCTCATTGGGTTCAGCCTAGAACCGTCCGGCCTCATGTGGCCCGAGAGTTGACGGATTTGGAGCGCTTTTGCGAGGGGTGTACTACCACAAAAGGTCTTATAGCTACCTTGTATGCCCACCTGCAGGGGCAGCAACTGCGAACCGTCAAGCATCGGGAGATTTGGAATTCTGATTTGAATCTTCTTTATTCTGAACAACAGTGGGAACAGGTGGAGGGCAGGCTGTGGAAAAGCTCAGTGGCGATAAATGTCCGTGAAACTAACTATAAATTATTATATAGATGGTATATGACGCCTGCGCGGATTGCTCGCGTTTATCCGGGGGCGCCGGATTTGTGTTGGCGGAGATGTGGGCAGAAAGGTGTTCTGGCGCATATCTGGTAGTCTAGCCCTCGCATCCAAACCTTTTGGAGGGGGATTCAAGCTCGTTTACAGCAACTTATTGGGTTGAGCATTCCATGCGATCCGGGTATCTTTCTCTTTGGGGTTGCAGTGCCTGGGGCACGTAGCCCCCAACTGGCTTTGCTTCGCCATGGTTTGAATGCGGCTCGGCTGTCTATAGCTTCTGTTTGGAAGCAGGCCCTCCCATCGTCTTTTTCTGTCTGGTTGGAACGGATGTGGGACACGTATACAATGGAGCGTGGGGTGGCTGCCGGTAGGATGCGTTTGACGCGCTTTGAGCAGGTGTGGGAACCCTTCATCCTCCGTTATGGTTCCTGATGGCTAATAGCCGTGGCACGTCCTGGTAACTTGCGGGTCACATCCTATGTGGCGAGATGATCTTCTGCTGCATCACCTTTTGTTTTATGTGCGCAGATTGGCTGGCGTGCTCTCTTTCTTATTGGCTGATATAGCGGTTCGTGGGGGGGTGGAGGAGATAGGTTAGGGTGGTTAGGGGGTGGGAGGGGGCGCTGGAGGGTGGGGGGTTGATGCTTAATTTTGGGGTGTGTTTTCTGTGGCTTGATGATGTGTGAGAGGAGGTCGGGGGAAAAGGGGAAGGGGAGGGGGTAGAGTAAAACATTTATAACCTAAAACTAAAAGAAGGCGTTTCGTTAGCCTGCCTTGTGTTCCTTGTTTGTGACTTTGGCTTTGTTATCTTTTGATACTGTAATATGCTTATGGTTCATGTTCTTATGTATTTAATGGCTGCCTTTCAATAAAAAAAAAAAAGAGGATAGAGCAGCTTTTAAACTAGATAACAGGGGAAAGCCGACAGTCGCACAAGAGTGCATGGTTTGGAAGAATGCATCCTTGAAGGATACTACCAAAAGCAGAGAGGTTCCAAAAAAGAGTAAAGTAGACCAAATGCCCTCGAGTATGGAGCAGACAGAGCTTAAAAATCCCAAATTACCCATGCCTACCAATAGCCAGATTAATATGAATAAAATACAGTCTCTAAAATGCTTGTATGCAAATGCTAGAAGTCTAAAAAATAAGATGGGAGAGTTAGAAAATATAGCACTAAATGAGAGGTTAGATATGATTGGAATATAAGAAACATGGTGGAAGGAGGACAACCAGTGGGACACTGTGATACCTGGGTACAAACTATATCATAATGATAGAGCTGATCAAATTGGTGGAGGGGTTGCACTCCATGTTAGAGAGGGCATTGAGTCAGAAAGGATTAAAGTTTTGCAGGAAACAAAATTTGCTGTAGAATCTCTATGGATTGAAATTCCATGTAAAAAGGGGAAGGCGATAGCAGTGGGGGTGTACTATTGACTGCCTGGCCAGAATGAGCAAATGGATGATGAAATGCTCAAAGAAATCAAGGAAGCTAACAAAAGTTACAGCACACTAATAATAATAGGTGATTTCAATTATCCCGGTATTGACTGGGCCAGTGTCATGGCAGGACATGCTAGGGAGATAAAGTTCCTAGATGAAATAAATGACTGTTCCTTGGAGCAGTAGGTTCATGAAACGACCAGAGGGGAAACCATATTATACCCAATCCTTAGTGGAACACCAGATCTAGTACAAGAGATAAGGGTGTTGGGGCCACTTGGCAATAGTGATGATAGCATGATTGCATTTGATTTAATTAGTAGAGGAGGGATAGTAAGGAAACCCACAGTACTACCTTTTAACTTTCGAAAGGGAGACTATGATAAAATGAGGAAAATAGTTAAGAAAAAACTAAAAGGAGCAGTTGCAAAGTTTAAAGACTTACATCAAGCTTGGGTGTTGTTGAAAAATACTATCTTGGAAGCCCAGACCAGCTGTATTCCACGTTTTAAGAAAAGTGGAAGGAAGTCCAAGAAACTGCCAGCATGGTTTAAAGGTGAGGTCAGAGAGGCTGTTGTTGCCAAAAAAGCATCTTTCAGGAAATGGAAAAAAGAGCCGAACAACAAAACCTGGAAACAGCACAAGCACTGGCAAGTGAAATGCAGGGCATTGATAAAGCAGACAAAGGGAGAATTTGAGAGGAAGCTTGCTGTGGAAGCAAAAACACAAAATAAAGACTTTTTCAAGTACATTTGTAGCAAAAAACCTGTGAGAGAGTCAGTTGGTCCATTAGATGATAGAGGGGTTAAAGGGGCACTAAGAGGCGAAAAGGTGATAGCGGAGAGACTGAATGAATTCTCTGCTTCGGTCTTTACTGAGGAAGATGTAGGGATATTACACATGACTGAAGTAGTATTTAAAGGTGCAGAAGAATTGAAGGAAATATCAATACATCGGGAAGATGTATTACAACTATTAGATAAACTGAAGAGTAGCAAATCACCTGGGCCGGATGGTATACATCCAAGGGTTTTGAAAGAACTGAAATACAAGATTGCAGACCTGCTATTAGTAATCTGTGAATTTTCATTAAAATCATCTCTAATACCTGAAGATTGGAGGATCGCCAATGTAACGCCAATTTTTGAAAAAGGATTCCAGGGGTGATCCGGGAAACTACAGACCAGTGAGCCTGACGTCAGTACCGGGAAAAATGGTAGAAACCATCATAAAGAACAAAATTACTCAGCATGTAGATAGTCATGGCCTAATGGGAGACAGCCAACATGGCTTTAGACAAGGAAGATCTTGTCTGACTAATCTGTTAAGTTTTTTTGAAGGTGTGAATAAACAGGTAGACAAAGGTGAATCAGTTGATATAGTGTATTTGGACTTTCAGAAAGCCTTTGACAAGGTCCCTCATCAGAGACTTGGCAAACCTAAAGAGTCATGGGATAGGAGGCAGTGTTCTGTTGTAGATCAGGAACTGGTTATAAGATAGAAAGCAGAGGGTAGGGCTAAAATGGCCAATTTTCCCAATGGAGAAAGGTGAATAGTGGTGTACCCCAGGGATCTGTGCTGGGTCCGCTGCTTTTTGACATATTCATAAATGACCTGGAAAAGGGAATAAGGAGTGAGGTTATCAAATTTGCAGATGACACAAACCTATTTAAAGTTGTTAAAACCCATGAGGATTGTGGAAAATTGCAAGAGGATCTTGATAAATTGGAAGACTGGGCATCAAAATGGCAGATGAAATTTAATGTGGACAAGTGCAAAGTTATGCACCTAGGGAAGAACAACCCAAACTATGGGTATACGATGCAAGGTTCCACATTAGAAACCACCACAAAGGAAAAAGATTTAGGCGTCATTGTGGATAACATGTTGAAACCCTAAGCCCAGTGTGCAGCGGCGGCCAAGAGAGCAAATAGAATGCTAGATATGATAAGGAAAGGAATGGAAAATAAAACAAAGGATATTATAATGCCTCTGTATCGTTCCATGGTGGTACCACACCTTGAATATTGTGTTCAATTCTGGTCTCCGTATCTTAAAAAGGATATAGCGTTATTAGAAAAGGTTCAGAGAAGAGCCACCAAAATGGTAAAAGGGATGGAAGGATACCTCTATGAAGAAAGGCTAAAAATGTTAGGGCTCTTTAACCTGGAAAAGAGACGGCTGAGTGGAGATATGATAGAAGTCTATAAATTAATGAACGGAGTGGAACGGGTAAACGTAGATCAATTGTTTACGTTATCAGACTATAGAAAGATAGGGGACATGCAATGAAGCTACAGGGTAAACTATTTAAGACTAATAAGAGAAAATATTTTTTCACTCAACGTGCAATCAAACTCTGGAATTTGTTACCGGAGGATGTAGTAAAGGCTGTTAGTGTAGCTGGGTTTTAAAAACAGTTTGGACAAGTTCCTGGAGGAAAGATCCATAAACCATTATTAAAAAGGGACCCAGGATATCAATGCTTGACCCAATACAAGCACTGTGGAACCTGTGTCTTTTGGGGAAACTGCTAGGTACGTATGACTTAGATTGGCCACTGTTGGAAACAGGATACTGGGCTTGGTGGACTTTGGTCTGACCCAGTATGGCATATCTTAGGTTCCTATGTTCTTATGTCTTGCAGAATTCTATCAATCTTTCTCCAGCTTCATTTTTGTT
This sequence comes from Ichthyophis bannanicus, assembly GCA_033557465.1. Taxonomy (NCBI): domain Eukaryota; kingdom Metazoa; phylum Chordata; class Amphibia; order Gymnophiona; family Ichthyophiidae; genus Ichthyophis; species Ichthyophis bannanicus. The sequence goes on along the minus strand of CM066036.1, from coordinate 339,605,900 downwards.
GCCAAGTCCATATTTTCCAACCACTTTGCCTTTTTCTTTCTTGCCAACGTTTGCGTTACAGTCGCCCATGACTATCAGGATATCTTGTTTGCATGTTCTGTCAATTTCAGTTTGTACTTGATCATAGAACTCATTAATGTCTTCCTCTTCTACAGCTGTTGTTGGGGCATATCTGTGAATTATAGTTGTGTTGATGGGTTTTCCTTGTAGATGAATAGAAATTAAGCGTTCACTGACTGCACTTTATTTCATTACAGTTCTTGCAAGCAGGGCTCAGGAAAGGGCGTGGAACAAGAGACATTATCATGGATGTGAGATGGATCCTTGAAAAGACAAAAGAACACCAAAAGGATATTCATATGTGTTTTATTGACTACAGCAAGGCTTTTTACTGTGTAAACCATGAGAAACTGGACCCATTAAGAAGCATGGGTGTACCAGAACACCTTATCGTTCTCTTGCACATCCTTTACATTGATCAAGAAGAAACAGTTCGAACGGAACTAGGAAAAACAAAATGGTTTAAAATCAGAAAAGGTGTATGACAAGGTTGCATACTTTCCCTCTACCTCTTTAATTTATATGCAGAAAAAATCATCAGAGAAGCAGGACTGAATGAAAACAACCGAGGTGTGAAGATTGGTGGAAGTCTCACAACAGCCTTTGTTATGCTGATGATCCCATATTATTCGCTGAAAGTGAAGGCAATTTGAAACATTTGCTTCTCAAGATCAAGGAATATAATCTTAAAATTGGTCTGCACCTTATCGTTAAGAAGACAAAGATCCTGACAAATGGCAAAATCAATAAGTCATCATTGATGGAGAAGAAATTGTAATAGTTGACAGCTTTAACTTACTTGGATCAACAGTCAATAAAGAAAGGATTAGCAGTCAAGAAATCTGACGATGTATTGCTTTTGGTAGAATGGCTATGAAGGAACTAGACAAGATTCTCAAGAGCAGAGATGTCTCTCGCCATACAAAGATTCGACTTGTCCAGGCCATGGTATTTTCAGTAACGAAATATGGATGCGAAAGTTGGACAGTGAAAAAGAAAGACAGGAAGAAAATTGATGCCTTTGAATTATGGTGCTGGTGACGAATACTGTGTATATCATGGGCTGCCCGAAGAACAAACTAGTTAGTACTAGAGGAGATCAAATCTAAACTTTCCTTAGAAGCTCAGATGACAAGATTTTGACTTTCATAGTTTGGACATATCATGCGAAGAGAGAGATCATTGGAGAAAGACAAAATGCTTGGCAAGGTATAAGGTCACTGTAAAAGAGGAAGGCCGGCAATGAGATGGATCGATACAATAACAGCAGCTATGGATACCACTCTATTAACAATGAGACGTTTGGCTGAAGACCGAACACAGTTTAGGTCAGCTATCCAGAGGGTCGCCAGGAGTCAACACTGACTCGATGGCACTTAACAACTTAACAACACTGCTTGAAAGCAAAAGAATAAAATATAAATAAAAGGATTTTTCCTTATAATATTGTAAGAAAAGCAAAGAGCTCCCTCTGGTGAAACCCTTTGGAATTGCAGACAATGTTTTAGTAGTTGTTTTGATGCAGGAGACAATTGGATTCTTACAGGTAAAGGCACTTGAATCAAGAAAAAGACATTTCCTTATATTCCTTCTAAGCCTTCTGCTTTCAAACATGATATCATGATCCCTCATCTTTTATCTTATTCTTCTTTGTAGAACACCGCCTTTTGTATTTTTTACAAGTCTTCCAGACAGCTGAATGTTTTTATCACATACCCTTTTCCTTCCTTCAACCTGGGGTCTCATCAGTCGCCCACATTTTATATTATTATCATCATGATTTGTATAGTTCATAACAGATGTATGTCCCAAATATTGCTTATAAAAATAATATTACTCCTTGGCTTCTGCCTTGACTAGTTGTGCCTGCATCTTGGCATGACACAGAATATACATGGCAGGAATCACACAACTACTTGGTATCCACATGGTGACCCTGTTGTATGAATCTATACCAGATCTCAGCAAGGCAACTCTGTAATTCAAGTTGATAGGAAAGAAAAGGAAGCAAACATACTGACCGAACACTGCCCTAGCTTATACACTAGGGCTAGAGATGGTAGTAGTGATAGTGCATATACTGCAGATGAAGTTAACACCCCTGCCACAGATAAAGGCCATTGTGAACTTGTTCATGGACCCACTGTGTGTGAGACCATGCCGGTCCTAGGCGGTTGCCTAGACCCGGGATAGCCTGGAGTTGTGGTAAATAAAGGACACTGTAGTCGTGATCCAAATGAAATTAAAGTTGGGTTTTATTCCCCTTCCCTTGAGGATGTCATAGAATAAGGGACAACATAAAGAACGGTTGTTTTCACCAGGGTAAAAGGATGTTTAACCAATAATAATCATGCTTCTTTCCAGCAATAAAGTCCAACACTTTTCAATGTGCAAAATACAGTTTCTTTCTTGCTCTTTCCGTTTAACAAAGACTCTCTATATCATCAGTCATGCATGCAACACATTCCATGGGTTCAAAGATATTTTCTGAGCTATTGCTCTCCCATTGCATAGGGCTAAGACCTGTCCCTGTATAAGGACACGGAGCCCCTATGAAGCAGCTCTCTGTGTCTTGCTATGGGGAAACCTCAGTTGCCACCAGTGGGAGCGGCTTTTGTATGTCCCAGATATCAGGAGCTGTGCTGGGGATTTCTTCCCACGGCTTGGGCAAATAAGAGTTCCCTTGCTGGTCATAAGCCTGGCTTCTATCCCGGAGACTCCCTTTTCTCCCCTTAGCAAAAACGGGGTACTTATCTTTTCTTTTGGAGAAGATGAGCTCAAACCCCTCTGCTTCCAGCCAAGGCTTCCTCTCTGCCCTGCAGCCTGCTCTTCTGTGGGAACCCTGGTTACGATGTCTGGCTGAGGGAAACTCACTTCCTGCTTCCCATGTGCTTCTTTGGACGTGACCTCTGCCTTCTGTTAACTGGACAGTTTGCCTTGGTGTGAGGACCCCTCTGGCTGGGAAGACCTTGCTGCAGTTTTGCTTATCCCACCTGGGTTGGCCAGCCTGTCTTTCTCCAGCCCTGGTTCTCCAAGGTAACGTGTCTTCCTGCAATTGCTTGGGATTTATACTCTCACCTTCTCTCCAAGCCTGCCTGAAACAGCAGTCAGAGTTCCTTTGGTCTCTGCCTTCCTCCTGGCATTCAAGCTCCGGCTCCAGCCCTAATCCAGGCTCCAGCTTCCACTGCCAATGCTCATTCTGCTGCTTCCAACTCTCTTCCTCCTCCGTGTTCTCCTTCTGTGAGATTTCCCACCTGCTTTTATCTCTCAGCTCCTCTAACGTGGAACGTGAGTCTGAGTCCAGGTGAGCCTGATTGGCACTCTCAATTCTTACTGCGTCACTACAACCCTGTGGAAAGTTTGTTTTCCTTTTCCCTGCCTCTCTGCACTGTGAATGCTGCAACTGCCCCTGAGGCTGCAAGGTAAGCTCTTCTTCCTTTTCATTTCTTAATATTTCAGGGTTTTCTAACTCCTGACAGGTAAGCCCTTCCTCCACATTGTCCTTTAATGTTTCAGGCTTAGTGCTGTCTGGCTCCTGACAAGTAAGCTCTTCCTTTACATTGTTCTTTAATGTTTCAGGCCTAGTGCTGTCTAGCTCCTGACAAGTAAGCTCTTCCTCTGCACTACCCTTTAATATTCCAGGTTTTGTGCTGTCTACCTTATGACATGTGACAAGAGATAAACTCACAGACATTAATGAAAAAGTTAAGAGGATTAACTACAATTAAGTGGACTCCTGCAGATGAGAAGATAAAGCGTAGTTACTCACCTGTAGCAGGTGCTCTCCATGGACAGCAGGAAAGTCCTCATGTATGGGTGATGTCCCTGATGGAGCCCCATATGGGAATGATCCCCACCTTCCATTGGAAGCTTTTGGAAGGCTCCACCACACATGTGCGCCTGCCTTCCCGCCTCCTGCGGTGCCATCTTATCTCCAGTTCAATAACCATGCTAATAACCAAAATGGATAGTGTGCATTTGGAGACAGCTGCGCCCAGCTTGCTGGGATCAAAGGAGACAAATAGTTGGGTGGGACACCAGTGTACCTTCATTTGCTCAAGGTAGAAGGCCAGGGCTTGCTTGCAGTCTAACATATGCAATGTGACCTCCCCACAGATGGTGTGAGGCCTGGGAAAAAAGGTGGGGCGAGTGAGTCACAAGGCCTATAGCTCACTGATATGGTGTGCCGAAGTGACTGACCATCTCACACATCACGAGTCATAAAAAACCTTCAAACCTTCTTTTTTAAATTATGTGTATAAAGGTGACATTTTACTTACCAGATAATGTCCTTTCCTTGAGTCCTGCTAGACCAGTCCAGAGTAGTGGGTTGTGTCCCCCTACCAGCAGATGTGGAGACAGAGAAAAATTCCATAGGCTTTCTTATGACATCATCATGCCATATCAGCCAGAACCACCAGAGGGAGCCTTCAGCAATAGCCATATCAAAGCATATGGTGAGGAACCTCAGAATTCACACAACCTCAGTGAAGGCAACATAGTTTAACAGAACAATGACCATACCTTTGCAGAGGATCAGCAGAGGATCAGCCTCAAGAGAAGGCTTGTCAGAAGGTTATGAGTTCACAAGGTCAAACACAGAGAATAGCAGATCAAACAGTTATACAGGGTAGGTTATCAACTGGTCTAGTAGGACTCAAGGAAAAGACATTGTTTGGTAAGTAAAATGTCACTTTCCATATCGTTCTGCTAGACCAGTCCAGACAAGTAGGACATACCAAAGCTACGCCACCCCTGGGCAGGAAGAAGACACAGCAGCATGCAAGACCTCTGAGCCAAGGCTGTGTCTACCCGAGTGTGGACATTCAAGCATAATCACTTGACAAAAGTGGAAAGTGATGCCCACGTCTTCATCCGACAATGTCTAAGGGTGTTACCAAGCTGCACTCCGCCCACAAGGATACTTGCATCAGAGTGGAATGCACACACAAATCTCTCCAGAAATGGCCATTTCTGCAACAGATACTCGGAGGCAGTCACTGTCTTGATCCAGTGCCCCAAAGTAGAATAAGCAGCCATGTCACCTTTATGCGTTCCCGCAACTAGCACGAATAGATGGCCTGACTTGCAAAGGTAGCAACTTCCAAGCATCAGAGAACCGGACATCCACTAAGTGAAGGCCCTTGTCCTTTTCCTGGCACTGCTTCTTCAAAAAGGGGGGCAACAGAATACCTAATTTCCATGGAAGGCAGATACCACCTTGGGCAAGAAGAAAGGAACAGTTTGAATGCACGCATCCTCTCGATGAACATATAGTGTCCAGAAAGATAGTCTTGAGGGTCAGAACTTCAAGCAAAGACCACTTCAAGGGCTCAAAATGTCTAGCCTGATTCTGACAGTACCAACTCTTAAGACACCAGAATGTGCACATAGACCAGGATAGAACATCTTCTCCTAGCCTTAAGGCATGTGGAACCACAGCAGGAGAGTATCCTGTATGCACTAAGAGGTGGCTCTCAAGAGCCAAGCCGTAAATGAGAATTGAGCTGGGTCATCAGAAGAACTGGTCCTTGACATAATGGCCCCTAAGCCGGGGCTAGTCACAGAGGAAGATCTTGCAGAAGCCTCATCAGGTACCAAAACCATGGTCTCTGTGGCCAATCCAGCACCACCAGGAACACCCAGACTGATGCCACTCTATGTGTCAAAGCACACGATCCATCAACAGAGGAAACATACCCTGCAGTTTACACATCAGCCAGGACTGAACTAGGGCATCAACATCTTCAGAGTCTATCTCTCTGCAGCAACCTATGAAGTGGTTGGCTTTGACATTGGACCAAGTTGCCATCATATCCATTTTAGTATGACCACAGCTGTGCAGAATCTGCCGATGGGCAATTTGATTCAGCTTCTTACTCTCTGGAATCAAGATAGTGTCAACTGAGAAAACCGCCACCATGTGGTCGACTCCGGCAATGAGATACACCGACAGAACTAACAGATGCTTTTCCATCCAGGAGAACAGGATAGCCATCTCCCAGACCACTCTGGCACTCTTCCTACACACTCGCTAATTGATCTACGCCACTGCCATTATCTCATCCTACGTGTGATCATCCAATGGCACACTGTTCCTTAAGTGCTGTGGCTGCTGCCACCCCTGCAGGCTGGAGACCACCTCCAACTGGAGGACCATCTGACATCAAACTCTTGAGAGCTGGAAGAACACTGAGAAAGCAGAGACTTCAGAAGAAGTCTCATATGAGCTTGCAACCAAGGCCACAGGTCTATGTATGCTGTCATTGAGCCAAGAAGCTGAAGAAAACCCAGCTCTGGGAGAGCCTGCTGAGACCAGAAGGCTGCCAATTGGCCAATAACTTGTTCTTAACATAGCAGTGAAGATGCTGCCAGGAATTTCTTGATAAAGCACCTAAGATTCTCTAGGAACTGCACCACAGGGGCTGAATGTCGAGCCGCTTTGGACTGTGATTTCACCCAGATGAGTCAGTCTTCCAGATTAGGGTATGCAAAAATCCCCTAGTGTCTAAAAGCAGTAGATCATCATCACTCTCAAGAATGCCCTTGAGGCAGTGGAGAGGCCAAAGGGGGAGAGCTGCGAACTGAAATGAGCCAGGAATGGCAAAACAAAGAAAGTGCAGTCAATCCTCCCAGATAGGGACTTGGAAGTAAGCCTCATCCAAGACCAGAGGCATAGGGAACTCTCCACTATGTACCACCTGAAACACTGAACAAAGGAACTCCCACAGAAGTGAAAAGGTGTGCAGGCGAGCGTTGACTCCCTCGAGGTTGAGAACTTGCTGAAAGAACCTTTTTCTAGGCAGCACAAAAAAAATAATATTCACCCTAGCCCTGGTCAGGCAGGCGGAAATTAGGATTACCACCCATAGACAGAGGAGTCTGTCCAGAGTACTCAGAACTACTGTTCTGTTCATTGTGAAGCTGCAAGGAGATGCAGATGCAACAACATATCGATACATCAGCCCCTCTTGACCCTTACCAACACGGATTCCGCGAGGCGCACGGTGTAGAATCATTACTTACCATCCTCACCAATACATTATCCAGAGGCATGGATAACATTGAGGATGGGTTCATTCTAATCTTTCTCGATATAGCCGCGGCTTTTGACTCCGTCAACCATGATCTACTTCTTTCCAGACTCCAAGAAAAAGGAATTCATGGACTGGCCTGGGAATGGTGCAAATCTTATCTATCCAACCGCCTGCAATATGTCCAGATAGGATCATCAACATCAGAGCCATTCCAGCAACAGCAGGGAGTCCCTCAAGGTTCTTCCCTGTCTGCCCTACTTTTTAACATCTATATGCAGCCGATTTGCAACATCATCCGCTCATTTGACATCCTCAGCCTAATCTACGCAGACGACGTTCTACTTTTCACCCCAGTCAAAATTAAGCATCCCGACATCTCCAAGCTAGTTGATTGCTTCAACGCAATTACTGACTGGCTCCTTTCTCAGAATTTGAGGATAAACTTCAAGACGGAGGTCTTATTTATCTCCAGGAACAAGAACTTCTCCCCCCCCCCCCCCCGCCACCTTGAAGGTACGAGATGCGGAACTCCCATGCAAATCAGCCATACGGTATCTGGGGGTCACACTAGACAACCAATTTAGCTTCAAAGAGCATATAAAGAACACGACCAAATCCATCTACAACAAAATTTTAACATTAAGGCACCTTAAATCTTTACTAGCCCCACATGATTTCAGAACTATCTTCCAAGCACTAGTAATTCCTCATTTTGATTATGCAAATATAATCCTTCACGGTCTCCCTAAGAGTACCCTTAACCCTCTCCAAATGGTCATGAATGCAGCAGCACGCATTCTCAGCAGCATAGCCAGGAGTGATCACATTACGCCCATACTTATGGAACTTCACTGGCTACCGCTACACAGCAGACTCACTTACAAAGCTCTACTCACAACCTTCAAGGCCATTAACCGACTGTCTCCTTCATCTATCTCAGCACTTCTTACAATCACCCCAAACAGCAGGCTGAGAAGGTCAGCAACCGCCAACACTCTCAATATTCCCCGCAAATCCATAAAATGTAATCAACTAACCAGGAATAGGTCCTTTGCATTTTACGCCCCAAGAATCTGGAACAGCCTCCCCCCACACCTCCGAGCAATTAGAGATCTTCCTCAATTCAGAAAAGCTCTAAAGCATCATCTATTCCTCCTCCATTTTTCTCACCTTAATAACCCCCCATCACACTAATATTCCTTCACCCAAATCTTTACTCCCCCACAACCTGATCCATAACTAAGAATATACCTGACCACCACATCAGGTACATCTCACAGTCCCTGCATTCCTTTACATGATTCACGATTAATTTCTAACTTGTAAATCTGTAAATAGTTCACAATTAACTCTGTTATTGGCATGTTAGTTACCTCTTACCACGTTCAGTCCAAGTTTATTTTCCTGTTACAATGTAAGCATTGATATCATTGTTCTGATGTAATGCAAATGTTATTGTTTTATGTAAACCGCACTGACTCTGAATAGCGCGGTATATATGAATGAATAAATAAATAAATAAATATAAAGGAACCCGGAACTGGCTTTTGTATTCCAAAACATGGCCACATGGAATGGCGACCAGGATTCAGCAATGCTCAGTGACCATGGCCCACTCCCAGAATGGACCCTCTGGCTGTAATCACACTATCCAGGAGGTATTAGAGTCCTGGCAGCCTCACGGTCCAAGAAAGGGCTAAATCCAGAAGGGTAGAAAGGAAGACTTGCAGGGGCAGTAAGAACTGGAGTCTGAATAGCACTGGACCATGCACCCGTAACTCTCCCTATTGTTTGTTTGTTTGCTTCTTTTTTTTTCCTTTTTGGGACTATCCTCTGGGAAAAGATGAGGCATACACTAGTCCAATTCCTTATCCATCTTATCCAAGTCTGCTCAAACAATAACATAAGAACATAAGAAATGCCATACTGGGTCAGACCAAGGTCCATCAAGCTCAGTATCCTGTTTCCAACAATGGCCAATTCAGGTCACAGTACCTGGCAGGTTCCCAAAAAGGCATACAGGTTTCGCAATCCTTGTCCCAGGGCAAGCTGTGAATTTCCCGGGTCCTCTTTAATAATAGTTTATGGACCTTTCCTCTAGGAACTTGCCTAAACCTTTTTTAAATCCAGCTACACTAACAGCCTTTCACTACATCCTCCGGTAACGAATTCCAGAGTTTGATTATGCGTTGAGTGAAAAAATACTTTATCTTATTATTCTTAAATAGGTTACATTGTAGCTTCATTGCATGTCCCCTAGTCTTTCTATTTTTTTTGAAGGTGTAAACAACCAATCTACATTTACCGTTCCATTCCATTTGTTAATTTATAGACCTCTATCTTATCTCCCTTCAGCCATCTCTTTTCCAAGTTGAAAAGCCCTAATCTTTTAAGGCTTTCCTCATAGAGGTATCCTTCCATCCCTTTTACCATTTTGGTCGCTCTTCTTTGTACCTTTTCTATTTCTGCTATGCCCTTTTTAAAATATGGTGATCAGAAATGCACACAATATTCATGGTGCGGTGGTACCATGGAGCAATACAGAGGCATTATAATATCCTTTGTTTTGTTCTCCATTCCTTTCCTTATGAGTCTTAGCATTCTATTTGCTTTCTTGACTGTTGCTGCACACTGGGCAGAGGGTTTCAATGTATTATCCATAAATGTGCCTAGATTCTTTTCCTGGTTGGTGATGCCTAATATGGAACCTTGCATTGTGTAACTTAGTTTTGGGTTCTTTTCCCCTAAGAGGGTCATTCAAAAAGGTTTAGTCGTAATTTGGATATCTACAGATATGCACGTGGACGTCAAAATGACGGACACATTTCCGCAACCATTCCACAAATACCACTGGCAGACGTCTCCAGTACAGGACGTTCAAGTAGGCACATTTGATCCCAAAAGCAGCGGAGCTGTCTGCAGGCACGTGCATATTTATTCCTGCTCCAGGTACAAACAGGTATCAATAAAGTGTTTGTTTTCACCTTAAAACATCCAGAGAGTGTAGAAAATGTTTATGTTTATGTTTATTTGATAAAAAACCGCCTTTCTAAAATAACCAAGGCGGTGTACAATTAAAACAAATTCAGTAAAAGAAGGCCAAAGGCCAACGAAAAGGAAAAGAAATGTACAATCTCAAAAAGGACAGCAGAGAAAAAGGAGGGAGGACAAGACATGACAACATGGGGAAACATCAGAAGGAGAAAAGGATAGGGGATAGTGAAGTCACACAAAAGGAGAGGGAAGATTAAACGCTAGGGAAAACAGGTGGGTCTTGAGGTTTTGTTTAAAAACATTGTACTGGGGTTCTAAACGGAGGGAGGAGGGAAAAGCATTCCAGAGGGCGGGGCCAGTAAAGAAAAAAGCAGAGGAACGAGTGGATTGCAAATGAGCGCGGGAGGGGGAAGGCAATGTGAGATGGTTAAGGTGAAAAGAGCGAGTGGTATATTTGGGAGAGTGAAAGTAGAGAAGATCTGATAGGTACTGGGGGGTGCTGTCATGGAAGGCTTTATGAACTAAAATTAATATTTTGAAGGTGGTGCGGAAGGGAACAGGCAACCAGTGAAGATGAAATAGTTGAGGAGTGATATGGTCACGGAGGGAGGTATGTGTAAGGAGGCATGCTGCAGTATTTTGGATTCGTTGGAGACGAGTCAGTTGGATTTTGGGAAGACCGATGAAAAGTGAATTGGAAAAATCCACACGGGACATGACGAGGGAAAGCACCAGGGTGGTGAGGGCAGAGGGGGAAAGAAAAGGACGAACAGAGCGGAGTTGACGAAGAAAAAAGAAAGATGTTTTGGTGATATGAGAAATGTGCGTATGAAAGGATAGATCAGAATCAAAGTGTACACCAAGATATCGGAAAGATGGAGAATTAAGTGACTAGCTTTAGATTACAAAGTCCCACACTGGGATTTGAGCCCTAGTCATATAGCTCTTAAGCCACTATTCTAACCATTATGTTGTAAGACATTTTGGCTCTGAAATACTCTCCTGGGGCTGTCTATATAGACATTTGATACACATGCATATCAAGCACATCCACGTTTCTGGAACTGTGACTGAACTTCCATGTGCCTGCCTTTCTTTTCAGACATTCTGGCTTTGATGTCCCAAACTGCACTTGGACGTTCCATTTGGAATGTGCCTCTAAGTGGATAACTTTGCACTTGTCCACATTAAATTTCATCTGCCATTTGGATGTCCAGTCTTCCAATTTATCAAGGTCCTTTTGTAATTTTTCACAATCCTTTTGCATTTTAACAACTTTAAATAATTTTGTGTCATCTGAAAATTTGATCACCTCACTTGTTATTCTCTTTTCCAGGTCATTTATGAATATGTGAAAAAGCAGCAGACCCAGCACAGATTCCTGGGGTACTCCACTATTTTTCCTTTCTCCATTGAGAAAATTGGCCATTTAACCCTACTCTCTACTTTATATCTTTTAACCAGCTCCTAATCCACAATAGTATACTACCTCCAATCTTATGAATTTTTAGTTTGGCCAAGAGTCTCTCATGAGGGACCTTTATCAAAGGCTTTCTGAAAATCCAGATACCCTATATCAATTTGCTCACACCTTCAAAAAAATATAACAGATTAGTAAGACAAGATTTTCCTTGGCTAAATCCATGTTGGCTGTCTCCCATTAATCCATGACTATTTACATTTTCAGTAATTTTATTCTTTATAATGATTTCTACCATTTTGCCCGGTACTGACATCAGGCTCACTGGTCTGTAGTTTCTTGGATCAGCCCTGGGATCCCTTTTAAAAACTGGCATTACATTGGCCATTCTCCAGTTTTCAGGTACTACAGATGATTTTAATAATAGTTCGCATACTAAAAATAGTAGGTCTGCAAGCTCATATTTCAATTCTTTCAATTCCTTTGGATGTATACCATCTGGTCCAGATAATTTACTACTCTTCAGTTTATCAAATACTTGTAATACATCGTTCCACTTTAGCGATATTTCTTTAAATTCTTCTGATACATCTTTAAATATCATTTCAGGCATGGGTAACTCCCTTAACGTCTTTTTCAGTAAAGACCGAAGGAAAGAATTCAGTCTCTCCGCTATGCCCTTATCTTCCCTTAGCACCCTCCTCTCACCCCTCCATCATCCAATGATCCAACTGACTCTCTCACAGGTTTTTTGCTATGAGTGTACTTGAAACATTTTTTATTATGCATTTTTGCTTCCATGGCAAACTTTATTCCAAATTCTCTCTTTGCCTGCCTTATCAATGCCTTGCATCTAACTTGCCAGTGCTTATGTTGTTTCCAGTCATTTGGCTCCTTTTTCCATTTCCTGAAAGATGCTTTTTTGGCTACAACAGCCTCTCTGACCTCACTCTTAAACCATGCTGGCAGTTTTTTGGCCTTCCTTCTACTTTTCTTAAAGCGTGGAATACATCTGGTCTGGGCTTCCAAGGTAGTATGTTCAAACAACAACCATGCTTGATGTAACCATCTTTAAACTTTGCAACTCCTCCTTTTAGTTTTTTCTTAACTATTTTCCAAAGTTTATCATAATCTTATTTTTGAAAGCTAAAGGTAGTATTGTGGATTTCCTTGCCGTCCTGCTTCCAAGTGGCCCCAACACCCTTATCTCTTGCACCAGATCCTGTGTTCCACTAAGGATTAGGTCCAAAATAGCTTCCCCTCTTGTCGGTTCATGAACCAGCTGTTCTAAGAAGTAGTCATTCATTTCATCTAGAAACTTTATCTCCCTAGCATGTCCTGCTGTGACACTGACCCAGTCAATACCGGGGTAATTAAAATCACCCATTATTACTGTGTTGTAACTTTTGCTAGCTTCCCTAATTTCTCTTAGCATTTCATCATCCGTCTGTTCATTCTGGCCAGGCAGTCAGTAGTACACTCTTACTGCCATCGCCTTCCCCTTTTTACATGAGATTTCTATCTATACAGATTCTACAGTGTATTTTGCTTCATGCAAAACTTTAATCCTATGTGTCTCAATGATCTCTCTAACATAGAATGCAACCCCTCCCCAATTTGATCTACCCTATCATTGCGATATAGCTTGTACCCAGGTATCACAGTGTCCCATTAGTTGTCCTCCTTCCACCGATCATACCTAACCTTTTATTTAGTGCTACATATTCTAGCTCTTTCCTTTCCTTTCCGAACACACTGTTAAGACACTTATCCACTCCTTAATCACCTCCTTTCTAGACTATTGTAACTACTCCTTGCTGGTCTCCCATTTAAATCATCTCTCCCCCTTCAATCTGCTCAGCACTCTGCTGTGCAACTAATCTTCCACCAGCCTCAGCAGTAGCTCACTACTTTTCCTCTCTTATCTCTCCCTACACCCCTCCCCGGGAACTCCACTCTTCTGACAAATTGCTTCTATCTGTGCCCTTCTCTTCTATTGCTAACTCCAGACTTCGCTTCTTTCATTTTGCTGCTCCTTATGCCTGGAACAAACTACCTGAGTCTGTACATCAAGTGCCTTCTCTGATCCTTTGCAAATCCAGTTTGAAAACTCACCTCTTTGCTGCCGCTTTTGGATCTTGACTCACCTGCTCTCCTTTGTGTTTCCTTACCATTCCCTCTAGATATATCCCATGTTTACAGCTACTGTGTTGTCTGTCTTGACTAGACTGTAAGCTCTGATGAGCAGGGACCGTCTTTTATATGTGTCTGTGCAGCACTGCATACATCTTGTAGCGCTATACAAATGTTCAGTAGTAGTAGCTCTTCCATCTTATTTTTAGACTTCTAGTATTTGCATACAGTCTTTTTAAAGGTTGTATTTTATTCATATTACTATGGTTATCAGTTGATAGGGGTAATTTGGAATCTTTCAGCTCTGTACTTAAGAGCATCTGGGTTACTTTCATCTTTATTGGAACCTCCCTGTCAGGATGCTCTAACTTCCCTTTTTTGCTAATATCCTTCAATGATAGATCCTTCTGAACCATATGTTCTTAGGCGACTTTTGGCTTTCCCTTCTTATTTAGTTTAAAAGCTGCTCTATCTCCTTTTTAAAGGTTAATGCTAGCAGCGTGGTTCCATCCCAGTTAAGGTGTAAATAGCCCACCCTGTATATAGCTCAAACAAATCAAGCACCCAACACATCCCTCACACAACTAAGTTTTATCCTCACTGCATGTACAACACACACACTTTACCTGATTGCTTGCTGTGATACCACCTTGATTATTAAGATAAGGCGGTTTAGAAATACTGTTAAATAAATAAATAAATAAAATAAAGGTGGAGCCCATCCCTTTGGAAAAGCCCCTCTCTTCCCCAGAATGTTGCCCAGTTCCTAACAAATCCAAAAAACCCTCTTCATTGCAGCATCATCTCATCCATACATTGAGACTCCAGAGCTCTGTTTGCCTTTTAGGTCTTGGGCATGGAAGAGGAGGCATTTTGGAGAATGCTACCCTGGATGTTCTGGATTTCAACTTCCTACCTAAAAGCCTAAATTTGGCTTCAAGAACCTCCCTCCCACACTTTCCTATGTCATTGGTACCCACATGTATCAAGTCAGCAGGCTCCTCCCCAGCATCATTTAAAACCTTATCTAAATGGCATGTGAAGCCCACTACCCTCTACACCAGGCAGGCATGTTACCAAGGCGATCCTCATATCCACCAGCCATCCAGCTATCTACATGCCTAATGATTGAATCGCAAAATATAACAGCTGTCCTAAACCTTCCCTCATGGGCACATAGTCCTGAAGAAATCTCCTCAATGTGAGAGGACTTTATATCACCTGGAGGACAGGTCCTAGTTACAGGATCACTTCCTGCCACACTAAGGTTATTCTCTCCTTTTACGCGACCTCTCTCCTCCATGGCAACTGAGAGGCAGCCAGACTGGAGGTGGGACTTCAGTACTACATCCCTGTAGATCTTATCTATATATTTCTCTGTGTCCCTTATATCCTTCAAATCTTCCACTCTAGCATCCAGAGATCGGACTCATTCCCTGAGGGTAAAGCGCTCCTTGCACCGAGTGCATACGTAAGACCCCTCACCAACTGGGAGAAAAATCATACATGTGACACTCATTGCAAAAGACTGGATAGCCCCCATCTCACTGCTGGACTGCTGTCTGCATCTTAGTTTTAAGTTTTTATTTAGCTATTTAAGTTGTCTACTTAAAGTTGCT
This sequence comes from Ichthyophis bannanicus, assembly GCA_033557465.1. Taxonomy (NCBI): domain Eukaryota; kingdom Metazoa; phylum Chordata; class Amphibia; order Gymnophiona; family Ichthyophiidae; genus Ichthyophis; species Ichthyophis bannanicus. The sequence goes on along the minus strand of CM066036.1, from coordinate 339,590,637 downwards.
AGGGATACTTGTACCGATACAACTATACCTACTAAGTTTAAGGGACTTAGTTCACCTCAAGATTAATCAATCTATTCCTGGTGAGGATAACCAGTTGAACCTGAATGTGAAATTGACCATCTCTTTCCCTTCAATAGGTTTGTTGTTGATAAGTGCCGTCAAGTCGGTGTCAACTCATGGCAACCCTCTGGATAGTTGTACTAAATTGTGTTCAATCTTCAGTCAAGCGGCTCATTGTTGACAGACTGGCAGCCATAACTGCTGTTATTGTAGCGATCCATCTCATTACTGGCCTTCCTTTTTTGCATTGGTCTTCTACCTTACCAAGCATGATGTCTTTCTCTAATGATCTCTCTCTTCGGATGATGTGTCCAAAGTATGAAAGTCGAAGTCTTGTCATCAGAGATTCTAAAGAAAGCTTATGTTTGATCTCCTCTAGTACTGACTGGTTTGTTCTTCGGGCAGTCTATGGTATACACAGTATTCGTCGCTAGCACCATAATTCAAAGGCATCCATTTTCTTCCTGTCTATCTTTTTCACTGTCCAGCTTTCACATCCATATGATGTTATTGAAAATGCCATGGCTTGAACAAGTTGAATCTTTGTATGGAGAGAGACATCTCTGCTCTTCAGAATCTTATGAATCTTAGAGAAGTGGATATTTGTCTCCTGTGACACCTTGCTGTGAGTTCTAGCTGTTTATTAATTATTTATTGTTTGTCTAACAGTTTATTTAATTATTTATTGTAGTGGTGTGCTAGTTCAGCCTTCTCAGTTATAACTTACCTTGCCTCTCTCAACTAACTGGGCTTTGTGTGGTACCCCCTTCCCCCCTGCTGAGGGTTCAGGACAGGGTACCTTGTAACTGCCCTCTTTAATAGGACTTATCTCCCTCCCTCCCTCCCCAGCACCCACCCAACCCTGGGGTAATTGTAGTTTTATAGGTACTTGCACATCTTAGAGGAAAGGGGCTGCTCTCAGGTGCAGCTCGTTATCCAAATCAGTCATACACAGAGGACCTGAGATTAATTACTTAAGCTTCAGGTACACAAGGTGTATTAGGGATATTAGATACACTTTTATTGGTATAAGAATCCACACCAATCCTTATTATATACAGAATTTAAAAGACCTAAACACAAGCTTTAAACTAAGATGCAGACAGAAGTCCAGCAACGAGATGGGGGTTCTCCGGTCTTTTGCACTGAGTGTCACATGTATGATTTTCTCCCAGTTGGTGAGAGGTCTTACGTATGCACTAAGTGCAAAGAACTCTTTGCTCTCAGGGAACGAGTCCGTTCTCTAGAGGCTAGAGTAGCAGACCTGGAAGACATAAGAAAGACAGAGAAGTACATGTACGAGACCTACAGGGATATAGTCCTGAAGTCCCACCTCCAGTCTGGCAGCATCCCTGTTGCCATGGAGGAGAGAGGTCACGTGACAGGAGAGCATCACCCTGGTGTGGCAGGAAGTGATCCTGTAACTAGGACCTGTCCTCCAGGTGATGTAAAACCCTCTCGCACCGAGGACGTTTCTCCAGGGCCATATCCCCATGAGGGGAGGGTCAGGACAGCTGTTATAGTTGGTGATTCAATTATTAGGAATGTAGATAGCTGGGTGGCTGGTGGACATGAGGATCGCCTGGTAACATGCCTGCCTGGTGCGAAGGTAGCGGACCTCACACACCGCCTAGATAGGATCATAGATAGTGCTGGGGAGGAGTCTGCTGTCTTGGTACATGTTGGTACCAATGACATAAAAAAATGTGGTAGGGAAGTTCTGGAGGCTAAATTTAAGCTTTTAGGTAGGAAGTTGAAATCCAGAACTTCCAGGATAGCGTTCTCCGAAATGCTTCCTGTTCCACGTGCAGGACCCAAAAGACAGGCAGAGCTCCGGAGTCTCAATGCGTGGATGAGACAATGGTGCAAGGATGAGGGCTTTGGATTTGTTAGGAACTGGGGAACATTCTGGGGAAAGGGGGGGCTCTTCCGAAGGGATGGGCTTCACCTTAATCAGGATGGGACCAGACTGCTGGCATTAACCCTTAAAAAGGAGATAGAGAAGCTTTTAAACTAGAAATTAGGGGAAAGCCGACAGTCACCCAGGAGTGCATGGTTCGGACAAAAGGTATCCTTGAAGGATACTACCAAAAGCAGTGAGGTTCCAAAAGGGAGTATAGTAGCCCAAATGCCCTGGAGTAAGGAGCAGACAGAGCATAAAGATTCCAAATTACCCCTGCCTACCAATAGCCAGATTAATAAGAATAAAATACAGTCTCTAAAATGCTTGTATGCCAATGCTAGAAGTCTAAACAATAAGATGGTAGAGTTAGAATATATAGCACTAAATGAGAGGTTAGATATGATTGCACTCTCAGAGACATGGTGGAAGGAGGATAACCAGTGGGACACTGTGATACCTGGATACACACTACATCGTAATGATAGAGCTGATCAAATTGGTGGAGGGGTTGCGCTCTATGTTAGAGAGGGCATTGAGTCAGAAAGGATTAAAGTTTTGCAGGGAACAAAATTTGCTGTAGAATCACTATGGATTGAAATTCCATTTATGAAGGGGAAGGTGATGGCAGTTGGAGTATACTATCGACCGCCTGGCCAGAATGAACAAATGGATGATGAAATGCTCAAAGAAACCAAGGAAGCTAACAAAAGTCACAACAGAGTAGTAATAATGGGTGATTTCAATTACCCCGGTATCGACTGGGTCAGTGTCACAGCAGGACAAGCTAAAGAGATAAAGTTTCTAGATGGAATAAATGACTGCTTATTGGAGCAGCTGGTTCATGAACCGACCAGAGGGGAAGCCATACTGGACCTAGTCCTTAGTGGAACGCCAGATCTGGTGCAAGAAATAAGGGTGTTGGGACCACTTGGCAATAGTGATCATAGTATGATCATGTTTGATTTAATTAGTGGAGGACAGATAGTAAAGGCATCCACAGTACTACCTTTTAACTTTCAAAAGGGAGACTATGATAGAATGAGGAATATAGTTAGGAAAAAACTAAAAGGAGCGGTTCCAAAGGTTAAAGACTTACAGCAAGCTTGGGTGTTATTTAAAAATACTATCCTCGAAGCCCAGACCAGCTGTATTCCACGCATTAGGAAAAGTGGCAGAAAGTCCAAAAAACTGCCAGCATGGTTTAAAGGTGAGGTCAGAGAGGCTGTTGCTGCCAAAAAAGCAACCTTCAGGAAATGGAAAAAAGAGCCAAATGATGAAAACTGGAAACAGCACAAGCACTGGCAAGTTAAATGCAAAGCATTGATAAGACAGGCAAAGCGGGAATTTGAGAAGAAACTTGCTACGGAAGCAAAAACACGAAATAAAGACTTTTTCAAGTACATTCGTAGCAAAAGGCCTGTGAGAGTCAATTGGACCATTAGATGATAGAGGGGAAAAAGGGGCAGTAAGAGGAAACAAGGCTATAGCAGAGAGACTGAATGAATTCTTTGCTTCGGTCTTTACTGAGGAAGATGTAGGGATGTTACCCAAGACTGAAGTGGTATTTAAAGGTGATACTGCAGAGGAATTGAGAGAAATATCGCTACACCGGGAAGATATATTTTATTTATTTATTTATTTATAGTCTCTTATATACCGCACTATTCAGCATCAGCGCGATTTACAATAAACAAGGAGTTACAACTATTTGATAAACTGAATAGTAGCAAATCACCTGGACCGGATGGTATACATCCCAGAGTGTTGAAAGGACTGAAATATGAGATTGCAGACCTGCTATTGGTAATCTGTGAACTTTCATTAAAATCATCTGTAATACCTGAAGATTGGAGGGTCGCCAACGTAACACCAATTTTTAAAAGGGTTCCAGGGGTGACCCAGGAAATTACAGACCGGTGAGCCTGACGTCAGTACCAGGGAAAATGGTAGAAACCATCATAAAGAACAAAATTACACAGCATGTAGATAGTCATGGCCTAATGGGAGACAGCCAACATGGCTTTAGACAAGGAAGATCTTGTCTTACTAATCTGATATGTTTTTTTGAAGGTGTGCATAAACAGGTAGACAAAGGTGAGTCGGTTGATATAGTGTATCTGGACTTTCAGAAAGCTTTTGACAAAGTCCCCCATCAGAGACTTTTGGCGAAGCTAAAAAGTCATGGGATAGGAGGCAGTGTACTATTGTGGATCGGGAACTGGTTAAAAGATAGAAAGCAGAGGGTAGGGCTAAATGGCCAATATTCCCAATGGAAAAAAGTGAATAGTGGAGTATCCCATGGATCTGTACTGGGTCCGCTGCTTTTTGACATATTCATAAATGACCTGGAAAAGGGAATAACTAGTGAGGTTATCAAATTTGCAGATGACACAAAACTGTTTAAAGTTGTTAAAACCCAAGAGGATTGTGGAAAACTGCAGGAGGATCTGGATAAATTGGAAGACTGGGCATCCAAATGGCAGATGAAATTTAATGTGGACAAGTGCAAAGTTATGCACCTAGGAAAGAACAACCCACACTATAGTTACACGATGCAAGGCTCCACATTAGAAACCACCACCCAGGAAAAAGATTTAGGAGTCATCGTGGATAACATGTTAAAACCCTCCGCCCAGTGTGCAGTGGCGGCCAAGAAAGCAAATAGAATGCTAGGTATCATAAGGAAAGGGATGGAGAATAAAACAAAGAATGTTATAATGCCTCTGTATCGCTCCATGGTACGACCGCACCTTGAATATTGTGTGCAATTCTGGTCACCGTATCTTAAAAAGGACATAGCGTTATTAGAAAAAGTACAGAGAAGAGCCACCATATTGGTGAAGGGGATGGAAGGCTACTCCTATGAAGAGAGGCTAAGAAGGTTAGGGCTCTTTAGCCTGGAGAAGAGACGGCTGAGGGGAGATATGATAGAGGTCTATAAATTAATGAATGGAGTGGAACGGATAAACGTGGATCAATTGTTTACGCTATCAGAGTATAGAAAGACTAGGGGACATGTAATGAAGCTACAGGGTAAACTATTTAAGACAAATAAGAGAAAATATTTTTTCACTCAACGTGTAATCAAACTCTGGAATCTGTTACCGGAGGATGTAGTAAGGGCTGTTAGTATAGCTGGGTTTAAAAAAGTTTTGGACAAGTTCCTGGAGGAAAGGTCCATAAACCACTATTAAAAAGGGACCCAGGATATCAATGCTTGACCCAGTACAAGCATTGTGGAACCTGGGTCTTTTGGGGATATTGCTAGGTACTGTGATGACGAAGGCAGTTCAGAGGAAATGGAATGGCAGAAAAGTGAACCCTGTTCCTTTAAAAGTGCTAGCATTCAGGGTTTCCCAGGCAACCAAGAACCTCTGAGTCAGAGCACAGCCAGCATCAAGCCCCGCCCACTTCAGCACGTCAGGGCTAGAGTGAAGCCTAGCAGCTCCCACGTGTGCTGGGAGAAGGGTGTGGTCCCTAGCAAAGATAAGTTTAAAACTGCTGAGTTTGAACAGTCAGTTAGCACAGCAGGGGGCACGAGGACTAGCACAGCAGAGAGGTACACAGCAGGAAGGAGAATGAGAGGAGCTCAAGGGAATAAGCAAGGAGCTCAAGGAAGCACGAGGAGTGCTGGCCCCAAGAGCAGAGACGAGCTGTGGGATCTGGGAAGAGCAGGTCCAAGGCAAACACAGCCAAGAGGAAAAGTGCTACAAGGGAAACAAGCGTCTCCAGAGAGAAGGCAGCATGGCTGGGAGCAGGAAGGAGGGGAGCAACTAAGAGGCCCAGAATTCAGGCAAGTGATTGTTCCAGAATCCCTGCACAGGAGAAAATGGAAGGAGTTAGTTCCCACTGGAGGGACCAATTCAGCTAGCCAGCTAACTGGTAGAAATAGGGAGAATAGCTTGTCTGCATTCCCTGACCAAAGGCTCTATGAGGAAACAGAGCAGAAAAAAATATTACTAGAAAAGTTAAACGAATTGCTGCAGAAGCAGCATAGTAAGCTCTACAGCCAGGTACCCTCTGAAGAGTGTTGTAATGATTCTGTGGAAGAAATGGAAATAGAAAGCTGCTGTGAAGGTTATGAGAATAGTCCTGAAGAAATACAATGTGCTTATTGTAGGTCAAATGAGCTGCAAGTGTGCTGAACCCCACGCACAGCTGAATGAGTGAATGTTTAAGATAAGGAAGCTGATTTGAGTGAAAGGTACAGCAGAGAAAATAGTTGGTAGTTTTAACCCAAGCTATTTCTCCTCAATGCTTACAACTGAAAGAAAACTCAATGGACATTTTGAAGCTAATGGTGTATGGAAGGAAACTGTGAGGAAACAATCTTCTGTTGAAAGTAACTTGCCTGTAAGGAAGTTAGCAGCCTGAGCTTGGTAAGCTAGTTCCGGTGTCCAAGTTAGCCATTGCTGAAGCTGACCAACCTATGAATACGTTGTTGTGAACTTTATTCCTTTGTTTTGGAGAAGTATCCAGTTTTTCTGTTCAGCCCTGTTACTTTTGATGCGAGGTGTAAAACCCAAGAACAAATAAATATTCTCTGTTTCGCCTAACCACTTGTGGTCACACTACTTTGCCTGCCAGGATAAGCAAACTACAGCTCCCAGCAGCCTTAGCTGGTAGCCATCTTGGGGAAACTTATTCTAAGGGCAACCAGGCGACACTCTCCTGCTGCCCGGCTATACGCCCGGCCAGGAGGTGGCGACAGAGTGGCGTAGTTGCTACGGATCAGCGCTGGACACGCATGCGCAAAGGAGAGCTGCACAGCGTATCCAGAGGTCTACAGGAGGACGCCGGGTGGAAGCGCGAACAGCTGAGACAGGGAGAGTCTGTGGAGTTCGGCTAGTCCGGAGAGTCAGAGGTCCTGCGGAGGCCCTACGCTGCGGTTGAGCGAGACGCACCACCAGTACCAGGTACACGGTATTTAACTAAGGGTAGTTAAGGATACCGGTACTGGGTGAGGCGGTTGGAGCAAGTAGCAGGAAACAATACCTGGTGTTTGTGCCGCACTTGGGTGTGTTTTTCCTTTTCTTTTTGTCATTTCCACAGGTACAAAATGGCCACGGAGTTAAAGGAAGTCCTTACGTGGATGGCGTCCCAATTTGACCGCCAGAAGGAGTTGTCCTTGGAGCTCCAGGAAAGGGCTGCCGCCAGATTGGAGGCCCAGCAGAAACTGTTGGTGGAGTTACTGAAGGCGGGGTTGAAAGAGACCGAGAAGACGCCAGAGCCTGTTCCAGCCAATACAGGTTTTGTAGGACTGGGGGTAGCCCACACATTTGGACCCTGGTCCAAAGAGACCCTTAACTTTGAACATATAAAAGAGGAAGCTATAGCGCTCTCTGAGCGGTTGTTAGCAGCAGAGGCTGTAGCCAAGGATAAAAATGTTGCTTTTACTAAAATGTCAGGTGCTGTGTCAGATAGCGAAAGAAAGAATGTGAAGGATGAATGTGTTCTTACTGATAGAAGAAAGTATGTGAAGAGAGCTTGTTACAGATGTAGTAGTGAACATCATTTACAGAGGGACTGTAAAATGAAGACAGCCTTAGTCTTGAGTGAGCCAAGTAAGGCTGGAGAAGGGTTCCTACTAGATATCACAGTACAGGGTATACCAGTGAAGGCATTATTAGATTCAGGCTCTGATCAATCCATGCTTTCCAAGAGCTTGTGGCGTAAAATAAGGGCCCAAGATAAAGAGACACCCAGTACACCCACGGGCACAGTAAAGATCAGGTGTGTGCACGGAACCGCGTCCACATATCCAGTTTGTCAGATCCGGGTGAAAGGGTTAGGGATTGAGAGAGAGGTCCCTGTTGCAATAATCCCTCGCTTACCACAGGAGGTAGTGCTCGGGAGGGATTGGCCCCAATTTCAGAGAGGTGTGCAACGAGGTCTGGGTGCAAAAGAGGGAATGGTTTCCACACGGACCCAATCCAAGGCCCTAGACGTAGCAGAAGAAGAATCCGCAGAGGGGGAGACGGAGGATCTGCCCTCTCATGAGGATTTAATGAATATCCCAGCAGATAAGGTGAAAAAGCCTAAGGGGGAAAAGCGTCGGGAGCGAAGGACTCGTTCCCAGAGTAGAGATGAGGTCAGGGATGGGATGGAATTGCCCTGGGTTCCCGAGGAATTAATGGCTAAATTTCCTTCCTTTGCAAAAGAGCAGCAGGCTGACCCCGCTCTTTCCCAAGCATTTAAATATGCCAAAGAAGGGAGGAATACTTTGCCCAAGTTCCAGATGGACAAAGGAGTTTTGTATCGGGAAACCCTGGACCCAGTTACAGGGGATACACGTAGGCAGTTAGTAGTCCCGAATACATTCAGAACCTTAGTGTTAAGACTGGCCCATGACCATCCTGTAGGGGCGCACAAGGGTATACAAGGTACCTTGGACCAGGTGTTGGCCCGGTTTTACTGGCCAGGAGTTTACAAAGAGACGACTAGGTTTTGTGAGGCCTGCCCTGCCTGCCAGAGAATCACATCAGTTAGGCCAGTGGGAGTCCCCATGATCCCAGTTCCGGTGGTCTCAGTGCCTATACATAGGCAGGCAAAGAGAGAATTTGAGAAGAAGCTTGCTGCGGAAGCAAAAACGCGAAATAAAGACCTTTTCAAGTACATTCGTAGCAAAAAACCTGTGAGAGAGTCAGTTGGTCCATTAGATGATAAAGGGGTTAAAGGAGCACTAAGAGGCGACAAGGCGATAGCGGAGAGACTGAATGAATTCTTTGCTTCGGTCTTTACTGAGGAAGATGTAGGGATGCTACCCATGACTGAAGTGGTATTTAAAGGTGTGGAAGAATTGAAGGAAATATCGATACATCGGGAAGATGTCTTACAACTATTAGATAAACTGAAGAGTAGCAAATCACCTGGGCCGGATGGTATACATCCAAGGGTGTTGAAAGAACTGAAATTTGAGATTGCAGACCTGTTATCAGTAATCTGTGAACTATCATTAAAATCATCTCTAATACCTGAAGATTGGAGGATCGCCAATGTAACACCAATTTTTAAAAAGGGTTCGAGGGGTGATCCGGGAAACTACAGACCGGTGAGCCTGACATCAGTACCGGGAAAAATGGTAGAAACCATCATAAAGAATAAAATTACTCAGCATGTAGATAGTCATGACCTAATGGGAGACAGCCAACATGGCTTTAGACAAGGAAGATCTTGTCTTACTAATCTGTTATGTTTTTTTGAAGGAGTGAATAAACAGGTGGACAAAGGTGAGTCGTTTGATATTGTGTATCTGGACTTTCAGAAAGCCTTTGACAAGGTCCCTCATGAGAGACTTTTGGCAAAACTAAAGAGTCATGGGATAGGAGGCAGTGTACTACTGTGGATCAGGAACTGGTTAAAAGATAGAAAGCAGAGGGTAGGGCTAAATGGCCAATTTTCCCAATGGAGAAAGGTGAATAGTGGTGTACCCCAGGGATCTGTGCTGGGTCCGCTGCTTTTTGACATATTCATAAATGACCTGGAAAGTGGAATAACGAGTGAGGTTATCAAATTTGCTGATGACACAAAACTATTTAGAGTTGTTAAAACCCAGGAGGATTGTGGAAAATTGCAAGAGGATCTTGATAAATTGGAAGACTGGGCATCAAAATGGCAGATGAAATTTAATGTGGAGAAGTGCAAGGTTATGCACCTAGGGAAGAACAACCCAAACTATGGTTACACGATGCAAGGTTCCACATTAGGAACCACCACCCAGGAAAAAGATTTAGGCGTCCTTGTGGATACCATGTTAAAACCCTCGGCCCAGTGTGCAGCGGCAGCCAAGAGAGCAAATAGAATGCTAGGTATGATAAGGAAAGGAATGGAAAATAAAACAAAAGATATTAAAATGCCTCTATATCGTTCCATGGTGAGACCGCACCTTGAATATTGTGTGCAATTCTGGTCGCCGTATCTTAAAAAGGATATAGCGATTTTAGAAAAGGTTCAGAGAAGAGCCACCAAAATGGTAAAGGGGATGGAAGTCTACTCCTATGAAGAAAGGCTAAAAAGTTGGGGCTCTTTAACCTGGAAAAGAGACGGCTGAGGGGAGATATGATAGAAGTCTATAAATTAATGAACGGAGTGGAACGGGTAAACGTAGATCGATTGTTTACCTTATCAGAATATAGAAAGACTAGGGGACATGCAATGAAGCTACAGGGTAAACTATTTAAGACTAATAAAAGAAAATATTTTTTAACTCAACGTGTAATCAAACTCTGGAATTTGTTACCGGAGGATGTAGTAAAGGCTGTTAGTGTAGCTGGGTTTAATAAAGGTTTGGAGAAGTTCCTGGAGGAAAGGTCCATAAACCATTATTAAGAAGGGACCCAGGATATCAATGCTTGAACCAATACAAGCATTGTGGAACCTGTGTCCCTTGGGGAAACTGCTAGGTACTGTGATGCAGCAGAGCGTACACAGCCCATGGAAGTGCAGGTAAAAGAAAGGCTTACCTCAGATTCAGCATTGGAAAGGAGCACTAGGCACACTGAAACAGTTGAGCAAAGGAAATTGTTACTGCGTAACAAACAGAAAGCTCGTCAGGAACACCTGATGGCAAATCCCCACGTCACGTGCAGGGCTAGGGATTATTTAAGACAGGGTTCCAGTCAGTGGAAAGAAGGCAGAGGGAGAGAAAGGCACGATACAACTCAGGAGCACGGCAGAAGCCGGGGAGAAAGTAGCAGGAGGTGTGGCTACAATCAGCTGAGCAGAAACCCCAGAGGAGTGTTGGGAGAAAACTTTTCTCACGGAGAACCAGGAAGTGAAGAGAGCTCCAGCACTCAGGAACAGAGGTTTAAGGCAAGCTGTACTGGGAGAAAACCTGCTACCCGAGTTAGCCTTAAAGAGAAGCCAGGAGTGTCCCACTACACAGGAGACCGGTATGTGCCAGCTTTAAGCACAGGTCAGTTTAAAAGGAAAGTGTTGGGGGATGGGAACTCCAAGCATATGTGCACCATAAGAAATAGCTGCAAAGCTAGGACCAATTTCACTTCTGCACAACCAGCCTGGGAGGCTAGAGTAAAAAGATACAGGGAGCCAAGCACCAAGGCAATTCCTACAGATAGAAAGAAACCTCCATACGCTTACAGTGAGGGGTTTAAAACCTATAAGTGCCAAGGGCGCGGTCCTGACTAAAACCACACGAAGCAAGGAGATTCAGAGCTGTTGTTCTGGGAGGAAAGCCCAGGTAGAACCTACTACAAGCCAGGGAGGTATAAACCCGAAGGGAGAAGAGCCTCCATTGAATGCCCTAGTGAGTTGTCACAAGACGCAGTGTCTGAATGCTGTATACAAGAGGACTCTGACACAGGGAGTTTGGGAAGTGCTGGAGAAAGCATGGTATGGGAAGATGGCAGCAGCCTTCAAGATCCCTCTCCCATGGATTGTAGTATCTGTTATAAATGCAGCCCTGCTGTTTGATTAAATGACAAAGAGAACTTTGTGCATGTAAACTAAAGAATATATTTGCCACTATTTTTGTTTCTTTGCTCACACCTGAAGTTTCTGTTCTTGTTGATAGTCCGAGCGGGACGGGGAATAAAACCCATCTTATTTTTCATTCAATTTGCTCTGAGAGACTCTTTCATTTACACAGCCAGAGCAGTTTACTTGTCTTATAGACCCTAGGCAACCGCCTGTATATGGGTTAAAGGGCTCTAACCACGGGCCCCATGACAAGTTGGCGTAGTTTTATTGGATCCAGTCAATGAGACAAGGAGCTACGGAGCGGAGCGACAACGCGGGAAGAGCGAAGTTGGCACGCCCGGAGGAGGATCCAGGTTCCAAGAGTGCGACGGCAAGCACCTTCTCAAAATAAGAACCTCCACCTGGCTCAGGTAAAGGGTATTTGGGCACAGGTTGGGAGGATCTCTGGTGAGAAGAAAAGGCTTGGGAGGAAGAAATTTTTCTTTCACTGTTATAGTGCCACACTTGGTGTTCGTGTCTCTGATTTATCTTTCAGGAAAAGAGATGACTACGATGGATGCACAAGAGGTCCTAAGATGGATGAGCATGCAATTCGAGAAGCAGGGAGAGCTAGCTCGGAAGAACCAGGAGCAGGCTATTGCTGCCCTGATGGATCAACAGAGGCCCCTGACAGACTTAGTGCATACTCTCCTGAAGGAGCCGAAGAAAGAGGAGTCGCCAGCAGCAGTACATAGCTGTGGGGTAGGCCCACAGAGTTGTGGGATATGGACACTGGGACAAATGCATGGTGATGATAATTTCGATGATTTTGTGCAAACGTTTGAGAGGATAGCTCTTAACGCTAAGTGGCCAGAAGAGCAATGGGCCGTTAGGCTGGCATCAGCGCTAACCGGCGAGGCTCAGGCAGCCTATAGGGCCATGCCTGCCGCTTTGGCAGCTGATTATAAGGAGGTTAAGAGAGCTGTGCGTGATAGGCTGGGCCTAAACCCTACCATGTATAGACGCATGCTCCGGTCTACCCGGATTCAACCTGATGAAACCCCAAAGGCACTATATCATAGAGTGCATGGGCTGGTTTTAAAATGGCTTGAACCCGAGGGTAAACCTATTAGTGATATAATTGACCTAATTGTATTAGAACAATTCTGTGAGGCAGTGCCGGAGGAAGTTAGGACATTCCTGACCCTACAGAATTGTAGAACCTCTGCTGAAGCAGCGCACCTAACTGAAAGGTTCTTTGAGGCTGAAGTAATGAAAGAAGCCAGCGCTGGCAGCAGGTTAGGGTTAGCCAACTCTGTAAAAAGTAGCAATGTTTCTCCAAGGAACATAGTGGGTTCAAAGGAATCCATGTATAGGAAAATGGAAAGTAACAAAATGTTAAAATGCTTTAAGTGTGGGAAAAGTGGGCACCTAAAGAGAGAATGTATGTATCGTACAGCACTTGTTACTAACCAGGATCAACACGTAGCTGCAGGTTTCCGTGTGGATGTGGAGGTGCAGGGAGTCCCAGCTAAGGCCTTGCTTGACTTGGGGGCCGACCAAAGTATGGTCTCTCGCCATTTTTGGAAAACCATACAGGCCCAGAAGGGTTTTCCCCCGAGTCATGTCGAAGGAATAGCAAATATAAGGTGTATCCATGGATCTTCCGCCGGGTATCCGCTGTACCGGCTGGGGATACAAGGATTGGGGGTTCGAAGAAAGACCCTGGTAGCGGTAGTTCCTAAACTACCCTTCGACTTGGTGTTAGGCAGGGATTGGCCCCCGTTTGATGAAGGGCTAAAGGAAGGCCTGGTTAAGGAAAAAAAGGAATCCCTGGGGCATCTTGAGGAAGTAGGGGAAGAAGGCCAGACCATGGGAAAGAGTAATGGTGAAGGGGAGGCCCTGGTAAATGTGATTCCCCAGCCTTTATTTGAAAAAACCCCAAAGAAAGCACCTGTCCAAAAGGCCCCGATGGAGGTAGTGACACCTGGTAAAAAGGGCTTCATGTTAAAGGTCTGTAAAATGTCCCCAGACGCACAGACTCCCCAGAAAGCAACTGCCGATGCGGCTGGCTTTGACCTTTTTAGTGCAGTGGAGGGAGTAGTACCAAAGAAAGGGAAGGCTATAATTAATACAGGCCTGCAAATCCAGTTGCCAGCAGGGTGCTACGGGCGGATCGCTCCCCGATCTGGTTTGGCATCGAAGCACTTTATCGATGTCGGAGCGGGGGTTGTGGACCCCGATTACAGGGGAGAGGTCAAAGTACTGCTTTTCAACTTTGGGGAGGAGGACTTTGTGGTTAAAGTAGGAGACCGCGTTGCCCAGATCATATGTGAACGGTTTGGGGCGCCAGAGGTGGAGGAGGTGACCCACCTGGTCCCTACCACCCGGAGAGGCCAAGGGTTTGGCTCCACCGGACAGAGGGAGGTACAAGGTCTCACTGCCACTGCAAAGACAAAATTAGAAGATGATTTAGGTCCCCAAATTGAAGACTGTAAAACAGCCTCGGCACCGAAAATTGGCATAGAATTGTCCCTGGAGCAACGAGGCCAGTTAGACCAGTTGCTGGCACGGTTTAGGGACGTCCTTACGCCCGTCCCGGGAGAAACCAACCTGGTCGCGCATGAAATTCTCACACCCCCTGGGAAAATTGTGCGGCTGCGACCTTATCGTTTACCGGAGGCTCGCAAAAGGGAGATTGTTTCACAAGTTCAGGAGATGCTACAGTTAGGCGTCATTGAAGAGTCTAAAAGTCCCTGGTGTAGTCCGGTAGTCCTAGTGCCGAAACCGGACGGCAGTCTTCGTTTCTGCATTGACTTTAGGCAGGTCAATGCTATATCACTCTTCGATGCCTACCCTATGCCAAGGATCGAAGAGTTATTAGATAGACTGGGGCAGGCACGGTATCTGACCACCCTTGACCTTACCAAGGGTTATTGGCAGATACCGTTGACCCGTGCTTCCAGGCCCAAGACAGCGTTCAGCACACCGCTGGGTTTATTCCAGTTTAAACGTATGCCATTCGGTCTACACGGCGCCGTGGCAACATGCCAAAGGTTGGTAGACCAGGTCCTACGGCCTCACCACAGCTACGCGGTAGCATACATGGATGATATAGTCATCCACAGCACCACCTGGGCACAACACCTTCCACGGGTAGAGGCCGTATTGAAGGCTTTGCGGGGTGCTGGACTAACTCTAAATCCCGGAAAATGCCTATTTGGCGGAACCGAAGTTAAGTATCTAGGACACTTGGTGGGAAATGGTACGGTCCGACCCCTACATGATAAAGTAGAAAGTGTGCAGAATTTTCGGCGTCCGCTAACTAAAAAACAACTTAGAAGTTTCCTAGGGTTACTCGGGTATTATAGGCGTTTCATACCCAGGTTTGCGGAAGAAAGTACAGTGTTAACAAACATGTTAAGAAAGAACGCACCTAATAATTTACAGTGGACACAAGCAGCGGAGGACGCTTTCATACTTCTAAAGGGGAAGATATGTAAGGCACCAGTTCTATATGGGGTGGATTTTAATCGTACATTTATCCTTCAAACGGATGCCTCGGAATCGGGACTGGGAGCCGTCCTGTCCCAGGAGTTCGAGGGTACTGAGCACCCCGTTCTCTACTTAAGTAGGAAGTTGTCCAGGGCTGAGGGCAACTATTCAACCATCGAAAAAGAATGTTTGGCTATCAAGTGGGCCATTGAGGCACTTCGATTTTACCTTACAGGCAGACATTTCGTGCTGATTACTGATCATGCACCATTGAAGTGGCTAGGTACCATGAGGAACCACAACCCTCACCTCACCCGTTGGCACCTGGCGTTGCAGGCTTTCAATTTTACCATACACCATAGAGCGGGAAAGCTACATTCTAATGCAGATGCCCTGTCTCGTATTCCGGGCTGGGAGCACGAAAGTTCACCATCCCGGAATATCTTAAGAGGGGGGATATGTGATGCAGCAGAGCGTACACAGCCCATGGAAGTGCAGGTAAAAGAAAGGCTTACCTCAGATTCAGCATTGGAAAGGAGCACTAGGCACACTGAAACAGTTGAGCAAAGGAAATTGTTACTGCGTAACAAACAGAAAGCTCGTCAGGAACACCTGATGGCAAATCCCCACGTCACGTGCAGGGCTAGGGATTATTTAAGACAGGGTTCCAGTCAGTGGAAGGAAGGCAGAGGGAGAGAAAGGCACGATACAACTCAGGAGCACGGCAGAAGCCGGGGAGAAAGTAGCAGGAGGTGTGGCTACAATCAGCTGAGCAGAAACCCCAGAGGAGTGTTGGGAGAAAACTTTTCTCATGGAGAACCAGGAAGTGAAGAGAGCTCCAGCACTCAGGAACAGAGGTTTAAGGCAAGCTGTACTGGGAGAAAACCTGCTACCCGAGTTAGCCTTAAAGAGAAGCCAGGAGTGTCCCACTACACAGGAGACCGGTATGTGCCAGCTTTAAGCACAGGTCAGTTTAAAAGAAAAGTGTTGGGGGATGGGAACTCCAAGCATATGTGCACCATAAGAAATAGCTGCAAAGCTAGGACCAATTTCACTTCTGCACAACCAGCCTGGGAGGCTAGAGTAAAAAGATACAGGGAGCCAAGCACCAAGGCAATTCCTACAGATAGAAAGAAACCTCCATACGCTTACAGTGAGGGGTTTAAAACCTATAAGTGCCAAGGGCGCGGTCCTGACTATAACCACACGAAGCAAGGAGATTCAGAGCTGTTGTTCTGGGAGGAAAGCCCAGGTAGAACCTACTACAAGCCAGGGAGGTATAAACCCGAAGGGAGAAGAGCCTCCATTGAATGCCCTAGTGAGTTGTCACAAGACGCAGTGTCTGAATGCTGTATACAAGAGGACTCTGACACAGGGAGTTTGGGAAGTGTTGGAGAAAGCATGGTATGGGAAGATGGCAGCAGCCTTCAAGATCCCTCTCCCATGGATTGTAGTATCTGTTATAAATGCAGCCCTGCTGTTTGATTAAATGACAAAGAGAACTTTGTGCATGTAAACTAAAGAATATATTTGCCACTATTTTTGTTTCTTTGCTCACACCTGAAGTTTCTGTTCTTGTTGATAGTCCGAGCGGGACGGGGAATAAAACCCATCTTATTTTTCATTCAATTTGCTCTGAGAGACTCTTTCATTTACACAGCCAGAGCAGTTTACTTGTCTTATAGACCCTAGGCAACCGCCTGTATATGGGTTAAAGGGCTCTAACCACGGGCCCCATGACAGTACGTATGACCTAGATTGGCCACTGTTGGAAACAGAATACTGTGCTTGATGGACCTTGGTCTGACCCAGTATGGCATATCTTATGTTCTTATGTTCTTATGTTAGGTGTAGATATTGTGGGCCCCATGATAAAAACACCGCGGGGATTCCAATATATTCTAGTGATGGTTGACTATGCGACAACATTCCCCTGGGCAGTGCCCCTGCGTAGTATTTCTGCCCGCACAGTGGCGGCAGAATTAATAAAACTATTTTGTGAGGTCGGATTCCCTAGGGAAGTACTGACGGATCGGGCCAGTAATTTTATGTCGCGCTATTTGGCCCAAGTCTGGGATGCCTTTGGCATCAAGCATGTCAAGACTGCGGCTTATCACCCGCAAACAAATGGGTTAGTGGAGAGAACTAACCAGACCCTAAAGAATTTGCTGAGAAGGGGGTTGGAAGGGAAGATGGCCGAATGGGACACGATGCTTCCCTTCGCCTTGTATGCATGTCGGGAGAGGAAGCAGGCATCCCTAGGTACTTCCCCGTACGAGCTCATGTACGTTTTGAGCCCCAGAGGTATTTTAGACATTCTTAGGGAGCAATGGGTGGAGCCGGGGGTACTGGAAATGGAGGTTCCCCAATTCCTGAAGGATTTGAAAGGTCGTTTAACACGCACCTCACAAAGGGCCGAAAGCAACTTGAAAGCGAGCCAACAGCGTCAGAAGTCATACTATGACCGCAATACCAAGCCGCGCCAGCTTGCTATTGGCGAAAAAGTCATAGTCATGGTAGCGGGAGCAGTCCCGAAATTTGAGGGTCAATGGAAAGGTCCATTTCGCGTAATGGAACAAGTGGGCCCAGTAACCTATTTGTTACAAAATAGGAGAGGATGCAAACAGGTATATCATGTCAACCTGCTAAGACCCTGGCATGAAAGGATGGCCCTAGCCCAGCAGGCCATTAGCACCCAGGGTAGGCATGATGGACAAGATAGCAACGGTTCTTTTACGAGAATTACAGGCTGTGATGATAAAAACACCCCAGCCCGTAATATCTTAAGGGGGGAATGTGTGATGACGAAGGCAGTTCAGAGGAAATGGAATGGCAGAAAAGTGAACCCTGTTCCTTTAAAAGTGCTAGCATTCAGGGTTTCCCAGGCAACCAAGAACCTCTGAGTCAGAGCACAGCCAGCATCAAGCCCCGCCCACTTCAGCACGTCAGGGCTAGAGTGAAGCCTAGCAGCTCCCACGTGTGCTGGGAGAAGGGGTGGTCCCTAGCAAAGATAAGTTTAAAACTGCTGAGTTTGAACAGTCAGTTAGCACAGCAGGAGGCACGAGGACTAGCACAGCAGAGAGGGGCTCGAGGACAAGCACGGGCCAAGGCACAAGCACAGCAGAGAGGTACACAGCAGGAAGGAGAACGAGAGGAACTCAAGGGAATAAGCAAGGAGCTCAAGGAAGCACGAGGAGTGCTGGCCCCAAGAGCAGAGACGAGCTGTGGGATCTGGGAAGAGCAGGTCCAAGGCAAACACAGCCAAGAGGAAAAGTGCTACAAGGGAAACAAGTGTCTCCAGAGAGAAGGCAGCATGGCTGGGAGCAGGAAGGAGGGGAGCAACTAAGAGGTCCAGAATTCAGGCAAGTGATTGTTCCAGAATCCCTGCACAGGAGAAAATGGAAGGAGTTAGTTCCTACTGGAGGGACCAATTCAGCTAGCCAGCTAACTGGTAGAAATAGGGAGAATAGCTTGTCTGCATTCCCTGACCAAAGGCTCTATGAGGAAATAGAGCAGAAAAAAATATTACTAGAAAAGTTAAACGAATTGCTGCAGAAGCAGCATAGTAAGCTCTACAGCCAGGTACCCTCTGAAGAGTGTTGTAATGATTCTGTGGAAGAAATGGAAATAGAAAGCTGCTGTGAAGGTTATGAGAATAGTCCTGAAGAAATACAATGTGCTTATTGTAGGACAAATGAGCTGCAAGTGTGCTGAACCCCATGCACAGCTGAATGAGTGAATGTTTAAGATAAGGAAGCTGATTTGAGTGAAAGGTACAGCAGAGAAAATAGTTGGTAGTTTTAACCCAAGCTATTTCTCCTCAATGCTTACAACTGAAAGAAAACTCAATGGACATTTTGAAGCTAATGGTGTATGGAAGGAAACTGTGAGGAACAGTCTTCTGTTGAAAGTAACTTGCCTGTAAGGAAGTTAGCAGCCTGAGCTTGGTAAGCTAGTTCCGGTGTCCAAGTTAGCCATTGCTGAAGCTGACCAACCTATGAATACGTTGTTGTGAACTTTATTCCTTTGTTTTGGAGAAGTATCCAGTTTTTCTGTTCAGCCCTGTTACTTTTGATGCGAGGTGTAAAACCCAAGAACAAATAAATATTCTCTGTTTCGCCTAACCACTTGTGGTCACACTACTTTGCCTGCCAGGATAAGCAAACTACAGCTCCCAGCAGCCTTAGCTGGTAGCCATCTTGGGGAAACTTATTCTAAGGGCAACCAGGTGACACTCTCCTGCTGCCCGGCTATACGCCCGGCCAGGAGGTGGCGACAGTACGTATGACCTAGATTGGCCACTGTTGGAAACAGGATACTGGGCTTGATGGACCTCGGTCTGACCCAGTATGGCATGTCTTATGTTCTTATATTCTTATCTAGGTCCTTCATAGCCATTCTGTTAAGAGAAATGCATCGTCAGATTTCTTGACTGCTTGTTGCTTCTTTATTGATAGTCGATCCAAGTAAGTTAAAGTTGTCAACTATTTCAATTTCTTCTTCATCAACGATGAACTTATTCATTTTGCCAGTTGTCAGGATCTTTGTCTTCTTAACATTAAGGTGCAGACACATTTTGAGACAATATTCCTTGATCTTGAGAAGCAAATGTTTCAAATCGTCTTCACTTTCAGCCAGTAATGTGGTATCAACAGCACAGCGAAGGTTGTTGATGAGTCTTCCACCAATCTTCACATCTCTATTGTCTTCATACAGTCCTGCTTTTCTGATGATTTGTTCTGCATATAAATTAAAGAGGTAGAGGGAAAGTATGCAGCCTTGTCATACACCTTTGCTGATTTTAAACCATTCTGTTTCTCCTAGTTCCGTTCGAACTGTTGCTTCTCGATCAGTGTAAAGGTTGTGAAAGAGAACGATCAGGTGTTCTGGTATACCCATGCTTCTTAATGTGGCCCAGAGTTTTTCATGTTTTACACAGTCAAAAGTCTTGCTGTAGTCAATAAAATACATATAAATATCCTTTTGGTATTCTTTAGTCTTTTCAAGGATTCATTTCACATCTGCAATAATGTCTCTCATTCCTCTCCCTTTCCTGAACCCTGCTTGCACTTCAGGCAGTTCTCGTTCCAGGTATGGTTGTAGTCTCTGCTGAATGATCTTGAGTAGAATCTTGCTGGCATGTGGGATCAGAGCGATTGTGCGATAATTTCCACAATCAGTTGTGTCACCTTTCTTTAGTATTGGTATGAACACAGATCTTTTCCAGTCAGTTGGCCATGAATTTGTCTTCCAAATGATAGAGCCTCATAAGTATGGTAACAGTTTCATCTGATTGCTGTAATAACTCAATGGGAATGCTATCAATATCCAGTGTTTTATCTTTGATAAGGTTTTCAATGCTACTTTGACTTCTTTTATCACCAGTGGTTCCTGATCATAAGGTATAGGTTGAAACTGCTGTTGGTCCTCTTGATCTTTATGGTATAATGACCCTATATATTATTTCCACCTTTTCTTGATCTTCTCAGCATCATTCAACATGGATCCTTGAGCATCTTGTAGCATTCCAATTTGAGGCTGGAATTTTTTCTTTAACTCTCGTAGCTTTAGAAAAGCCGATCTTGTCCTTCCTTTAATAGCTTCTGATTCTATTTCCTTGCATGCGTCATTCAAGTACTTCTCTTTGTCTTGTCTTGCTGCATGTTGGAAATCTCTGTTGAGTTTTACGATTGCTTCTCTTTCTCCTCTGGCTTTAGCTTCTCTACATTTCTGGACAATTTTCAGAGTTTCCTCAGTCATCCATTTTGGTCGTTTTTGCTTATTCACCTCATGTATAGACTGATCGCTTTCTTCCAATACAACCTTCTTGATGTCATCCCATAACTCTTCTGGAATTCTGCCATTTGTATCTAAAGCAGCAAATTGATTTCTCAGGCAGTCTTTAAATTCCAGTCATAGGTTTAAGAGCCTATAAAGCTAAGATTATGCCTGGGGTGAGTGGGGGGGGGGGAAGGGGGAGGGTAAGAACACTTAGTAAAAGCTAGCTTGCTGCATGGTGCGCTAACCTATGCTTCTAAACCTGCCTTAAAGGACATCTGAGACAATCGGGACATGGAGGAAGCAACTGCTGCCCAAAAGCAGAACCATATCCAACATTGCACAACAGAACAATGTCTTTATCTGCCCCGCAGACTAGATCATATATAACCTCTGACAAGAAAAGCTGTAGCCAACTCCAAGAGGGGTAAGATATTTTATACACAAGGGCCTGAACCACTGAAGAAGATCCCAAGACATCTGGCCCGCACAGTGTCAACTAAAGGATGACAGCAGAGGCTGCAAACTGACTCCTCAAGATAGTGTCCATCTTGCGATCTCAGGGACCTTCAGGGACATTCCACCTTCCACCAGAATGGTAGCCCGATTCGCAGTTGCTGTAACCTGAGCATCCATTCTGAACAGATTGTGCTGAGTAATTTAATCTTCCTGTGGCAGGGCAAAGGCCTCCTGCAAACTTTCAGACCCTTCACTGGGGAATCTGGCAGGGCCAAGTGTATCATGCTCTTGACAGTCTCTGGCCGGAAGGCCAATTTGTACTTCCAAATCTCCTTCCAGAGGGAATGAACCAGCAGCTCTTGTTCAGCCACAAGAGGGTCAGACAAACTCAGGGTAGAAGACATCTGAGTAATCAGGGCCGCCAACTTGACCTTTTTGAACAGTAGAATAACTCCAAACTCTTCATGCACTACAGAGCGAGATGACTATTTGTTCACCAGAGCGGAATGTGTGCCTGCAACATGATGATGAGCTCCAGGTTTCGACCAAGGCCAGCCAATTCAAAACTTCAATTCCAACTGCCACAGAGAGCACTTAGAAGGTTGATATCAAGCCAGACATCAACTTGTCCACTGTTCCTCCTCTGAGCAAGAAGAACTCGAGAGGACCCGGACGTTCTAGGGTCCGCGTTGTCATGTAAGAAGCCCAAGTTTGCTTCAGAAGAAGGAACTCTGGAGAGTACAGCCCAGGACTCAATCACTGGGGAGAGCAGCAACAGATGATCCCTTCCAAAAAGGGGAGCATCCAGAGGAGAGGGAACTAAAACTGCCAAGGCTGACGATCATCCTTTTCCAGGGCCACAATCGCTATCAACGACAGTACAAAAGATAAGGGTGGGCACTTCATCTCCTGGCAGCGCAGGGAGGTATGGACCTTCTGGGAGTGTGCTTGAAGCATCCATGCATTAGAGCAGATACCATAATCTAGTCATGAATGCCTTTCATGGACCAGGCAATGCTTCTTCAAAGGTAGCATAAGCAGTCTCTACCACCAAGCAGGCTGAAGGCGCACTTAGGCAGTGTGTTGCATTGCATTGCATTGTGCGTTCAATCAGCACAGGCAGGACCATACACGCTAAATCCACACGGTAGGGCCAAGCATGCTAGCACCATGTGGAGAAGAACCAAGTGAGTGCAGATACCACACAGACAAGCTGTGCACACTGCAGCCACGCACGCACAGGCACCATGCGCAACCATGGGAAGGTGCAGAATGGTCACAACAAGCAAGGGAAGCATAAACAACGCACACAGACAATTAGTCAAGGCGGGAAGACATCAGCACTGATTCCAACTCCATGCAGGTCATCCTTCCCCATGCCTTTTTTAGGAGTGTACCCACTGTTCCATGTAGGTCACCCCTATTTATTGAGATATAAAAGACAGGAGGAGTGGAGGAGTAGCCTAGTGGTTAGAACACTGGCTTGGTAACCAAGCAACCAGGGTTCAATTCCCACTAGCACTCCTTGTGGCCTTGGGCAAGTCACTTAACCCTCCACTGCCTCGGAAGAAAGGCCTGGCAATCTACTTCCGGTGACACTGCCAAGAAAACCCAGGAGCTTCTGGGTCGCCAGGAGTCAGGACTGACTCGAAGGCACACATTGCATTGCAAAAGACAGTTATGTTTATTTTGATTTTATCCTGTTGCTATAAAGGGATCCACTGTGTCTGTCCCATGCCATTTTGAATTCTGACACTGTATTTGTCCCCACCACTTCCATCGGGAGGGCATTCCAAGCATCCACCATCCTTTCAGTGAAAAGGTATTTCCTGACATTGCCTTTCAGTTTACCCCCTTACACCTTCATGTTATGCCCTCTAGTTTTACAGCTTTCCCGTATTTGGAAGAGGTTTGTTTGTTCATTAATACTCTGTAAGTATTTAAAGGTCTGAATCATATCTCTTCTGTCCCTCCTTTCCTCCAGAGTGTACATATTTAGGTCTTCAATTCTCTTCTCATAAGTCTTCTGACGCAGGCTCCAATTCATTTTGGTTGCCTTCCTCTGAACTGTTTCCAGTCTTTTTATATCCTTTGCGAGATATGGTCTCTAAAACTGAACACAATATTCCAAGTGAGGCCTCACCAGTGACTTGTACAATGGTATTATACTTCTTCTTTTCTGCTGGTAATTCCTCTCTGTATGCAATCCAGCATCCTTCTGGCTTTTGCCAACACCTTCTCACACAGTTTTGCCACTTTGAGATCCTCAGAAACAATCACTCCAAGGTCCTTCTCCTGATCCATTCACACCATCCTCTTGCCCCCTACTGCATACAAGTTTCTTGGATTTCTGTTTCCCAAGTGCATGACACTGCGCTTTTTACATTAAATCTTAAATGCCAAGCATTAGACCGTTCTTCCAGCTTTTGTAAATCTTTCCTCATATTATCCCGTAGAGGAGCCCATTCTGTAGAAAATTCTTGTGTCATCTGCAAAAAGATAGACATTTACATTCAGTCCTTCAGCAATATCACTCACAAATACATTGAACATTACCAATCCCAGGATCAAACCTCGGGGCACAATGCTAATCACCTTCCTTTTATCCGAGTGAGTACCGTTTATCATCATCTTCTGTCATCTGTCAGTCAACCAATTTCTGATCCATCCCCAAACTGTTGAGTTTATTGATAAGCCTCCTATGAGGAACAGTATCAAAGGCTTTGCTGAAATCTAGGTAGATCATATCCATCACATGCCCTTGATCTAATTCTCTGGTCACCCAGTCAAAGAACTCAATCAGATTTGTTTGGCAAGATCGCCCTTTGGTAAAACCATGTTGCCTCAGATCATTCAACCTGTTGGTTTCGAGAAAGTCCACTTTTCGCTCTTTCAGGAGCACCTCCATTACTTTTCCCATCACCAAGGTAAGGCTTACCGGCCTGTAGTTTGTCACTTCTTCCCTGTTACCACTTTTGTGAAGAGGTACCACATCAGCCCCTCTCCTGTGGAATTTCTCCTGTCCCCAAGGATCTATTAAAATCATCTTTTAACGGCCCCACAAGAACCTCTCTGAGCTCTTTCAATATCCTGGAATGTATCCCATCTGGTCCCATGGCCTTGTCCACTTTCACTTTTGCAAGCGGTTCTAACACATCATCTTCTGTGAATAGTGTGGTATCTACTCCATTCCCATTTGTATATTTTCTTTAGTAAAAACAAAACAGAAGTATTTGTTTAGCATTTTCACTTTTTCAATGTCACTTTCCAGAAATCCATTCCTGGCACTTTTGAGTCCTTTAATTCCATCTCTGATTTTCCCCCTCTCAGGAATATATCTGAAAAAACGTTTGTCGCCACATTTCACATCTTTAGACATCTTTTCTTCTGCCTTTGATTTTGCTATCCTTTTTCCTCTTGTTGTCTCTTTTAGTTTTATCCTGTATTCTTTTCAGTGTTCCTCTGTTTGCAAACTTCTGAATTTTCTTCAGGCTGTGTTTTTTGCCTTTATTTTTGCAGCCACTTCTTTGGAGTGCCAAATAGTTTCCTCTGTTAGTTTAGCCCACTGCAATTCTACTTCCCTTATCCCCTCCCACCCTGCCAATTCCTCCTTCAGGTACTTGTCCGTTTAACTGAAGTCAGTGTTTTTGAAGTCTAGGACTTTGAGCTTGCTGTGTAGACTCCTCCTTGGCTTTTATCTCAAACCACACCATGTGATGATCGCTGCTGCTCACATGGGTACCTACCTGGATATTCAACACGCTATCTCTGTTGGTGGGTACTAAATCCAGCATCGAGCTTTCCCTGGTCAGTTCTATCACCATTTGTATTAGTAATGCAAAACAAAAGAAGAGGCACGAAATGGCAGATGGACTATAGACCATAGAAGGAGAACTAAGGGAAGACAGGAAAGCAGAAGCTTCAGATCGGGACTAGCATGATCAGAGAATAAAATGGTCAGGCAGAAAAGGTAGAAAAAATAATCTTACTTTCATTTTATCTTTATCTTTATCTTTATTTAAAATTTGATAGACCGCTTTCCGTCGAAACATAAAGCGGTGTACAATAAAAGGTTAGCAATGCAAAGACAAGGAAAAGGAACGCCAAAATAGGATAGGAAAGTAAAAATATAAAAGCATAGACAAATAAAATAGACAAAGCAAAAGGAATGAACTTTGCGCTATCTTTATATTTTACACAGTATGGGGAACTGCAGCTCTTAATTATCTGATATTGCACTGTATGTGGATTCTGGCTTTTTGGCGTTTCAGTTTCATTTTTGTCTACGTATTTTTATTTTTACTTTAGGTTGTAGTCACTTCTTACTTGGTGTAAGTTTGTGTTCTGAGTGTGTGTTAACATGGAGTTTGTATATAGGGATCTATACTATACTGTAGTACTTTGACTTCTTCAGCTTTTCAAATATGTATATGTATGTTCTAGGGCCTGCTGCAGTATTTATAGTGCTGCTTTTTCTGGGTAGGCCCCTTGTATGAGTTTTGGAAGTTTATGCTGGTATGGTATTGTAGATTTGGCCTTCTAGATCTTAGGCAATTTTTGTAGGGTTTTATATTCGTTCCCAATATGCCTGGTACTGGAGAATGTTTGTTAGTGAGATGACCTGAATCAGATTTTTTTTAAATATATTGATTTCTATGGGTGAATGTCCTACTTCTGCTCTGCTCCCTTTGTCGAGGGAGAGGTTTCTGTGGATGGAGAATATATATTTAAAAAGAAAAAGTGTGAACCATAACGCAGTTTATAACAGAATAAAATTAGTTATTTGGTCTTATAAACTGTAATATGTTCTCACTTTTTCTTTCAGTTCCTTGGTGTGTGAGCAGCTTGCATTGTCCTTTGTTTTTTATGGAATATATATTTACATTAACACCATGCTGATCCAGTGCACAGTTTCAGGAGATGTTAGGGGTTGCCAAGCCCTTCTTGGTGTTTATGTTGGAGTAGGAGATGTGGTGTTACATAGAAACATAAATGCATGACGGCAGAAAACGACCATATGGCCTATCTAGTCTGCCTTTCCATATCAACTACAATAGTCCACTTTTTACCTTTAGAGATCCTCTGTTTTTATCCCATGCTTTCTTGAATTTTGATACTGTCCTCGTGTCCACCACCTCCAATGGAAAACTATTCCACGCATCTACTTCTCTTTCCATAAAGAAATATTTCTGTATATTACTCCTAAGTCTATCCCCTTTCACTTTCATCCTATGTCCCCTCGTAACAGAGCTTGCCTTCAATTGAAAAAGACCCTCCTGTACATTTATGCCACGGAGGTATTTAAAGGTCTCTATCATATCGCCCCTATCCTGTCTTTCCTCTGAAGTACTGAATACATATTAAAATCTTTAAGTCTGTCCTCATATGCTTCATAATGAAGATCTCTAACCATTTTAGTAGCCACCCTCTGTACCGACTTCAACCTGCTTATATCCTTTTGAAGGTGCGGACTTCAGAACTGCACATAATACTCCAAATGAGGTCACACCAGAGACTTATGCAGAGGCATTATCATCTCTTTTTTTCTGCTGGCCATTCCTCTCCCTATACACCCAATTATCCTTTTGACTTTCACAGTTGCCTTTTCTACCTGTTTAGCTACTTTAAGATCGTCAGATACAATTATACCAAAGTCCCGCTTTTTTTTTCGTGGACAGAAGTACCTCACCCGCTACACTATACAGCTCATTTAGATTTTTGCAGCGTAAATGTATGATCTTGCATTTTTTAGCATTAAATTAGTTGCCAAATTCTAAACCATTCTTCAAGCTTAGCTAGATCCCTCCTCATGTTATCGACTCCTTCCAGTGTGTCTACTCTAATGCAGATTTTGGTAGCATCCGCAAACAAGCAAACCTTACCTGACAGTCCTTCCACAATATCACTAACAAAGATGTTAAACAGAATCGGACCAAGGACAGATCACTGTGGCATACCAATGGTAACCTCCTTCTCCTCAGAGTCGGCTCCATTTACTTGTACTCTTTGTCGCCTCCCATTCAAACAATTTCTAACCCAATCAGTAACTTTAGAGTCCATCCCTAGGGTGCTTAGTTTGTTTATAAGTTGCCTGTGCAGAACGGTATCAAAGGCTTTACTGAAATCTAAATACACCACATCTAGGGCTCTCCCTGGTCACCCAGTCAAAGAAATCAATCAGATTTGTCTGACAAGACCTGCCTCTGGTGAATCCATGCTGCCTCGGATCATGCAATCCATTAGTCTCCAGAAACTTCACTATTCTCTCCTTTAGTAGCATTTTCAATAATTTACTAACCACAGAAGTTAGACTAACCGGCCTGTAGTTCTCAATGTCATCCTTACATCCACTTTTGTGTAAAGGGACCACATGTGCCTTCCTCCAGTCCTCTGGCACCACTCCCACCTCCAAAGAGGTATTGAAAAGGTCAGACAGTGGAGCCACTAGAACGTCCCCAAGTTTCCTCAGTATTCTTGGATGTATCCCATCCGAACCAATGGCTTTGTCTACTTTATGTTTAGCTCGTTTCTCGCGAACACGGTCTGAAAATCGTTCAAGATCCCTGTCGCTTCCGTCCCTATTTGTGGGTGTTTTCTGAGGTCCTGCTCCTGGCCCTTCATCTGTGAACACAGAACAGACATATTCTGCTTTATCCTCCACAATTCCGGCATA
This sequence comes from Ichthyophis bannanicus, assembly GCA_033557465.1. Lineage (NCBI taxonomy): Eukaryota > Metazoa > Chordata > Amphibia > Gymnophiona > Ichthyophiidae > Ichthyophis > Ichthyophis bannanicus. The sequence goes on along the minus strand of CM066036.1, from coordinate 339,562,852 downwards.
TTCTTCCCCTGCACCCTTGAGTCTGAGTGTTGGGCCACATAGTCCCTCATGTTTTTCAGAGGGTGGGAAGTGCTGTGTAGAGGCCACCGTTTTTCAGAGGGTGGGAAGTGCTGTGTTGGGATGCCAAGTTGCTCTTGTTTTTGTGGAAGTGGAAGATGCTGCATGGATGCTGTTGAATCCCTAGTTTGGCATATTTAGCAGCATGTTTTCAGGGTTCTGCATAGGTAACATATGAACATAAGAAATGCCATATTGGGTTACCGTTAGACTAAGGTCCATCAAGTCCAGTATCCTGTTTCCAAAGGTGGTCAATCCAGGTCACAAGTACTTGGCAGGTTCCCAAAAAGGCACACAGGTTCCACAATGCTTGATCCAAGGCAAGCAGTCAATTTCCCAGGTCCTCTTTAATAATAGTTTATGGACCTTTCCTCCAGGAACTTGTCCAAATCTTTTTTAAACCCAGCTACACTAACAGCTTTTACTGCATCCTCTGGTAACTAATTCCAGAATTTGATTATGCAGGGCTGCAGGCTAACTGCAGGGAGGCATTTACATCTCCCTGCAGTTACCACATTTCAAAGTGGCAAAACAGCTGCCGGTGTAACTAAGGTCACCCACTGAGGTGGCATTAGTTGCACTCCTGCTAGTTGCGCTGAACCATTATAATGTTATAAGATATGCCATACTGGGTCAGACCAAGGTCCATCAAGCCCAGTATCCTGTTTCCAACAGTGGCCAATCTAGGTCATACGTACCTAGCAGTTTCCCCAAAAGACACAGGTTCCACAATGCTTGTACTGGGTCAAGCATTCATATCCTGGGTCCCTTCTTAATAATGGTTTATGGACCTTTCCTCCAGGAACTTGTCCAAACCTTTTTTAAACCTAGCTACACTAACAGCCTTTACCACATCCTCCGATAACAAATTCCAGAGTTTGATTACACATTTAGTGAAAAAATATTTTATTTTATTAGTCTTAAATAGTTTACCCTGTAGTTCATTGCATGTCCCCTAGTCTTTCTATATTCTGATAATGTAAACAATCGATCTACGTTTACCCGTTCCACTCCGTTCATTAATTTATAGACTTCTATCATATCGCCCCACAGCCGTCTTTTTTCCAGGTTAAAGAGCCCTAACCTTTTTAGCCTTTCTTCATAGGAGTATCCTTCCATCCCCTTTACCATTTTGGTGGCTCTTCTCTGAACCTTTTCTAATATCGCAATATCCTTTTTAATATACGGAGACCAGAATTGCACACAATATTCAAGGTGCGGTCTCACCATGGAATGATATAGAGGCATTATAATATCTTTTGTTTTATTTTCCATTCCTTTCCTTATGATACCTAGCATTCTATTTGCTCTCTTGGTCGTCGCTGCACACTGGGCCGAGGGTTTTAACATGTTATCCACAATGACGCCTAAATCTTTTTCCTGGGTGGTGGTTCCTAATGTGGAACCTTGCATCATGTAACCATAGTTTGGGTTGTTCTTCCCTAGGTGCATAACTTTGCACTTGTCCACATTAAATTTCATCTGCCATTTTGATGCCCAGTCTTCCAATTTATGTGTCATCTGCAAATTTGATAACCTCACTCGTTATTCCACTTTCTGGGTCATTTATGAATATGTCAAAAAGCAGCGGACCCAGCACAGATCCCTGGGGAACACCACTATTCACCTTTCTCCATTGGGAAAATTGGCCATTTAGCACTACCCTCTGTTTTCTATCTTTTAACCAGTTCCTGATCCACAGTAGTACACTGCCTCCTATCCCATGACTCTTTAGTTTTTCCAAAAGTCTCTGATGAGGGACCTTGTCAAAGGCTTTCTGAAAGTCCAGATACACTATATCAACCGACTCACCTTTGTCCACCTGTTTATTCACACCTTCAAAAAAACAAAACAGATTAGTAAGACAAGATCTTCCTTGTCTAAAGCCATGTTGGCTGTCTCTCATTAGGCCATGACTATCTACATGCTGAGTAATTTTATTCTTTATGATGGTTTCTACCATTTTTCCCGGTACTGAAGTCAGGCTGTAGTTGCCCGGATCACCCCTGGAACCCTTTTTAAAAATTGGCGTTACATTAGCGATCCTCCAATCTTCAGGTATTAGAGATGATTTTAATGATAGTTCGCAGATTACTAATAGCAGGTCTGCAATCTCATATTTCAGTTCTTTCAACACCCTTGGATGTATACCATCCGGCCCAGTTTATCTCAGTTTATCTAATAGTTGTAATGCATTTTCCCGATGTATCGATATTTCCTTCAATTCTTCCGCACCTTTAAATACCACTTCAGTCATGGGTAAAATCCCCACATCTTCCTCAGTAGAGACCGAAGCAAAGAATTCATTCAGTCTCTCCGCTATCGTCTTGTCGCCTCTTAGTGCCCCTTTAACTCCTCTATCATCTAATGGACCAACTGACTCTCTCACAGGTTTTTTGCTACGAATGTACTTGAAAAAGTCTTTATTTTGTGTTTTTGCTTCTGCAGCAAGCTTCTTCTCAAATTCTCCCTTTGCCTGCTTTATCAATGCCTTGCATTTGACTTGCCAGTGCTTGTGCTGTTTGCAGTTTTTGTCGTTTGGCTCTTTTTTCCATTTCCTGAAAGATGATTTTTTGGCAACAACAGCCTCTCTGACCTCACCTTTAAACCATGCTGGCAGTTTTTTGGACTTCCTTCCACTTTTCTTAAAGCGTGGAATACCGCTGGTCTGGGCTTCCAAGATAGTATTTTTCAACAGCACCCAAACTTGATGTAAGTCTTTAACCTTTGCAACTGCTCCTTTTAGTTTTTTCTTAACTGTTTTCCTCATTTTTTTCATAGTCTCCCTTTCAAAAGTTAAAAAGTAGCACTGTGGATTTCCTTACTATCCCTCCTCCACTAATTAAATCAAAGGCGATCATGCTATGATCACTATTGCCAAGTGGCCCCAACACCCTTATCTCTTGCACTAGATCTGGTGTTCCACTAAGGACTAAGTCTAATATGGCTTCCCCTCTGGTCAGTTCATGAACCAGCTGCTCCAAGAAGCAGTCATTTATTTCATCTGCTAACAATGTAGATGCCTCTGTGTGAAAGTTCTTTCTCTTGCTTCACTCTGGGGCAGTACACACACCCCCAGCGGAGGCCTCAGGAGCCTTCCTTGCTGTGCTGTTCTTTGCTGCTTTGTGTGTTATTATTTGTTTACCTGGGTTTTGCTGTTTCCCCCCAGTACCTGCCCTCTCCATTGGGTCAGCGTTCCTCTGCCTGCCTGCCATTTGGGTTCCGCCCCCTCCCGGAAGTCCCGCAGCCGCGTGAACGCGGCCGCGTTCAGTGAGGTACGGTGCCTGAAGACTACAAAAGACAAGCGCCTGCGACGCTTGTCGCCGCGGCGCGCATCTGGGGCACGCGTCGGGGGCACGCACCTAAGGAGCACGACGTGCTCCTTAGGTGCGCTCCTTGGGGCCGCTCCGGGCGCGGAGGACGTGGAAGATCTTTTGCTACCATCATGCTGCTCGGTTTGGTTTTCACTTTATCTCTTATCCCCCAAGTATTTGGATTACTTTCCCCTTCTACACTGTTCAATTTATTCCCTGCAGTTGTTCCCGGTTCGGCTTTAGAACCTGCTCCGTCCTCCTACCCTTTCCCTTCTTCCTCTCTTTGCAATAGCGTTATGGTCTCTATCCCTGTGCATTGGGGCAGGCGGCAGGGGCGGCCCTGGTATGTGCGCTCTCGCTGTCCTGCCAATCTCCGTCCATGTTCTCTTTCTGTTTCTTCCTCTATACATTCGCTCACTATTTCTCAACCCCCCCTTGCCATTGGTCTACTAAATTGCCGGTCTCTACGGGCTAAGTCCCTTCTCATCCAGGACCTTATCCTTCAGTCTTCCTTCACTCTCACCCTTCTCACAGAAACTTGGCTTAAGGAGGGTGAGGATGCTCTCCTCACCCGCTGTCTTCCCCCTGGATTCTCGGCGGTTTCTGTTCCCCGCCTTGGGCGTTCTGGTGGTGGTGTTGCTGCCTTGCTCCACCCGGACCTCTCATTTACCCAACTCTCCTCCCCTCCACTTCTCTACCCTGAATCTCTTCTACTCTGTCTTCATACTCGCCCTCCCACTCATGTGCTCCTCATTTACTCCCCTCCTGCTCTACGTCCAGATCTCTGGGATTCTTTGCTCTCGACTATTACTGATGTGTCAATGGCCTTCTCTCAACTCCTCATTGCTGGGGACTTTAATCTCCATGTTGATGCTCCCACCTCCACCAGGGAGCACGCCTTCCTTTCTCTTCTTCGTAACCTATCCCTCACACAGCATGTTGTCCTCCCCACTCACCAAGCAGGCCATACTCTCGATCTCTTCCTAACCTCTTCTTCATCTTCTTTCTCTCTCTCTAATATTGGCTCTTTATCGCTCCCCTGGACAGACCATGTCTGCCTCTCTGTTACCTGTTCCTTCCCGGTGAACCCCCTTTCCCCCTCCTCCCCCTCCCCATCCCTGCCGACTCAGCTTCGGCGTACTATTACCCCTCTCGTTCTTCAGCAGTTTCCTCCGGCAGCTGATCTTCTGCCTTCTGACTTTTCTCTACTTTCCCCTACTTCCCAGGCTACTCTCTGGTCCTCCACCCTCTCCACTGCCTTGGACCTGGTGGCCCCTTTGCGACCCCGCCCTGTTAGACCCCGTCCCTCTCACCCCTGGTATCACAGTGGCCTTCGGCTGCTTCGGTCCCATCTACGCAGAGCTGAACGGCTCTGGCGTAAGGCCCCTTCCCCAGCTACTTTGGCAGTTTTCAATTCACACTACTCCTACTATCGTTCACAAGTTCACTCTGCTAAGCGCACTTATTTCTCTGATGCTATTGCTAAAGCTCCTAATCAAACCCAGCATCTCTACTCTGTCTTCCAATCCCTTGTCTCCCCATCCACCCCACACTCCAACTCCTCTGCTCCTTCTCTCCCTTCTACGTCGCAACTCGCTTCCTTTTTCAGTGGTAAAGTCTCCTTTCTAAGGGCTTCCTTGCCCTCTTGCCCGGCTCCTATTGATTCCCCCCCTCCTGTCTCTTCCCCTCCGCCCACTTCTCGGCTTTCTCACGTCTGGGCTTCTTTTGAGTTAATCACTGCCCCTGAACTCTTGCACCTTCTGTCTTCCTCCAAGAAGACTTTCTGCTCTCTTGATCCTATTCCCTCCTCATGGCTTCTTAACCCTGCTTTCGGTTTCCTCCCTTATATTCTCACTATGTTTAATACTAGTCTTTCCACTGGGGTTTTTCCTAAACCCTGGAAGCACGCTTTAATACGTCCCATTCTTAAGAACTCCTCACTTGATCCCTCACTTCCTGTCAGCTATCGTCCTGTTTCTAACCTCTCCTTTCTTTCCAAACTTCTGGAGAAGTTTGTATTTGCACAACTTTCCCACCACTTGGACTCTATAAATTTCTTGCACCCTCGTCAATCTGGGTTTCGTCGGGGTCACAGTGTTGAGACAATTCTCCTGGCTTTCACAAATGCACTGCATGTGGCACACGAAAATGGGGATATCTCGGTGGCTGTTGCTTTGGACCTTTCGGCCGCTTTTGATTTGGTAGACCACTCTCTTCTTCGCCGTCTGCGGGATGCGGGTCTTTGTAGTACAGTCCATCACTGGTTTCATTCTTTCCTCTCTTCTCGCTCTTGTGCGGTCATCTCTTCTCTCCCACCCCCCTCTCCCTCGGACTCCCACCCCCTTCCCTGTGGGGTTCCCCAAGGTTCGGTTCTTGCCCCCCTTCTTTTTAATCTTTTCCTGGCCCCTCTCCCTTCTTTGATCCAGCAATTTGGTGTCTCCACTTTCTCTATGCTGATGATATTCTTTTACTCTATCACACTTCTACTCTATGTCCTGATCTTGCACCCCTTAACTCCTGTCTTGCGGCTGTGGCTGATTGGTTAACACTCAACTGTCTCCACTTGAATCTCACCAAGACTGTGGCTATTTGGTTCTCGTATGGTAGTCCCCCACCATCACTAGCCCCTTCTTTTTCTGGCACTCCTGTACCTCTGGTCTCCACTTTTCGCTACTTGGGGGTGCACTTTGATTCTAACTTATCTTTCCATTCCCATATCTCTCAGGTAGCTAAAACCTCTTTTTTCTTTCTGCGACGAGTTCGTTCTGTTCGTCCCTTTCTTTCCCCTTCAGCTCTTGTCACTCTAGTACTCTCTCTGGTTCTGTCCCGCGTCGATTTCGCCAATTCCCTTTTCATTGGTCTTCCTAAGAATCAACTTTCCCGCCTCCAATGTATTCAAAACACTGCTGCATGCCTTGTCACTCACTCTTCCCACCGAGATCATATCACTCCTTTGTTATTCCACCTCCATTGGTTGCCAGTTCCTTTCCGTGCTATGTACAAAATACTGACCTTGGTTCACAAAGCTTTCCATGATAGCACTCCACAATACCTCACGGATCTCCTTTTTTTTCACTCTCCCAGGCATACCCCCCGCTCATTTCACCTGAATCGTCTTACCCTCCCCCTTCCCCCTCTCGTGCTCACCTTCAGTCCACTCGCTCTACTGCCTTCTTCTTCGCTGGACCTGCCCTTTGGAATGCCCTTCCCTCCTCCCTCCGTCTAGAACCCCAACACTCTACCTTTAAGCAGGATCTAAAAACCCATTTGTTTTCTTTGGCTTTTGATGTTCCCCCTCCTTTTGTATGACTCCTACCCCCCTTCCTTTTGTTTTATTTTAAGCCTCTCTCACTGTTGTCTTCTGTCTATTCTCTCTGTCATTCATCTGTCCTATAATATATTGTACATTTCCTTTCCTTTTTATCGGCTTATAGCCATTTTACTGGTTTTTAATTTACTGTACACCGCCTTGATTTTGTAGAAAGGCGGTTTTTATCAAGTAATAAACATAAACATAAACATACCCATGCTGTCACCTATGTGCACAGTGCCTGGTGGGGCCAGCAGGGCATAACATAGCATGTGAGGCACACCGTTGGGGTGGCGCACGCCGTGGTTGTCATGTCCACCTATTGTGTTATGCGCCCTACCCAGATATCGCGGTCTGGATGTCCCTGCACGCCTATCATGCCGTCACTCAGCACTGTGCAGGTATGGAGTCCTCCGGTGGTGAGCTGTCACGCAGATATTTGTAGTGTCGCACCCAGGGCCTATGCATGTAACAGATATGCCTTTGGATGGGGCATGGTCCCACTGTGTGCTCTATCTGCGTATTCATAAGAGGACCTATGCAGGTAAGCAAATGCCGCCTTATCGCATTGCTTCTTCATGATGGCTGACAAGGCACCAGCAGCAGCAAAATGCATAAGGACGGCGAACTTCACTCCATCCGAGACAGTCATGGCCTTGGGGCTCATCCTGCAGCAGCACACCACCCTCTTTATTTATTTATTTAACAATTTTTCTATACCACCTTTTCATTTAATCAAGGCGGTTTACATTAACTTCAACTTACCCAGTACCTCTCCGATTTATTAACCTTCCATATTCCCACTCGCAGCCTTCGATCCATCCATGTCAACCGTCTTCACCTCCCAGCTCCCTCCAAAGCTCACTTACAATCTACCCGGAAATCAGCCTTTTTCTATTTGGACCCCTCCCTCTGGAACTCGCTTCCCACTTCCCTCCAACTAGAAGAATCCTACCCCAAATTTCGTTCCCTTCTTAAAACCCATCTTTTCTCCTTAGCTTTTAATGTTTCTCTATGAATCTCCTCTGACCCCCCTTTTCTTTCTCGCTTGCTGTCCTTACCTCTTGTCTCCTGTACCTCTCAGATTATTGTAACTTCTTTTTCCTTTTCTATTTCAAAATTATTTTGTACTGTAAACCGCCCCGATGTAATGGGGGGCAGTATATCAAATATAAGTAAACAATAAACAATAAACTTTTATATAGAACTTGCAATTGTAAACAGTAACATCAAAACTTCAACAATCTCATAAGAGTTTCTATGTAGAACAAAGGGGAGGGGTCAGATGGGAGTTCCGAAACTAAACTTATATACATCGTAACAAGAGTGATGGGAGGATGAATGGTGCAGATAGTGTAACTTGTGTAAATTGGCGTGTGGAGTGGAGTGGGCATGGTACCATGTAATGATTAGTGTGATTGGGGGTCTTCATTGAATTGTTCAATGAATAGGGAGGTTTTGAGTAACTTCCGGAAATCTTTTATGTCAGTTGTGGATCTTAGCTTTTCAGGGAGTGCATTCCAAATAGCGGGGGCAGCAAGAGAGAAAGCCCTCATAGATGTGGATTTATTGTTTTTGGTGAACAGACTGGGGGTTGGTATGGTGTTTTTAGTGCTGTTCCTGTCAGGTCTTTTACTTGCTTTGGTGCCGATGAGCTCTTGTAGTATTCCTGCTGACATGTTATTTTTAATCTTGAAGATGGTGAGTGACGATTTATATTTTGCCCGTGAAGAGATTGGTAGCCAGTGCAAATCATGTAGAATGGGAGTTATATGGTCTTGTTGTGAAGCACCAACAATAATACGGGCAGCTGTGTTCTGGACTAGTTGAAGGGGTCAAGTGGATTGTTTGGGTAGACCTTGGAAGAGGAGATTACAGTATCCAGCACAGGTATAATGATGGCCTGGCATACTGTACGGAAGTGTTCTTTATTGAGGAGAGGTTTTAGTCTTCGGAGCATTGCTAGTTTGAAGAAGGAGGTCTTGGTCGTCTTGTTGATATGCACTTAAAGGGTAAGTTGTTTGTCTAGTATCACTCCAAGGTACCGAACTTCGTCTCTTATTGTGATCGGTATATTTGAGATGTTGATAGAGGTAGGAGGGGTGAATGTGGATTCCCGTGTAATGATGATCACTTCAGATTCTTTTATGTTGATGTCCAAGTTTTTGTTAGTAAGCCAGGTCGTCATTTCTTGTATGCAGGTTGATATAGTGGTATAGTCTGTGGCATCCAGGTGGATTGGGGTATATGCCATGATGTCATCGGCATATATGGCATATTGTATCTTGTATTTGTTAAATATTTTGCACATAGGCTGAATGTAAATATTGAAGAGGAGAGCAGATAGTGAGGAGCCTTGGGAAACTCCTTGAGTTGTGCGGAAGGGTGCTGAGGTGAGGTTACCGGATGTTACTCTCTGTTGTCTGTCTTCGAGGTATATGATTGAAACCATTTGATGGTGGTGTCTTGGAGGCCAATCTTCATTAGGTGCTTCAGTAGGATCTGATGGGAAACTATGTCAAAGGCGGATGATATGTCGATAAAAGTTAGTAAGAAGCCTTTCTTTATCTTGTCTATTCCTTTGAGTAAGTTATCAAATAGATGTGTGAGAAGTGTCTCAGCACCATGGTTTGGGCGGAATCCGTGCTGGTGGGGATCCAGTGGGGCATATTTGTCGATATGGTCTTTAAGCTGTCTCTGAACAATCTTTTTGGTTATTTTTGCCAGGAATGGGAGGCTAAATATTGGGTGGTAGGCTGAAGGATCGATATTATTAGTTGAGGTGGTTTTACGAATAGGGCGGATAGTAGATTGCTTGAGTGCTTTAGGCATTTGGCCCTGAGTGAGAGAGGTGCTTACTATCTTTTGAATGTATGTGCTAAGGTCTTCTTTGGTGGATTTAATCCAAGTCACCGGGCAGGGGTCCGATGAAGAAGTGGCGGTGTTTAGAGTGGTGATAGTTTGTGCTATTTCTTTGGTTGATGGAATGCTGAAGTTCTTCCATTGATTGGTAGTAGTGGAGCTAGCATCTATAGATGGTGTGTCCATAAGAGAGGTGTTCTTTTGGGGTGTGGTGTGATTGGGACTGTTCTTGGATATTAGAAAATCAGCAAAGGTTTGAGGGTGAATCTTGCTTTCATCCTTCATGGTCGGGTCATTCGTGAGAGTGCAAACAATGTTAAAGAGCTCCTTGGGTTTGTTACAGGCTTTTAGAACAAGGTTTGTGTGGTATTGTTTATGTTTGTTTATTAGATTATTGTATTCTGTTTGCATCTCCTGGTATTGCTTCAATGTAGTTTCTGATTTGTTAAGTTTCCAGCAGCGTTCCGGTTGATGTAGTTTCCTCTTGGATTCTCTTCTTGTGTTAGAATACCATGGTGTAGATCTAGGTCTGTTTTTGTTGTGGTGTGAGCTCTCTCGAGGTGGGAGTTGAGATGCGGCAAGGATGGTGGTATTTCATGCATTGACAGCCTCGTCCAGGTCGGTGAAGTCTTGGTGTAGGGACTGCATGGTGTCTTTGAGGAAATGCTCTTTGTTAAAAGCTTTGAAGCGTCTGGTTGGCTTTTCATTTCTCTGAGATGTCTGTTGGGTATTGTGGTGGAGCTCGAATAATATAGCATGGTGATCTGACCATGGTATTGGTGTGGTTTTAGGTGGTGTCATGAGACCATGATCTATGGTGTTAGTTGGCACGTATATGCGATCTTGTATAGAGCTAGAGTGATGGGATGGACCCGTGAGGACTTGCTTGAGGTGAATGGATTCCATTGCTTTTTGAAAAGCCATTTCAGGTGTTGTGGATGCAGATATGAGATTCAGGTCTCCTAGAATAATAAGAGTCTTGTGAGGGGAGTTAGCTGCGTTTATCATATCTAGAATGTTGGATGTGTTCTCTGTTGGGGCGTTGGGGGGTCAGTGGATGAGGCAGATGGATAGATACTTATTTTCTGTGCTAATGATGTCACAGTGTTCAGAGCTTTTGGAGGTTGACGTCTTGAGCCTTAGGTCTGATCGGGTGAGAATTAGTACTCCACCTCCCCATTCGTGGGTTCGGGGGACAGTTGCATGCTGTGAATGTGGGCGGTGTTATTTGATTCAGTATCACCTGGTCTGAATTCTTAAGCCATGATTCAGTAATGCATAAGATGTCAGTGTTGTTTTCATGGATGTGATCCATAATAGTGTTTGTTTTGTTGCATATTGATCTTGCATTTATCAGGCCTATGGTTATGCAAGTGGTATGTGAGGAGTGTGATTGAGATGTAGATGTATGTGAGGATGGCTCTATTTGAATGTACCTGGTAGGTCTCTTGCTGGGATGTTTGTAGGGAGCAGATTTGTAGATAGGTTGGTATATGGTAGGGAGGAATGTTACATAGATAGGGGAAGCTTGTAAGGCTGTAATGGAGGCAGTGTAGTAATAAGCATTTGTTCGGTGAGAGCATAGGATAATTAATATGAAAGCATACATCTGATGGAAGAACATCCGTTTGTACATTTGAGGTCTGCACAGTAGTTTGTGGGTCTTGTATGCGGGGAGAGCAAGCTGAGGTAGTGGTTCAGTGTTGGCGTCCACCATGTGGAGTAAGTTATTCACCACTTGTGAGACCCTGTGCAACAGTTGGAGCAGTGGTGCTGGAGTCTTGATTGGCAGTGTGAAGAGCTTAGTATGGGTCTTTCCTTGTGCGGTACAGTTGGAGAAGTGATCTGTCCAACTTGTCAGTGTTAGCTTGAAGGATGGATTTTTCTTGCGGAGTGTGTCAGTTCACGCCACAGGACTCCTGCCTAAGGGCGAGGCCCTCAGGCATGGGACCGCCAGGCATGGGCGCGCCTCGGGGTGCTCAGCTGCTTTAAAGTTAGTCCACAGACCTGGTTGGTCCTAGGGGTGGTGACCGGAGAGGAGCACTTCTTCCCGCTCAACTCCCCGATGCCGATCAGGTCAGCGGCGGTAGTCCAGAAGGTGCGGTGCGTCCTCTACCCGTCTCGTGGCGCTCAGCTGTTTTAAAGTTAGTCCACAGACCTGATTGGTCCTTGGGATGGTGATTGGGGAGGAGCACGTCTTCCCTCTCAACTCCCCGATGCCGATCAGGTCAGCAGCGGTGGTCCGGAGGGTTCGGCACTTCCGCTTCCTGTCTCGGGGCGCTCAGCTGCTTTAAAGTAAGTCCACAGATCTGTTTGGTCCTTGGAGTGGTGATCAGGGAGGAGCACTTCTTCCCACTCAACTCCCCGATGCTTTGCGGCTGAGGATGCCAGCGCCCAGCAGGCAGCGTGGCAGGACATTGCAAACAGTCAGTGTGGTACACCACCACAACCAAGAAGTGGAGGACCTCAAGAAGAAGTGGCGCTGGTCCATTAGGTTGCAAGGAGAAAAGGACCAGCAACAGCAGGCTGCCACCTGTGCAGCAGTGCAGCCTCACCCCACTTGAGGAGCAGGTGCTGCAGAATGTGGAGGAGGTCACTGTCGCAGGGGTTCCAGGCTTTGACAGCTCCACCACAGGCACACAGGGACTAGGGGTGCTCCATAGTCCAGATGTGGCTGCGACAGCCATGTTTGTGTCTCTACCGTGCCTCCATCCACTCAGTCCATGCCTGTCCATCTGTTAGACCATGGGTGCTGCGTGGGGTGGGTACAGTGTAGGCCATGCATTACCTACTGGTTCTGTGGTGGACTGGGTACCACCCCTCAGGCCATTCCAGCATGCCATGTCACTAACCTCTGCCACCTTTGCTCTCCTACAGACCCGCCAGGGATACTGCCTTCCAAGCCTGGGACCTATGCACCAAAGGGAGCCTCACAGCCCACCATGGAGGATGCCAGTGACCAGTCAGGGTGCAGGGCCTTCAATGCCAGCCAGCAATGCGGAGCGGCCCACTGCGATGGCCAGTGCAGAGGAGCTGTTGTGTTCACCACCCAGGGCGAAGGGGCAGGCCAGTGTGACCACCAGTGTTGTGGGGCTAGCTGCAGATGACACACCACTTGCCTGCTACAGTTCGCCATCCTGGAGGAGCCAGTGGGTGCAGGGAGAGATGACCTGGACCAGGAGCTACGACAGGAGGGTATGTGCCTGGTGGCAGTCACTGATGGCATACTGTCCAAGTTGCAGGGAATCTGGCTGAACCTGCAGGTTGCAGAACAGGCAAGGGAGGCTGAACATGAGGAGTGGTGGGACCACAGACTGCACATGGAGCACACCAGGAGGGGCACCTACAGCTGATGTGGGAGATAGCAGCATACCAGGCATCTATCGCTGGCTCCCTGCGCAGTTTGGTGGGCCTCATGCAGGTATAGGGGATGAGTGCTGGGGCCGCCAGCGCAACAGCACAGCCACCTGATAGCCCTGCGCCATGTCCTTCAGACTACCCTGCTGGGGAGGGTGGTGACACCGCTAGCACGTCCTCCAACAATGCTCCACTGCATTGCAGTGCACGTGTTAGCAAGCACCTATAGCCAGCAGAGCCCTGAGGAAGGGGGATCATATGGGGGAAATAAAGAACACTCTAACACAATGGGTGGTAATGGGCACTTTATTGTATCCTTCAGCACACATTACATGATACTGGGCACATAAATGGTGATTGTGTGAGTCCAACCCTGGTGCTGATGCAGGGCAGTCAACTCAAAAGCTTTCCCGTATCACCCACGAATGGTGGGACAGTGCCCTGGCCTGCTGCTGGCTCCTGGACTCTGCACAATTACCATCTGCTGCCTCTGCAGTCTCCCACTCCTCCACATCTGCTGGCTTTGGATCCGGCACTCCACCCATCCATACCAGGTTGTGGAGTATGCAGCATGCAGCAAATATCTGGCATAGCTGTTTTGGCTGTAGAGAAGCTGCCCACCACTCCTGTCGAGGCACCAGAAGTGACTCTTCAGCACCCCAACTGCATGCTCCACAACTGCCTGTGTCTGCTGATGGGTGCTATTCTACTACTCCTCCTGCTGAATTGTGGGGTGGCACACTGGGGTCAGCAGCCAGGTCCTCAGGGGTTATCCATGATCAACTGTGGGTGCAATGTGAGCTGTGAGCATCTGCATTGGGACTTGCATTGGGTATAGTCTATGGGCTGCCATGGACAGCATGCAGTGGTGCTCATGTGGTATGATATATACAGTACACATAAATCATTGCCTGTTTGCAGTACCCATAGCATCAGTCTGCAGCAGGCATCCATTCTGGGCCTGTCCTGGGGCTCACACATGTGCACACTCACCTAGCAGCCACACATCTCCAAGCAGTTCCCCGGCTGCTGCCTGTCCCAGGATGGATTGTGTGAGGACAAATGCATCATGGCAGGACCCTGGATAGCAGGCACACACATCTGTAAAGTCCATGTTGGCATCCACAATGACCTACATGTTCATCAATGTGTACCCATGCCTGTTCCGGTATGCCCTCTGCTCCAGCCATGGTGCCTGCAGCATTGATGAGAAACCAGCAACACTGTAGAATACTTGCCGCCTCTTCTGTGTCTGGGGGAGGGCTATGAGGTGGCACATCCTTCGCAGTAGGGCCCTGGTGAATGTTCCGATGCAGTGGCTGGCAGTGGGTTGCGTGATTCTGACAGTCACCCCTACCACATGCTGGAAACTGCCAGTTGCAAGGAATCCCAGGGCAGTGGTCACCATCATGGCCACCGGCAGGGCCTGGCTTCTGGATGTGGAGGGCCCCAGGTCCACGCTGCTATGCTGCACAACTCAGTTATCGCTGTATCTCTGGTAAACCTCCTCCTCTGTCAGTTGCAAATAGCTCACCCTGGGCCTGTGTACACATGGGACATGGTACCTGCGTATCGGGTACTGGGCCACTGTCTGCTGCTGGGTCTGCACTGCCTGTTGTATCCTCCGCTATGCCCAGGCACGGCGTGCACATCCCCAACTCTGGATCATCATGTGCATGGCCCACATGGCCTCTCTGCCTGCCCAGCAACACTTTACATCTGCCCGGTTTGGATGCAGGCTTGTTGAAACACAACTCGCTTTCCTGTGCCCTGTTCCGCCACTATACGGGTTTGTGGCTCACTATCAGCGGTCTGACTGGTTTTTGTCACTTCAGGCTACGTGGTTAGTGACGTTCAATGTAAGCACACACGGGTTTCATAAATCCTCTTTACGTAGGTTTCACCATGTCATTCCCCTGTTCTGCCCCAGGCTTCATGGACTAGCGTTGTATGGGTAGCTGGGCCTCAACGATTCAAGCCGCCTTGTTGAATATGTGGCTTACTCAGTTATGGCAGTTTTCCACGGGTAAGGCTGGCACTTACCCATGTAGCACCTGCCTAGACCTTTGAATATCGGGCCCAAAATTGTGCTGTGGTTCTCGCTCTTTTAGTTCCTTAGTGTGCAAACATCTTGCATTTCCTCCATATAATCTAATCGGCTTTTTGGTTTGGTTCAGTCCCTGATTGAAGTTTTACGAAAGCCCTACCCCACCACTATGGGTGGGGGTGGAATGCCATCTCATCCCTCGCCTCAGACAGAAGACTGCCTTGAGCCACTCCTGGGCTTATCAATAAACTGAACAGCCTGGGGATGGGTTCCAAGATGGTGCACTGGATCAGAAATTGGTTGACTGACAAATGACAGAATGTGATGGTAAACAAAACTCACTCGGACAAAAGGAAGGTGATTAGTGGTGTTCCTCAGAGATCAGTCCTGGGACCGGTACTGTTCAAAGTATTTGTGAGTGATATTGCTGAAGGACTGAATGGAAAGGTCTGTCTTTTTGCAAACGACATGAAAATTTGCAACAGTGGGCTCCCCTGAGGGAGTGGATAACATAAGAAAAGATCTACAAAAGCTAGAAGAATGGTCTAATGCTTGGCAGTTAAGATTTAATGTGAAGTACAGTGTCATGCACTTGGGATCCAGAAATGCAAGGGAATTGTATGTGATAGAGGACGAGAGGTTGGTGTGCACAGATAGGAGAAGGACCTCGGAGTGATTGTTTCTGAGGATCTCAAGGTAGCGAAAAAATGTGACAAGGCAGTGGCCAAAGTTAGGATACCTGGTTGCATACAGAGAGGATTACCAGAGAGGAGAAGGTACTAATGCCACTGTACAAGTCACTGGTGATGCCTCACTTGGAGTATAGTGCTCAGTTTTGGAGACCATATCTCACAAAGGATACAGAAAGACTGGAAATGGTTCAGAGGAGGGCGACCAAAACTATTTGGAGCCTGTACCAGAAGATGTATACAAAGAGACTTGGAGACCTAAATATATATACGCTAGAGGAGAGGAGGGATAGGAGAGATATGTTACAGACCTTTAAATACTTAAAGAGTATTAATGAACAAACAAACCTTTTTCAAAGTCAGGGAAGCTGTAAAACTAGAAGGCATAATATGAAGCTGCAAGGGGTTAAACTGAAAGCAAACGCCAGGAAATACTTTTTCACTGAAAGGGCGGTGGATGCTTGGAATGCCCTCCCAATGGAAGTGATGGGGGCAAATACAGTGACAGAATTCAAAATGTCATGGGACAGACATAGTGGATCCCTTTGTAGCAACAGGATAAAATCAAAATATTCTTAACTATCTGTTATATCTTAATAAATAGGGGTGACCTGCACGAAGCAGCAGGTGCACCTACTCTTGCCACCTTGCTGGGCAGATTAGATGGACAATGCTGGTCTTTAACTGCCATCATATACTATATTATGTTACTATGAAGAGTCCTTTTTGATCTTCGGGAAGAGCATGAGGAAGGAAGAGGAGGGAGGGGGCACTGAGGTTGACTGAAGCTTGAAGAATCCCTCCAAATTCCGTTACGAATCTTCAGGCTACTCAACATGTCCTTAGCAAGATAAAGGCAGGAAGCTGAACCAATTTCCCTCCTCCTATGGCATCCAAAAAATAGCACTGGTTTTAAGAGTGACCCTAGTGGAGCCCCCCACATCACACTCTAGTGAGAAATCCACCATCATGCATAATTGCTCACGACCAAAATCAATCTTTCCTCGCAATCTCCCCTAAATCTTTACAGATTCTCACAGAGCGGAAAACATGCACCCACGATTTGCTGGAGACAACGAATTATTGAAGTCTCCCTCTGGTGGTTCTGACTAATAAGAAGAAATTTTACTTAGTGATAATTTCCTTTTCTGGAATCTGCTAGACCAGTCCAGACTAATGGGTTGTGTCCCCCTGCCAGCAGATGGTGAGACAGAGAAAACTTCCCAATGCTTTGTGACATCACCCTTGGTATAAAAACCCATTCCCCAAGGGGAGCCTCAGTATAACCATAACAAGCAGCAGGAGTTCATACAGCCAAGGAAGCACAAAACCAGACCAAAAATGAGTTCATAAACAACTAACTCTTTTAACAACAAACTAAATTGAATAATGTGAAACAGGACTCGAAGACCAAGGAAGTATGTACATGGCGAGGTACAGCAACATCACCGATATGTAAAGAGAGTCTTAGCTAGGCGACAAACTAAACAGTTTAGAGAGGCGGATCCTGGACTGGTCTAGCAGGATTCCAAGACAGGAAACTATCAGTAAGTAAAATTTCTCCTTCCAAATACATCCTGCTAGACCAGTCCAGACTAGTAAGGAGTACCATAGCTAACCACTCCAGAGTAGGATGAAACTGTTGCAGCGAAGTCAGAGGCTCCGAAGCAAGTTGCTTCTCGAGCTTGGACATCCAAGCGATAGTGACTGCAAATGTAGAGAGGGAAAATCAAGTGGCTACCCTGCAAATATCTAAAGGCCTTGGAGATAGCCTGGGCCCACACAGAATGCACCCGAAGACCTACGGGCACAGGTTTGTTCAATAAAATATAAGCTGACTCAATGGTCTGCTTGATCCAGCGTGGACAGGTCACTTTGGAAGCGGCCACTCTTTTTCGTTGACCAGAAGCCAGGACAAAAAGGTGATTGGAGAGACGAAACGTATTAGTGAGTTTGAGGGTAGGAAGAAGGGGAGGAGGAGTGGCACTATATGTAAAAAATAATATTAAAACTTTGGAACTACAGAGCTTAAAAGGGAGAGAGGAGGCACTGTGGGTGAACCTAGAAAGAGGGAAAGAGGAAGAGGAAGAGGTGGACGGAGAGTTGATTGAAGACATACGCAGAATTGCTAGGAAAGGGGAAGTGCTACTGATAGGGGATTTCAATATGCCAGATGTTGATTGGCACATTCCTGTGGCAGTATCATCTAGAGGTAAGGAGATCCTGGACTCTACAGGCAGAACTATTCAGACAAATGGTAACAGAACCCACACACGAAGGGGCCATACTGGACTTGGTGCTTACAAATGGTCAAAGTGTTTCTGATGTTATAGCGGGAGATCATTTTGCATCCAGTGATCACCAGATGGTGTGGTTCAGTATTAGGGCTAGGGCTGTTAAAATCCATTCAAAAGCAAGGGACTTAGATTTTAGGAAAACTAACTTTGCCAAGATAGGCCGATACCTCGGAGTCGTTAGCGGGATAGGAACAGCTGGGGGATGTAGAAAAACAGAGGCCAAAACTGAAAGGGGATATTTAAAGGGCAACCAATCTTTTTGTTAAAATGGTAAATAAAGGTAAAAGGAAAAGAAGACTGCTATGGTTTTCGAAAGAAGTAGCTGAAAAGGTGAAGAAAAAGAGGGAGGCCTTCATAAAATACAAGAGATCACGGAGAGATCACGGAGAGAGGAAGACAGGCATCTATATTTGGAAAAACTTAGAGAAGCTAGCAAAGTAGTCAGGAAAGCAAAGATTCAAAAAGAGGAGGAAATAGATAATGCAGTTAAATGGGGGGATAAGACATTTTTCAGATATGTTAGTGTGAAGAGGAAGGGCAAAAGTGGTATTGTCAGACTCAAGGGTGAAGGGGAGGAATATGTAGAAGCTGATGAGGATAAAGCGGAATTGCTTAACAAATATTTCTGTTCTGTGTTCACAGATGAAGAACCAGGAGCAGGACCTCAGAAAACACTCACAAACAGGAACAGAAGCGAGGGGCATCTTGAACAATTTTCAGAAGACTCTGTTCGTGAGAAACTAGCTAAACTTAAAGTAGACAAAGCGATTGGACCGGATGGGATACACCCTAGAATACCGAGTGAATGTGGGGACATTCTAGCAGCTCCACTGACTGACCTTTTCAATGTCTCGTTGGAGTTGGGAGTGGTGCCAAAGGAATGGAGAGAGGCACATGTGGTCCCTTTACACAAAACCGGAAGTAACGATGTGGTTGAAAACTACAGGCAGTTTAGTTTAACTTCGGTGGTGAATACATTTTTGGAAGTGCTGCTGAAAGAAACAAAGTGAGGTTTCTGGAGTCCAGCGGATTACAGGATCCAAGGCAGCATGGATTCACCAGAGGCAGGTCTTGTCAGACAAATCTGATTGATTTCTTTGACTGGGTGACCAGGGAGTTGGACTGAGGGAGAGCCCTAGATGTGGTGTATTTAGATTTCAGCAAAGCCTTTGACACCGTTCCTCACACTCGACTTATAAACAAACTGAGCACCCTAGGGATGGACCCTAAAGTTACTGCTTGGGTTAGAAATTGTTTGAATGGGAGGCGACAGAGGGCACAGGTAAATGGAGCTCACTCTGAGGAGACGGAAGTTACCAGTGGTGTGCCCCAGGGATCTGTCCTTGGTCCAATTTTTTTTAACATCTTGGTTTGTGATATAGCGGAAGGGCTGTTGGGTAAGGTTTGCCTCTTTGTGGATGATACCAAAATCTGCAATAGAGTAGACACCCAGGAAGGTATAGATAACATGAGGAGAGATCTAGCTAAGCTTGAAGAATAGTCTAGAATTTGGCAGCTGAGATTTAATGTTATAAAATGCAAGGTCATGCATTTGGGCTGCAGCAATCCAAGGGAGCAATATAGTATAGGGGGTGAAGTACTTTTGTCCACTAAAGAAGAGCAGGACCTAGGCGTGATTGTGTCTGATGATCTTAAAGTAGCTAAACAGGTAGAAAAGGCGACAGCAAAAACTAGAAGGATGCTTGGGTGCATAGGGAGAGGAATGGCCAGCAGAAGAAAGGAGGCGATAGTGCCTCTGTAAAAGTCTTTGGTGTGACCTCATTTGGAGTATTGTGTGCAATTCTGGAGACCGCACCTTCAAAAGGATATAAACAGACTGGAGTCCGTACAGAGGGTGACTACTAAAATGGTTAGTGGTCTTCATTATAAAGCATATGAGGACAGACTTAAGGATCTTAATATGCACAGCTTAGAAGAAAGGCGGGATAGAGGTGATATGATTGAGATGTTTAAATACCTCCATGGAATAAATGCACATGAGGAGAGCCTCTTTCGATTGAAAGCAAGCTCTATTATGAGGGGACATGAGATGAGGGTGAAAGGGGATAGATTCAGGAGTGATATGCAGAAATATTTCTTTACGGAAAGAGTGGTGGATCCATGGAATAGTCTTCCAGTGGAGGTGGTAGAGATGAGGACAGTATCTGAATTCAAAGAAGCATGGAACAAAAACAGAGGATCTCTAAAGGAAAAAAGGGAATGTTGTAGTGGTTGATATGGAAGGACGGACTAGATATGCCATATGGTCTTTTTCTGTCGTCATGTTTCTATGTTTCTATAACACCCGAATATTGCTCCTTAAAAAAGGAAAGAAGCACGACTGATTGCTTGACATGGAAATCTGAAAGAACCTTAAGCAGAAAAGAGGGCACTGTTCGAATGGTAACCCCCTCCAAGGAAAAAGACAGAAAAGGATCCCAGAAAGAAAGTGTCTGGAGCTGCGAAAAGTGCCATGCCAAAGTGACTGCTATAAGAAAAACAGTTTTGAGAGTCAAGTCTTTGAGAGATGCCCTTTGGAGAGACTCAAATGGGGCATGGGTGAGCGCGTGAAGCACTAAAGACAGATCCCTAGAACGGACGATTGGACGAATTGGAGGCCTTAGGGAGCAAACGCCCTGCAGAAACCGGGAAACGTCTACATGAGAAGCAAGAGATCGCACATGGAGAGGTCACCGAAAGCATGTCAAGGCTGCAATATGCACCTTTAAAGAATTAAGAGCGAGACCCTTATCAAATCTGTCCTGAAGAAAGGAAAGAATGTCTGGAATATCAACTTGCCAAGAGGAGAGAGATCTCTTAGAACACCAAGATGTCACTCAATAGCCAAGCTGTAAGCGAGTAAGGAGTGGGGTCATCCATGAGAACCGGCCCCTGAAGCAGGAGACCACTCCGGACACTGAGAGGTAGGGACACTTCCTGCTGGAGGCGGAGGAGATCAGCATACCATGGTTACTGAGGCCAATCCGCAACCACCAGCACTACCCATCTGGAGTGTGACTCTATCTGATGGAGTACATGGCCAATTAGTGGCTATGGAGGAAAGATGTAGATAAGCGAGGACCAGATCTGAACCAGAGCATCTAGGCCATGAGAGTTCAGTTCCTTTCGACAACTGAAAAAGATTGACATCTTGGCATTGGAAGAAGTGGTCATTAGATCTAGAGTTGGCTGAACCCAACAATGCACAATGTTCGCAAACGTCCACAGAGCTAGCTCCCACTCACCGGGTTTCTAGGATATGACAACTCAGGAAATCCACTTCAATGTTCTCCATTTCCGCAATGTGCTGTGCAGAGAGAGCCAGGAGGTTGTATTCTGCCCAGAGAAATATAAAAATCATTTCTAGGGCCACTATGAGACATTTGGTCCTGCCCTGTCTGTTGAGATAAGTCACAGTGGTGGAATTGTCAGAAAGTACTCGGACTGCTCACCCTGGAGGTGGGACTGAAAGAAGAGTAGAGCCAGACGAACTGCCCAGGCTTTGAGGCGATTGATGGTCCAAGAGGCTTCTTGAATGGACCAAGATCCCTGCGCTGCCTGACCCTGGCAGTGTCCTCCCCAATCTGCAAGGCTGGTGTCCATGGTGACTACCACCCAATGTGGAATTTCCAAGGGAATGCCCTTTAGCACGTGATGAGGACAAAGCCACCAGCAAAGACTGTGGCGAACCACTGAAGAAAAGGGTAGACAAATCTGGGTGGATCTGGGACAAATCTGGGTGGATGGGATAACAGGAGAGAGTACTGGAACAGACGCATGTGAGCATGGGCCCAGGGGACTATGTCGAGAGCAGAAGCCATGGTGCTGAGACGTTGTAGGTAATCCCAGGCAGTGGGAGCTGCCAGGCACCGGAAGGCATGGACCTGAATGCAGAGCTTCTTGCATCTGTCTTAAGAGAGGAAGACGTGACCCATTCTTGTGTCGAAGCGGGCACCAAAGAATTCTAGAGACTGAACTGGCCACAGATTGCTTTTGGCATAATTGACCACCCAGCCAAGATGGTCCAGAAAGGAGAGGACTCGAGAGACTGCAGAAGTAGCCTCCTCAAAACTCATTGCTCTAATCAGCCAGTCATTTTTAAGAGGCCCTTCACCTTGACATCCATCTGATCACAAAGGGCAGTGCCGCCTTCCACAGGAATGGTTGGGCGTTTGGTGACTGCAATAGCCATGGTGTCTACTTTAGGGAAACGCAATCACTTGTCAAGATCATCTGAAGACCAAACGTAAAAATGCCCCAAGCAACAAGCAGAACACAGAGACACATCAGGAGAATCCCACTCTAAGGAGACCATCTGTTATAGTTGCAGGGGAAAAGGAAAAGCTATCTACTTTACATTCAATATCCCCCCATTTCTCTCCAGCATCCTCCCCCTCCCCTTCATCCCCAGCTATTGTACACAGTTGCCTTTTCCGGCATTATAACTGTTATTTTTGTTTGTACTTAAATAAGTTCCTCCTAAGGTTTTGTTCTATGTAAAACAGATGTATCCAAGGTGTTTAGTTCCATGTAAACCTTCTTGAATTGTAGAAAGACGGTATATTAAAAAAAACACGTTAAATAAATAAATAAATAAGGTTTCCTGATGCCGATGATGATGGGATCTACCTGAGGTTTAGAAGAATCCAAAGACTGTTGCACTTGAGAGTCCAAGAGGTGCCAAGCCTCCGTAATTTGAGAAGTGAGAGCAAGAAGCTCTTCCTTACAGAATAACCGGATATCCTGACCGTCTTCTCGAGGCTCCTGGTCATCTTCCAATGGTGAGAGCTCTCCTTCTTCCTGGCCAGACTCAGAAGTGATAGAATGTTCAAAGAGGCTGCCAGACTGGAGGTGGGACTTTTCTACTATAGCCCTATAGGTCTTGTTTATATAATTTTTTCTGCTTCAGCTCCTCCAACTCTAGACTTCAAAGATCAGACTCATTTTCTGAGAGCAAAGAGCTCTTTGCACCTAGTGCACACATGACCTTTAACCAACTAGGAAAATATTATACATGTAACACTTAGTGCAAAAGACTGGAGAACTCCCATCTCGCTGCTGGACTGCTGTCTGCATCTTATATTTAAAGATTTCTTATAGCTTTTTAAAGTTGTTCAGTTGTTTATAGTTGCTAGGGGAATAGGGATGCTTGAATCAATGCAATTATACCTAATAAGCATAAGGGACAAACTGCAGTTTTCCGGGTCTTGCTGAATCTTTGTAACTGGAACCGATATTTCAGCCACCATATTGTGGCTTTCTTCATGGTAAAGTGGTTCAGCAGTGGGTATCTGTTCTTTTATATAGTAGTCCTCAAACCGGATTGGTGGAATTGAGGTGGGAAATTTGAATTTGAAATTTTGGAGGGAAAGTTTGTTGGAGAAAGGCCGGAGACCTTTCTTTTCCCATAGATTGGAAGGTTTTCTGGTGAATTTAAAGATGCTCTCCCCATAGAGTTTTTTTAATGTTCTCTTGGGCTTCCGCAGCTAGTATGATAGACTTTGCAGTTTTCTGGGTCATGTTGCATCTTCGTAACTGGAACTAACACTAAACACTAATTGAAAGGTGGCTTGTAATACTAAGCCCTAACTGACTTTAATTTAACTGAAAGATGGCTTGTAATACTATGCCCTAACTTAATAAAACACTGAATTTTAAAATACACATATTTTATCAGTTTTAACCCAAAGAATTCCCTTTTCCCAAAGATTTACAGAATTTCCCAGAAGGTAAATACTTACAAGTGCAGATTCCTTCCCAGTAGTAGCAGTCCCTTTTGGTAGTCCTTCAAGACTGAAAATCAGGGAGCTCTGTTTGTCCTATTTATATCTATGCTTCTAAGGTAATCTCTTTTAACAATTTCCTGGACGATTCACACTGCCCTTGGTTTGATAAAGGGAGCCTTTCAAGTTGCTCCTTCAATCTGTCACTTGGCTTTAATACCTACTTAAAACAATTTCACATTTCTCTTGCATCCTAATTGGAAGGCATCTTTGTAAAAGGTCTCTGGAAAAAGGAGTTATTCACCTGTAGCAGGTGTTGTTCATGGACAGCAGGAATAAGTCCTCACGCATGGGTGATTTTTTATTATTTATTTATTTTTTATTTACATTCTCTTATATACCGCGCTATTCTACATCAGTGCGGTTTACAATGAACAAACTGAAATTACATTGAAGAGGGCATTATAACTTGGAGATAACTATTTTACAGGGAACATGGGCTATGGAGGGTTAAGTGGCTTGCCCAAGACCACAAGGAGCACCTGTGGGACTAGAAACCCCAGTCCTTCCGGCCCAAGGTTGCTGTCCTCTAGTGGGATTTGAACCCCCGACCTTCTGGCCTGAAGTACCGTGCCCCAACCACTAGGCCACTCCTCCACTCTGTGATGCCTCTGATGGAGCTTAGTGTGGGAATGCTCCCCAGCTTCTATTGGAAGCTTTTGGAAGGCTGCACCGCTCCAGAATGTCTACCTTCCCACCTTCCGTTGTGATGCCATCTTCTCCAGTCTGCTAACAAAACTGTAATTTATTTATTTATTTATTTAACATCTCTTCTATACTGCGCTATTTAGTATCAGTGCGGTTTACATACAACAAAGGATTTATACAGCGCAGGCAGCTGCACTGTATTTACAGAGGACAAGGTAGCATAAACTTGGACATTGCTGGGGTAACTATTTACAGAGTATAAATATCGTTACAGTGTGTGGGTATATACAAGCTGCTATTTACAGGTATGCGTCATCAACCATGGTAGGGATATATACTTGGTGCTATTTACAGGTAAGCGTAGTTGATGCTGGCGCCCGGGGGTGTGGATGCCTTATCGCGTGCTGTGTGTGTTTGTGTGGTGGGCCTGGTGGAGGGTGGTGGCAGTATGTGCGCTGTCATCTGAGTAGTGTTTGAGGAAGAGGTGATGCTTTAATGCCTTTCTAAATTGGGCCAGGTCGGAGATTGCCCGTATGTTAGGTTGAAGGGCATTCCAGCATCTGGGAGCGTAGAAACTAAAAGCCCTGTTTGTCGTTGCCTGCGTGCATTGTGTTGTTTCCTTCAGGATTATCAGTGTGTTGATTGCTGCGGACCTTCTTGATCTGTTGGAGGGCTTAGGCTGGATAAGCTCCGCGAGGGAGGTGGAGGAGAGCCTGTTGATGGCCTTGAAGGTCAATAGTAGGGATTTAAACAAGAGTCTGCCATGGATGGGGAGCCAGTGGAGATGTCTCAGGATGGGTGTCATGTGATCCTTTCTGGAAGCACCATAGAGAACTCTGGCCGCAGTGTTCATTGCTAGCTGGAGTGGATTAAGAGTGGATTGTGGGAGCCCTTGTAGAATTGCATTCGCGTAGTCGAAGTGCCGGATCACCAACGCTTGGAAGATCGTCCGGAAGTCGTCAGGCTCAAGCAGGGAGCGTAGGTGCCTGAGTGTCTGGATCTTGTGGTAAACTGCTCTTACTGTGTTGCTTATGTGGGCCTTCATGTCCAGGCGTTGGTCTAGATGACTCCTAGGTAATGGATTGTGGATTTGGTAGTTAGTTCTGCTTCTTTGACCTTTAAGGAGGTTGGAGGGGTGAAACTTTGGTTCCTCGTGATGAAGAGGACTTCTGTCTTCTTGTGCTGTATTCGAAGGTTTTGTGTTTGGAGCCAGTTTGATACGGCGTCAAAGCAGTTTCTCAGTGGGGAGAGGTCCGGCTGGTTGGTTGTGAATGGCATGTAGAGCAGTACATCGTCGGCATATATCAGGCAGTTGACGTTGAAAGATCGGATGAGGGTGCAGATGGGCTGCATGTATATGTTGAACATCAGGGCAGAGAGGGAGGATCCCTGCGGTACAACCTGCCACTGGTGGAAAGGTTCTGATGTTGAAGCATCGGATCTTACGTGCTGCCATCTGTCAGATAGGTATGATTCGCACCAGCTTAGGGCTGTGTCATGAATACCCTTCTCCTTAAGTCGTACCAGGAGGAGCTCATGGCTTACTGAGTCAAATGCAGCAGCTATATCCATAAAGATGAGGGCAAACCCCTGGCGGATGTTGTTGCCTCCAGTGATTATGTTATTGAAGAGGGTGGTGAGGAGTGTTTCAACACCGTGTGAATCCCTGAATTCATGTTGGCAGGGGTCCAGTGGAGCAGCGGTGTCAATGTGACCCTGTATTTGGTGTTGGACTTCTTTTTCAATTATCTTGGCGAGTAATAGAATACAACTCCTCAGGGAGGAGGGAGGGTTGTGAGGACTTATTCCTGTGGTCCACTAGAGCCTGGAGCTCATTTACCTGGCATGCTGATGTAACCACCTCTAAAAACAAGACCTTCCAGGCAAGAACTTCATAAGGCAGGAATTGAGCAGTTGAAAGGGAGCCAATATGAGCTGCGCCAGAACCACATTAAGGTCCCAAGCCACCACCGGGGGGTTGAAAGGAGGCTTCAAGAGAAGCAAACCCCTCATGAAGTGAGCTATTAACAGCTAAGCTGAGATGGACCTTCCTTCAATTCTGTGATGGTATGCCCCAATCGTGCTGAGGCAGACCCTGACAGAGTTGGATTTGAGACCTGATTCCGAGAGATGTAGTCTGATAGTAGTCTGACAGTGGAGCAATTAAAAGCATCAATTGCCTATTCTGCACATCAGATTGCAAACAGTTTCCATTTGAATGCATATGACCTTCTCATCGAGCCCATCCTAGAGGCCAACAGGACATCCGCTACTTTGTCGGGCAGGTTAAGCTCTGATAGGACTAGCCTCTCAACACTGATGTAGTCAGGGCCAAGAACCGGCTGTTAGGATGTAGAAACCTTCCATTTTCTTGTGATATAAGGTCTAGGGTAGAGCCCAGCTGTAGAGGTTCCCACTGGGAGAGTTGAAGCAGAAGAGGAAACCACGCCATACCTCTGTCTGTCTGGAGTTTCAGCAGGGTCTTTGCTATGAGTGGTATGGGAGGATATGCATATAGAAGGCACCTCCCCCAGTGCATGAGGAAAGCATCCGACACCAGCCTGCTGCACGAGGCAACTCTGGAGTAGAACTGACCCACTTGAGCATTTTGTTGGGTGGCGAACAGGTCTATCAAGTAGGTACCCCACTTCTGAAAGATATGTGCCACCATGCCCCTGTCCAGTGTCCATTCATGCATCTGAAGGATGCAACTCAGTGGTCTGCCATGGTATTCTGCTTCCCTGGCAGATATGTGGTCCTGAGCTCCATCCCATAAGTGATGGCGAACCTTGTCAGACGGCTGCCTGGGTGAGAATCTTCACAGTCTTGGCAAGTGCATATATCTATATGATTTGCAAGGGATTGTGGGCAATGCAGTTCATTCACACCAGACACAGCTGCTCACAATAATTAGTTGTGCTTTTGGGTAAAGCCGATAAGATATTTATTTATGGGGTTATTTCTCCCAACACAGATATGCTTGGTAGCACACAAATCAGGTTACTTGCTTTCAGTGTTAAACTTGAAAAAAAAACCAAAATCAGGAAAACAACATTTAAACTTGTCAGGCAAGCAAAGCAAAAGAAATAAGACCTGGTTGGTACAAACTGGTCTTTTCTGTAGGCATTAGCTAATGTTTTCTTAGCATATATCAAACAACAAACCAAAAGCCACAAAGAAAGAAAAAACTGTTCTTTTCAGGTTAACTTCTTATATCTTCCCACAAAGATTCAGAAGTGATTCTCTCAGAGCTAACAAGCAATTAGGTAAGACTCAATTGCTAGCAGTTATCCAGCTGAAACCCCTTAGCTGGCTTGTTTTTACTGCGTGGCTAGAAATCCTACTCAGGAGCTTTTCTGAGTAGATTAAAGAACAAGTTTGTATTTCTTTGTGATGGTTGCTGTACTTTATAACAGAAAATCACCAAAGGAGTTTAGACAGAGAGCAGTCCATGTAAACAGATTCTTCATCTGCTATCACCCCCTCTTCTTCAACAAGCATGGGTTCAATATCATGGATTGGCACAGATGAATCTCCCAATGGAGCACTTTCAGGAGAATACTTGTTTCCCTGCTGTCTTTCAAGGTTATAGCTAGGGCATAGATCAGTGTTCATACCTGAGCTTCCATTGCTGTTAGAGTTCCTCTCTATATAGCCTGGCCGGTATGTAGTCCAGTTCTTATGTCCAGCCTTCCAATCCAGATCCCTGGACACTGGATCTCTCTTCACATACCTTCTGGCACGGGTCTTAGGGTCCCTTCCACGTGCAGCCGTCTCCCTCACAGGTACCGTCTGGAGATTCCTAGCTCTGCAGCACCATTCCTCTGGCTTTCCCCAGTCCAATGGTGTATGCTGGCCCTTGGAATGCCTCCCAGTATACGTACTGCTCTGGACTCTTCTAGACCTCTCAAAGGCTTTTCTCCTCTTTCTTCCAAAGGGTTTCTTTCCCTCTCTGTCCGTCCGGTTTGGCTTCTGCTTCTGATGATCCTCCTGATGATGAAGATGATCAAGCTCAAGCTCATTCTCTGTAGAATAAACTCTACCTTTATTCTGCTTAGATGAGTGCTCCTCCCTAACACGGCGCAGCTGTGCTGAATCAGGCCCTGCCCTTTGAGATGAGTGCTTAGGGATTACCTCATAGCCCTCCTGATTGAACACACGTTTCCCCACTTCAGCTCCTCTAATGGCTGTTGGAAACCTGGTGCATTCTGGGACTGGTAGTCTTTTATGGGAAAATTCTGTTTTTTTATTTCTACCAGAACTGACAGGTTGCTTGTTCAGAGTCACTTCACCTTTTCTATAGCTCCTTCCTGAGCTATGATAAGCTTCCTTATCACATACCCCCCTGCTTAAGTTATTACGGACTGGTTAAACTGGTGAAACTTCTTTCCTACAGTCCGTAATACCTACGAGAGTGTTCTCTTTTTGAAGCTCACTTACTTCCTGATTGGGTTCAGGGTCATTATTATTTACAGGCCTCTCCTTCCAAGACTTAAGTACATTAATATGGTAGGTCTGCCTACGCCCTCTTGCATTTTCTACCATATAAGACACTGGGCTCACTTGTTTTACAACCTTCCATGGCCCTTTCCACTGTACTTCAAATTTTGGGGCTCTACCTGCTACTTGAACCAAAACCTTTTCACCAATGCTTAATTGGCGGCTTTTGGCCTTCCTATCATACCACCCTTTCTGGCGTACTTGGCTGTCCTGCAGGTTCCTCTCAGCAACCTGCGAGGTCCTTTTCAAACGTGCTCTCAAGTCACGTAGAAACTGTGGCACCTCCTGACTTCCTGGTTCAGGATCAATCCATTGTTCCCTCAAAATATCTAACAAACCCCGTGGAGCCCTACCATACATCAATTCATATGGAGTTACCCCTAGGGACACCTGAATTCTTTCCCTGCAGGCATATAAGGCAAAGGGCAATAACATATCCCATTTTTACCTCTCCTGCTAACCCCCTTCTCAACATTTGTTTGAGAGTTTGGTTAAATCTCTCCACCAAACCGTTTGATTGTGGATGGTAGGCTGAGGTTTTCACGTGATGAATGCCAAAGGCATCCCAGACCTGGGCCAAATATTTGGATACAAAATTGGACCCTCGGTCAGTCAACACCTCTCTTGGGAATCCTACTTCACAAAACAATTTTACTAGCTCTAAAGCTATTGTTTTTGCAGAAACATTCCTCAATGGTATGGCCCAGGGAAACCTTGTTGCCTGATCTACCATAACTAGGATGTATTGGAAACCTCGGGGCGTTTTGACTAATGGGCCTACAATATCCATGGCAATGCGACCAATTGGGTCTGTGATAATTGGCATGGGGATCAATGGCACCACCGGTGGGTGAGCCGCTGTAACTCGCTGACACGCTGGACATGCAGCACAAAACTGGGCCGTTTCTTTGAAAATACCTGGCCAGTAAAAACGCGTAAGTATTTGATCCAGCGTTCCTTGCATCCCTTTATGACCTCCAACTGGATGAACATGTGCTAATCTAAGTACTAGTCCTTTGAAAGTTGTGGGTACCACCAATTGTTTGCGTATGGTCCCATTTCTGGGGTCCTGACTCTCTCTATATAATATTTCATTATCTAGTCTGAATCTGGGCAACTCCTCCCTGACCTCATGAGCATACTTAAAAGCTCGGGTGAGAGCTTGATCAGCTCGCTGCTCTTGTGGAAAGTTAGGAAACTTTGCCACTAACTCAGCTGGCACCCAGGGTAAACTTTGACCAGCTAACATCTCAGCCCTACCCTGTGTTCTGCAAAGTCTCTCACGCCGCTTTTGTGCTTTCAACTTTCTTACTTTACCAGATGATGGAGTTATTAAATCATCATGAGAGGGTAAGTCTCCTAATAACTCTGCCTGCTCCCCTCCTCCTTCTGCTGGCTCTCTACCTTGGCCTGCGAGCGGGTGGATACAAGGCCCCTCTTGTTACCTATAGTTTGGTCTTCTGGAAGCTTAACCATCTTTTTAGCTAGGGACTGAGGACTTCCAAAGAAAGGCCCGGGAGCTATTTCCATTATTCCTTCTCCCTCCTTCTTTCCTAGCCCTTCCACTAGACCCTGCTTAAATCTTGGCCAGTCTCTTCCTAGAACCAAATCAAAGGGTAGCCTAGGCACCACTGCTAACAGGACTTCCTCTTGTTCCCCCAGGCACTTAACCTTTAGCCTATAGGTGGGATATGATGTTGCAGCACCATGAATGCATCTGATGTGAACTTGGCTTTCAGGGGTTCTAGGCACAAATCCTTCTTGGGCCTCTATCCTCTTCCAAAGCCTTTTTGACATCATACTCTGGTCTGCCCCAGAGTCTAACAAAGCATTTGTGGTAATTCCTTGCACATCAACCATCAAAAGAAATCCTTATTTGGGCTGTTTTAAATCCACACCCATTAAGCTAGTGTGTGTCTGGCATCCCTTTTCTAAATGTCCCCATTTTACACACTTGAAACATTTCTTTCTATCCCACTGTGTCATCTGGTTAGATACAGTACATTCATTTTCAGAAACATTTTTAATTATTTTCTTTTCTGATACAGCACATCTTGCCTCAGCACCAATCTTCAGAGGGCCACCCATTCTATGGCAAGCCTGCGTGGCTTCCAAGAATCTCTCTGCTAGCATGGTTGCCTCTCCAAGATTTTGGCAATTTTGCTGTATAAGGAAAGTGTGCAAATCTTTAGGGACCGCAGACATAAATTGTTCAAGCATTATAATGTCTAATAACATTTCTACCGTCTTTACCTCAGGCTCCAACCATTTTACAGCTAAACCTCTGATTCTCTGACTCAGAGCCCTGGGTGTTTCACCCACTCTCAATGTAGTAGCTCTAAACATTCGCCTATACTCTGAAATAGACAACCCTAGGCGATCTCTAATAGCAGCCTTTACATCCTTATAATTCAAAGCCTGGGCTGCTGGCATTGCTCTATAAGCTGCAAGCGCCTCTCCAGTTAATGAGGCTGCCAGCCTTACTGCCCACTGGGTCTCTGGCCATGCTAAAGCTTGTGCCACTCTTTCAAAAGACTCTAGAAAATCATCAACATTATCATCTGGAGTTAGCTTCCCAAAACTAAATGCCCCAATTCCTTGATTGAGTCCGACACTGTCCATATGTGGTGTACCAGTATTTACTGTTGGTCTTGCATCTGGTCCACTTTGGTTCTGCAGCTGAACTAGGGCTTGCACCAGATCAAGCACTGGCTTCTGCTGGTCCATTAAGGCTTTCATAGCAGCGTCCTGAGCCTGCTGTGCTAGCTCCTGTTGCCTGCTAAACTGGGCTGCCATCCACTGAGGTAGTTCCTTTGGATCCATCTTGATCCCTGCAAGAAACAAAGAAAAAAAAACCAAAGTGCACCACCTTCCAAACAGGTGTGTTTTTTTTCTACTTTTTTTTTTTTTTTTTTAAATTACCCCTGTGCCTTACTCCCTTCCACCACTAGACATGCCCAGATACTTATTACCTTGTGCCAGTGATGAATCCAGCTCTGCACAGGGTCTTTTCCTCCTGGGACAGCTACCTGGAACCTCCATTTCTCCTCCAAAGTGCAGTTGAGGGAAAATCTTTTTTTTTCCAGCTTTAAACTTGAACTTTAGTTGTAATCCTCAGCAAGTAAATCCCCTTTGTGCAAAAGCAATCCAAAAAACTATGCCATTTGTCAGACGGCTGCCTGGGTGAGAATCTTCACAGTCTTGGCAAGTGCATATATCTATATGATTTGCAAGGGATTGTGGGCAATGCAGTTCATTCACACCAGACACAGCTGCTCACAATAAATGGAAATTACACTTACCTGGTAATTGTAGTTCCTGAAGGGTCTAGTTTAGTCCTCCACATCTGGGTAGTGCACCTCCTCCTGCAGCACGGAGACTGGACCAATCAAAATCTTGCTCTCATTCAGTATCCTGCTGGAGCTCCCATCAGCCCCCCAGTGACCTATTAACAAAGCAGACTCAAAGAAGCAGCACTTGAAGAAAGTATAAACAGAAACTATGAACCAATAACATCCCTGCGCTGTGAAAATGACCCCCTCCCCAAACGAGGAAGCCTAGACTCTGCATCGCGCTTCCGTCGCCCGTGAAAGCCCGCAGACAGGCAGCGAGACAAAAATCCGAAAAAGCATGTTGAAATCTTCAATCGAAGAGAATCCTTTGACAAAATCCAAAAGAGCGCACCGCCGCCGAATTGCTAGCGCGCCGACAGGAATCAGACAAAAGAGAAAGGGAAGGGAAGGAGGACTAAACTAGACCCTTCAGGAACTACAATTACCAGGTAAGTGTAATTTCCATTTCCTGAGCGGTAGTCTAGTTTAGTCCTCCACATCTGGGATGTAACAGAGCAGTTAGGAACGGGCGGGACCCTGCAACCTGGCGCGCAAAACCGCCGACCCAAAGCAAGAATCCCGAGCGGCCGAAACATCCAAACGGTAGTGCTTACTGAAAGCATGCATGGACGACCAAGTAGCCGCTTTGCAAATCTCCACCGGCGGAACCAAAGCATGTTCGGCCCACGACGCCGCTTGCGCCCTAGTAGAGTGCGCCCGCAACCCTACGGGAACCTCCCGGCCTTGTAGAAGATAAGCGGCAGCAATCGCCTCTTTAATCCACCAGGAAATAGACAACTTGGCCGCAGCTTCGCCTTTGCGCAGCCCGCCAAAAAGAACAAATAAGCAATCTGACTTACGGAAGGCTTCTGAAACTTTCAAATAACGGCGGAGAACCCGTCGAACATCCAAGGAATGCAGACCGCCCCCAGACGCATTCGCTGCATCAGAGTGAAAAACTGGAAGAAAGACAGCTTGATTCAGATGAAAAGGAGAGACCACCTTAGGTAGAAAAGACGGCACTGGTCTCAAAACCACGCGATCATGAGAAAAGGACAGAAACGGCTCCCGGCACGACAGTGCCTGCAACTCCGAAATTCGCCGCGCTGAACAAATGGCCACGAGAAAAACAGTTTTAAGAGTGAGATCCTTGACGGACGCTTGCCGCAACGGCTCAAACGGTCGAGCAGCCAAAGCCTTCAAGACCAAATTCAAATCCCAAGGAGGAACGACAATCCTGCGGGAAGGCCGAAGCCGGCCGACGGCTTTCAAGAAATGCTGGACGTCCGCATGCCTCCCCAGCGAGACCCCCAGCACCTTGCCCCTGTAACAGGCGAGGGCTTGCCAGCTGGACCTTCAACGAACCGGCCGCTAGCCCCTTATCAAAACCGTCTTGCAAAAAATTGAGAATGATGGAAACAGAAGACGTCGCCGCACGAATGCCACGACGCGAACACCAGTCCTCAAAAATGCGCCACACGCGCACATATGCGAGGGAAGTGGATGACTTGCGAGCTCGCAGCAGTGTAGAAATCACTGCGGCAGAATAGCCCTTCTTCCTTAAGCGAGCCCTTTCAATGGCCAAACCGTAAGCGAGAATCGATCCACCTGAGGCATCTGTAGCGGACCTTGCAACAGCAGATCCGTCCGTACCGGCAGCTTCCAGGGATGCCCGTCGACCAGGCGTACCAGATCGGCGTACCAGGGACGCCGTGGCCAATCCGGAGCCACGAGAAACACCCGACCGCCATGCGCCTCGATGCGCTGGATGACTCTGCCGATCAACGCCCACGGCGGGAAGATATAGAGAAGGCCGTTCCTGGGCCACGGCTGAATGAGGGCGTCTATGCCCTCGGACATGGGTTCCCTTCGCCTGCTGAAGAAGCGGCCCGTCTTGGCCGATTGAAACGTCGCCATGAGGTCCATCAGCGGAGGACCCCACCGGCGAACTATCTGCGCGTAGACCTGAGGGTGTAACTCCCACTCTCCGGGATCCACCTGCACCCTGCTGAGAAAATCCGCCATGACATTGTCTTTTCCCGCGATATGCGCTGCCGACAGTGCCGACAGACGAAGCTCGACCCATTGGAATAACGCTTCTGCCTCTTCTTCCAATGCCACACTTCCCGTGCCTCCCTGCCGGTTGATGTAGGCCACTGCCGCTGAATTGTCCGAAAGAACCCGGACCGCTCGGCCCTGCAGAGTTGCTTCGAAGGCTTCCAGGGTTCGCCTGACCGCGCGGAGCTCTAGCCGGTTGATCGACCAGGACACCTCCTGAGCTGACCAAGTCCCCTGCGCGAAGCAACCCTCGCAGTGGGCACCCCAGCCGAGGAGACTGGCATCCGTAATCACCAGGATCCAGTGAGGCTGTTCCAGGGGCATGCCCGCACGCAACGTCCGGGAGCACCCCCACCACCATAGCGCCTGACGAACCTGGAGCGGACAAGGCAACCGCTTGTTGAGCGAGTCCGACTGGTTCGACCAACGTCGCAACAGCGCCCTTTGAAGAGGTCGCATGTGAAACCGGGCCCAGGGAACCACCTCCAGAGTAGCCGCCATCGTACCCAGCACGCGGAGGTACCACCAAGCCGAGGGCGCGGACATCTTGAGGAAAGCTCTCACCAGAGTTTGCAAGGCCTGAACCCGCCGTAGCGGTAAGCAAACCAACCCTCTCGCAGTGTCGAACTGAACCCCGAGATATTCGAGACTGAGTCGGCACCAACTGGCTCTTCTGCACATTCACCACCCAGCCTAGAGATTGCAGAAGAGACACCACTCTTTCTGTAGCCCGTAAGCTCTCCTCCTTGGACTTCGCACGAATCAACCAGTCGTCCAGGTAAGGGTGGACCAGGATCCCGTCCCGCCTTAATGCCGCAGCCACTACCACCATGATCTTGGTGAAGGTACGCGGAGCGGTTGCCAAGCCAAACGGCAGAGCTTGAAACTGAAAGTGTCCCCAGGGGAATGCAAACCGGAGAAAACGCTGGTGGACCGACCGGATGGGAATGTGTAAATAAGCCTCGGACAAATCCAGAGACGTGAGGAACTCCCCCTGCCGAACCGCCACAATGACGGAGCGGAGAGTTTCCATGCGGAAATGAGGAACGTGAAGACAGCGGTTGACCCCTAAGAAAAAAACCATCTGAGAGTCCCGCACGGCTTGAATGAGGGGATCTTCCAGACCCTCTTCCTCCGTCGAAGGGGCGGAGGCCAGATTAAGGGTCTGAAGGGACTCCGTAATCAAAGGAGTCAACTCTTCTTTCCGAAAAACCCAAATGATACGCACCTGATCCTCGGGATCTGGAATCTCCCCCTCTTCCAACGCATCAGCAATGTCGTCGGACTCCAGCGCCAGGTCAGACTCCGGCCAGTCAGCGTCAGCACACTCAACGGACAAGCGAGAGTGCTTAACTGGCTGAGAGACAGAACACTGAGTCTCCTCTCCCAAACGGGAAGGAAAAGGCGAAGAAGCAACCCCGGCCTCTGGGATCTTGCCCAGGCGGCCGAGTTGGAAAGCTTGATGCATCAAGAGAATAAAATCAGGCGAAAAACCCAGTGAAGAAGAGCCCGACGGAACTTCGGGCAAGGAAATTCCCTGTCCTTTCGACGCCTCAGGAGAAACCGGCAATGGAGAACCTGGAGAGGACATCAGAACAGGCTGCTTGGCTGGGCTATCTGGATCCAAAACCACCTTGTCAGCCATTTGGAGCTCGAGGGCCGAAGAAACTGAAGAACAGCCCTTGCAAACCCCAGAATCTGCTATAGCCCCTCTGCGAGAACCGCAGACCAAACATTGGGGCCGGGACGCCATCAGATTAGCAGGCTCAAGGGAAAAACAGCTGAGAAGACCTACAGGACAAGGCCTTGACGTGACTGCTCTTACTCTGGTTTTTTTTTTTGTTTTTTTTTTAAAGGGAGAAGGAATCCGATGAGACAGGGGGCTTCAGATTTGCCAAAAAAAACCCAGAAACTGGAAAGGGCAGCCGCAGCCGCCCCTCACACCACGGAAAAAAACGCGGGAAAGCTAAAGGATGCCGGCGCGATAAAATGGCCGCCGGCACCCACGGCTGAGGAAACAATCGGCGGGAAAAATGAAATAATAAAGAAAACCGCGCGATCCGCAGCCCGACACGGCAAACAACCCCAAAATAAAGAAAAAAAGAAAATTGCCTCTAAAAGCACTGCCGGTGCTTGGAGACTCACCGCTGATTGTAAGAACGCGCCTCTGAAGAAACGCTGAGGAGATGCGGCACCGCGGTACAGCCCCAAGATGGCAGAGAACCCGCAGCTACAGAGGGATGCAGCCCATGCCGTGACAATCCTACGGCCGGCTGACCAGTAGCAATGGGGCTGTCCAGACTAGATCTCACCTCCGTACTGTCCAGGAGGGAGATCTATAGTCAGCTGCTGCCTGCAGTTCCCTCACAGACGCTGAGAGCAGAAGCGGGCAGAGTAGGTGCCTCAAACAGCCCCCCTTTCAGAAAGCTGAGTACTAAAATTAAAGGGACAGCTACCAAAATAAAAGAAAAAAGTATAGCAGAGAAATAAACAATAACCCCAAGGAAAAACTAACAAGTGTTGCCTCAAAGTCCCTAAGTGAGCCCAGCTACAGGCTCACAAGTCCTCCTGCTGCACGGAGACTGGACACACTGGGGGGCTGATGGGAGCTCCAGCAGGATACTGAATGAGAGCAAGATTTTGATTGGTCCAGTCTCCGTGCTGCAGGAGGAGGTGCACTACCCAGATGTGGAGGACTAAACTAGACTACCGCTCAGGAATTAGTTGTGCTTTTGGGTAAAGCCGATAAGATATTTATTTATGGGGTTATTTCTCCCAACACAGATATGCTTGGTAGCACACAAATCAGGTTACTTGCTTTCAGTGTTAAACTTGAAAAAAAAACCAAAATCAGGAAAACAACATTTAAACTTGTCAGGCAAGCAAAGCAAAAGAAATAAGACCTGGTTGATGGACCTCGGTCTGACCCAGTATGGCATTTCTTATGTTCTTATGTTCTTAACTGGTCTTTTCTGTAGGCATTAGCTAATGTTTTCTTAGCATATATCAAACAACAAACCAAAAGCCACAAAGAAAGGAAAAACTGTTCTTTTCAGGTTAACTTCTTATATCTTCCCACATAGATTCAGAAGTGATTCTCTCAGAGCTCACAAGCAATTAGGTAAGGCTCAATTGCTAGCAGTTATCCAGCTGAAACCCCTTAGCTGGCTTGTTTTTACTGCGTGGCTAGAAATCCTACTCAGGAGCTTTTCTGAGTAGATTAAAGAACAAGTTTGTATTTCTTTGTGATGGTTGCTGTACTTTATAACAGAAAATCACCAAAGGAGTTTAGACAGAGAGCAGTCCATGTAAACAGAATCTTCATCTGCTATCACCCCCTCTTCTTCAACAAGCATGGGTTCAATATCATGGATTGGCACAGATGAATCTCCCATTGGAGCACTTTCAGGAGAATACTTGTTTCCCTGCTGTCTTTCAAGGTTATAGCTAGGGCATAGATCAGTGTTCATACCTGAGCTTCCATTGCTGTTAGAGTTCCTCTCTATATAGCCTGGCCAGTATGTAGTCCAGTTCTTATGTCCAGCCTTCCAATCCAGATCCCTGGACACTGGATCTCTCTTCACATACCTTCTGGCACGGGTCTTAGGGTCCCTTCCACGTGCAGCCGTCTCCCTCACAGGTACCGTCTGGAGATTCCTAGCTCTGCAGCACCATTCCTCTGGCTTTCCCCAGTCCAATGGTGTATGCTGGCCCTTGGAATGCCTCCCAGTATACGTACTGCTCTGGACTCTTCTAGACCTCTCAAAGGCTTTTCTCCTCTTTCTTCCAAAGGGTTTCTTTCCCTCTCTGTCCGTCCGGTTTGACTTCTGCTTCTGATGATCCTCCTGATGATGAAGATGATCAAGCTCAAGCTCATTCTCTGTAGAATAAACTCTACCTTTATTCTGCTTAGATGAGTGCTCCTCCCTAACACAGCGCAGCTGTGCTGAATCAGGCCCTGCCCTTTGAGATGAGTGCTTAGGGATTACCTCATAGCCCTCCTGATTGAACACATGTTTCCCCACTTCAGCTCCTCTAATGGCTGTTGGAAACCTGGTGCATTCTGGGACTGGTAGTCTTTTATGGGAAAATTCTGTTTTTTTATTTCTACCAGAACTGACAGGTTGCTTGTTCAGAGTCACTTCACCTTTTCTATAGCTCCTTCCTGAGCTATGATAAGCTTCCTTATCACAACCTCCATAACTGGACTGTTTCCCAGCATAGGAGATAAGAACCTATGCCCCCCTGCTTGTTTATAGAGTGCATCGCAACCTGATTGTCAGTCTAAATCAGGACAATCTGGTTGGCTAGTTGATCTCGGAAAGCCCTGAGGGCATTCACTAAGGTTCTCAATTCCAAGAAATTGATCAGGTGCAGGCTCTCCTGTTCTGACAAGACACCCTGGGTGTGAAGGCAATCCAGATTTGCCCCCCACTACAGCTTGGACACTTCTGTGGTCATGTTTTCTGAGGTGACGCCTTCTGAAGGGTGAACCGCTTGAACAGGTTCTGAGGATCCAGCCACCAATGCAGGGACTGGACAAGAGGGCTGGTAATAGCCAACTAATCCCAAAGATGGTCAGTGGCTTGGTTCCACTGAGTCCTCAGTGCCCACTAAGCCTGTCTCATTAAAAGATGAGAAGACCAAAGGAGATCGCAACCACCCACATGAGAGTAGAGAACAAAGAGCAAGAATACCAAGCACAATGCGGTAAAAGCAGCTTTATTTCAAAGAGACCCCAACGCATTTCGGCTGTGAAGTCTTCTTCAGGGGGGTACAAGCCTCAAAGTTAAATAAAAACCATAAAAACATGAATAATATAAATAATAAAACAATAAATATAAATAAATAATTTAAACACCATAAAAAATGTGTAAGCCATATAATAAATGTGTTCAGACATTAAAAGAGCAAGGCTAGGATCATATGGAAACCTACCAAATGGAGATGTAAAGCATAAAACCCAGTGAAATAATGTGACTAATATGCCATGTATATAAAAATAAAAACATGCATAATACAAATTATAAATGACCCTACATGTGTGGACCTAGTGCAGGATCTTGGAAACAAAAAGGGGGAGGGAGGGATGAGGAGGACAACCCAACAAAGAAAGCATTCACTCGTATGGCTGATAAACCTAATATTTTCTTGGTAACGTTTAAAAATCCTATAATGCAAAAATAGGTACATGGTAATTAGTGAGGATAACAGCAAAATTTTACAGCCAGAGATTAAGAATGGAAAAAAACAGACAAACTTGCCTTTCAGCAAAGCGTGTATCTTCAGAACGCTGGTAAGATAAAAAATCTTCCAGCAGGAGTGATGTGTTTTTCAAGCAAGGAAACATTTGTGCCCAATTAGAGGTCAAAGTGCATCAGCCTAGGAAAGGTGGACCAAGTATATGTACTACTCCTAAAATAGCTGTTTCTTATCGAAGAGCCTTACAAAGTTACACCAAAGCACATCCAAAATTTAAAATGGTAATCCATAATTGAAAATGGTATATGAAATGTGAAACTGTGAAATAATAACTGGAAGGGGATTAACTTTTAAAATAAGAAGACAGCGTAAAAGTGATCAAGCGCCATTATTAATTATTAAGAGTGAATATAATCGCAGTGTCAGAACATTTTATATCTTATTTCTATACTTATGAAAGATCCTGTTTAATGCCTATCAGCAGACTGTGGTATGTAGCCATATTTAATCTAAATTATAATCGTAAAAGTATGAGCAAAAAGGTGATCCCAACTAACCAATCACAGATTTGAGAACTCTGCCCATATTGGCTCATGTGCTGCTGCAACATTATGATAATTCCAATGTGTAAAGAACACCAGCCATTAGCTTGTTGCTACAGTCTTTTGTTAAATGGGTTGCTTAAATAAACCACAATGGGATTACCATTGAAAAGCATTGTGTGAAGAAGAGATGTGCGTGCGAAACATGCACCCCTTACCAAAAGAGGCACTGATTCAATAGGGGGTGAGAACATCCCCAATGAGAGGATTTTAGAAGGATATTTTTTAAAAATATATATATTTTAAAAAATTGTATGGCAATGAATTAAACTGGCTCGTGAATGCTACTGAAAAATAAAGGAACCGTGCTCAAAAAATCTGGTGCAAAAGGCGGTGAAAAAGTGGCCATAATGTTAGAATACTTTGAAAATATCATTGAGCAAAATAAAATCAAATTAACCTAATGCCATGTCTATGGTAATGATATCATAGAAAGATTCAAAACGGGGACTATGAGAACTCCCATATTATGAATTGTCTCCAAAGTGATATATAAAATGATATATAAAAAATCATATATAAACAAATATATATAAAAACGTTGGCCCACAAATAAATCAAAAAGGAAATTAGCTATCATAAAACCCATACAGGATAAAACAAAACTCACCAATATAAAAATAATAGGTGGATTACAAATATGGCCAATAGAAGAGGGTAAATAAAACATTTCAATAGAGACCATGAAGTAAAGTGAAATACTTCAAAAATAAATATAATTAGATTGATAAAATACATGTTTAGTAAAACAAAACTTGATGAGCCTAGTGTAAAACCTGTATAAAAACTGTCATAAAGAATATAAATGGGAAACTATGAGACCATCCTATCTTACGCGGTCTCCTTCATTAGTGTCTAAAGAACATGGCTATATCAATAAAAAATTTAAAAACATCTTTAAAAAAAAGAATGGACATCACAAAACCCATACGGGAAATTATAAAGCACAGCCATTGGATTAAACTGTATAAAAAATGTTCGAAACCATGCCATTCAGACAAAAATGGAAAAATAAAAAAGTGAGAGCACATAAAATCAATTAAAATCAAGATAAACCAGGGGGTTGCAGAGAAAAAATGGAACAAAGGGATAGATGAAGTATCATAGCTGAGTAGAAATCTGATGTAAAAGAAACCAACCCTAAAAAGAATATTAAGATATGAAAAATGGCAGTTCTATAACACATGTAGAAAAAGACAAATAAGAATAAAGGAAAACTTTTAAAAACTACCTCTAAGAATAAAAAAATAAATAAATAATAATCGTAAAAAGCACGTATTGATGGTAAAACACCCTTAAAATGCTTATAAAAACAAATAAAGGGATAAAAAAGTAAAACCAAACCTGTTAACTCATTAAAAAGAGGGGGAAGGAAGAGAGAAGGGGAGGAGGGGGAGGGGAGGGGAGGGAAGGAGCAGGGATAAAGTGGAATGAAAGAAGGGGGAAAGGAAAGAGGGGAAGGGGAGGAAGAGGAAAGGGGAGGAGGGAAGGGGAAGGGGGAGGGCAGGGGAAGGGGGAAGGAAAAAGAGGGGAAGGGAAGATGATAGGGTAGGAGAAAAACTCATAAAAAAACCAGATAAGTCGTATTCTTGATTAAGACCTTGAGGGTGTAACATCTTCAAATTAAAAATGAACCTTTGTTCAAACCGTAAAAGTAATTTGTCCATATCTCCCCCTCTCCAATGCAGTCGTAACATCTTTAGTAAGAAGAACTTGAGCTCTATGGTTTGCTTGAATCCAGTGTTCAACCAGTGGTTTGTCTGCCAGTTTTCTCCGTAAGCAGATCTTATGTTCTATAATTCGTATCTTGATACTGTGTTTGGTTTTGCCAACGTAACATAATTTGCATGGACAAAAGATAATGTAGATCACCTACTGGGATTCGCAGTTTGAAAAATCTTCTAGAGAAACCTTCCAGTTGTGGGTCGGATGTGTAAAACCTTCCTTAATAACACAGGAATTCTCAAACTGAGCAATGGCCACACCAAAAATGTCTGCGTACCTTAGATGTGATGCCGAAGGTACCAGGATGTTAACTAAATTCTACTCCTTTTGTGTGCTATAGTTAGCTGACAAGACTGTAAAGAAGGTATTGTGGTGAGAAGGTGCCATTCTTCCTTAATGATCCTGGTTATATCCTTGGAGAGGTTGGAGAATGTTAATGCACACACAATTCATTCTTCCGGTTGACAATTGGATCCCTGAAGGAGAAAGGCTCAATCT
Organism: Ichthyophis bannanicus; assembly: GCA_033557465.1. NCBI lineage: Eukaryota > Metazoa > Chordata > Amphibia > Gymnophiona > Ichthyophiidae > Ichthyophis > Ichthyophis bannanicus. Next base: position 339,520,571 of record CM066036.1, on the reverse strand, counting down.
GCTGATCTGGCTCTGTGATAAGCCATTGTAATACACCCCTTTGGATATCCTCAATCTTCAAAATGCTGTTGCATATCTTCAGCGTGAGTCTCAAAATCATCATAGAAATATGATGACAGAAAAAGACCACATGGCCTATCTAGTCTGTCCTTTCATATCAACCACTACAACAGTCCCCTTTTTTTCTTTAGAGATCCTCTGTGTTTGTCCCATGCTTCTTTGAATTCAGATACTGTCCTCATCTCTACCACCTCCATTGGGAGACTACTCCACAGATCCACCAATCTCCAGGAACAAGCAGGAATGTAGTCTTCAGATATGGGTGACGTCGGCACCGACGGAGCCCGTGCAGGAACGCTCCCCAGCATCCTATAGGAAAGCTTTTGGAAACATACCACTATGCCTGCGTAGCTCTCCCTCCTCAGTTTTTCATTTTCCGCGGAGCTGACAGGGAGCAATTCCTGTCACTGCAGAAAATTTACTATTTTGGGGTCACATCTGCCTTCCCGTTGACACTAGCACCGGCATAGTCGGTGTCTCTTTTCTTTTCTTTCTATTTTCTTTTTCTTAAAAAAAAAAAAAAAAAAGATTTTCTATGAGGGTCTTTGCCCTCCAGGTGCTTAGGCGCCATGTTGGGTCTTAGGCCCCTTTGTTCCTCAAAATGGAGAAACCAACTGTTGTTGTGTTGTTAAGTGCCGTCGAGTCGGAGTCGACTCATGGCGACCCTCTGGATAGCTATCCTAAATTGTGTTCGGTCTTCAGTCAGGCGGCTCATTGTTGACAGACTGGTACCCGTAGCTGCTGTTATTGTAGCAATCCATCTCATTGCTGGCCTTCCTCTTTTGCGTTGACCTTCTATCTTGCCAAGCATGATGTCTTTCTCTAATGATCTCTCTCTTCGCATGATGTGTCCGAAGTATGAAAGTCGAAGTCTTGTCATCTGAGCTTCTAAAGAAAGCTTAGGTTTGATCTCTTCTAGTACCGACTGGTTTGTTCTTCGGGCAGTCCATGGTATACACAGTATTCGCCGCCAGCACCATAATTCAAAGGCATCAATTTTCTTCCTGTCTGTCTTTTTCACTGTCCAGCTTTCACATCCATATGATGTTATTGAAAATACCATGGCTTGAACAAGTCGAATCTTTGTAGTGGTTTCAAAAAGTGTTCCAATTGTAGCAGTACTATTTCTGCTACCGACACCCATGACTGGTGTCTTAAATGTTTGGGACCAGACCATTTGCCAGCGGGAATGTCTCCTCTGCAGGAAGATGACAAAGAGGGGCCTGCAGAATAGAGCTGCAAAATCTGGCACCCTCTTTGCCACGGATACAATGTCCATTGCATCGACGTCATCCAGGGCTTCGTCTTCCTCCCATGGATCTCAGGTAACGAAACCTAAGTCTTCTTCGAAGACTGGTCGGTCCTCAAAGTGTAGATCTCCTAAGCATCAGGATGCTTTAAGCGTTGCCCTAGAGGAGAATACACCGGCCAAACAGCCCTGGCAGGAGGTCCTTGCCTCTAAAGCATTAACAGGGTCTCAAGATGCTCCCGAGGATTCCACCTCTGGAGAACTCTTGGTGCCATGTTCTGGGGTCGTGGACCGCTGTTCGGGTACCGATACCCAGGCATTAGCTGGTTCCATGGATCAGCGTATCCTGGCCATTGAGTGGAGTTAAGCGGCCTTGCTACAGCTTTGGTATTGCTAAAGCCTCTGCAATCAGTTCCGCAGTCATTGGTACTGGCGCCAGTACCGAATGTATCTGCATTGACCATTGCACCGCTCTCCACGCTACCACCCATGCCGGCTCTGGAATCAGTGTCCAGCATCGAAGGTCTGGTACCGAGGCATTCCGATGCCAATTTTGATTGGTACCGTCAGCGGGCCGGGCGGGAGCACCCGACCCGTCGATACTTCGAGTCTTCCAATGAATTGATCGGTACCAGGGAGGCTCTTCTGGAAGATCCTTCTCTTTCCCAACGCCATATGTCTCCTCCGGAGGATATGTCTTTTCAAGACTTTATACGAGATGTGGCTCGGGGCCTCTTCATTACGGTGACCTCCAAGAAGGAACCGAGAGCTGAAGAACTTGAAATTCTTCAGTATCCAGCAGCCTCTAAGGAAGCTGCTACCTTACCCATTCACCGGATATTGTATGACCTCATGCTTAGGATGTGGGAAACACCCTTAACTGTGTCTCCACATTCTCGGAGACTCGATACCATGTACTGGGTACCACAGTGTCCCGGTTTCCAGAAGACGAAGTTACCACAACACTCCATGGTTGTGGAATCAGCAATGCGTCGAATCAAAAGTGCCAAGACACATTCATCTAATCCTCCGGGCCGCGAGGCGAGAACTCTTGATGCCTTCGGCCATCGATGTTTTTAGGCCTCCATGTTATCGGCCAGAATAAGTTCTTACATACTCTACATGGGTATGTTCCTTCGGGAGGTGACTAAAGATTTAGAACTAATGGCTCCTCTTCTCCCTGATGACAAGAGGACTGATTACCTGACACTTGTAAAACATGTCCAGAATGTCTCCAAATTCATGAACAGGGCAACCTTTGATTGTTTTGAGTGTATTAGCAGGACTTCTGCTATCTGCATTGGTGCATGTCGGATTGCTTGGTTACAAGCATCTGATCTTGAGCAGTGGGTGCAAGATAAGCTGGGGAATATTCCTTGCACGGGGGAAAACCTCTTTGGCAAGAATTGGCAGGACGAGGCTTCTCAGCTGGAGTCCGAGAATACCAGTCTAAATAGGCTTTCTAGAACCACTGCCAACCCAGCTAAGAAAAAGGCTGTAAAGAAGCCCTTTTTCAACAAGAGATTTTATCCTTATACCCATGCTGTGCACTGTCCGGTCCATGCTTCCCAGAAGAGAGAGCAACAACCGAAGCAACAAAGGAAGGCTCAGGCCCCCAGAGCTCAACCAGCTCAACAGACCCAGCCTCCACAAGGTCTTTGACTCCTTTCTAGAGAACTTAGCTGTCCTACCTCTGGAAATTCCAGAGCCACTCAACATTCCAGGCAGACTATGTTACTTTGCCCAAAGGTGGCACCAGATAACATCAGAGTATTGGACTCTCTCCATAGTGGCAGAGGGGTACAAACTTCACTTCCAAAGTATGCCCCCTCCCTCTACTCCAAGAGAGTTCAGCTCTCGGCCCCCTTTCACCACTCTCTTGTGCAGGAGATTACCACCCTTCTCGCTCAGGATGCGATAGCGGAGGTGCCACTTTCTCAACAAGGCCTGGACTTCTACTCCCCCTACTTCCTTATGCCAAAGAAAACAGGAGGATACAGGCCCATTCTGGACCTCAGAGAATAAAACAAGTATCTGCTCCAAGAGAAATTCAAGATGATCTCTCTCGGAACACTTCTCCCTTACATCCAGAGTCAGGACTGGCTTTGTTCTCTAGATCTAAAGGATGCATATTGTCAGACGGCTGCCTAGGGTGAGAACTTACACAATCTTGACGATGCATATATTCATATGATTCTTGCAAGGTATTGTGGGTATTGTAGTTCATTCACTCCCAAACACAGCTGAAGACAATAATTGAGTTGTGAAACCAGTGGTAAGGCCAATAAAATACTTCTTTTATTGATGGGGTTTAATTCACCCAGCACAAATATGCTTGGTAGCAATATAAATGAGGTTACTTGCTTGCAGTGTTTAAATGGATAACATAAAGTCACAAAGCAAATCAGAAAACAACCTTCAGCTTGTCAGGCAATTAGCTAATGTTTTCTTAGCAAATAATTACCAAATAAAAAGGCACAAAGAAATGAATAAACTTTGCTTGTTAGGTTAACTTCTGCTTATTTTCCAAGCAGATCCCAGCAGTGATTCTCCCTTGCTCACACACACAATCAGGTGCAGCTTTAATTACTATCAATTGACCAGCTGAAACCCTTTAGCTGGCTGGCTGCTACTGTGTGAACCCAAATCCTGCTTTAAGAGCTGTTTGCAGTGGAAATAAAGAACAAAGTTAGGTTTCTTTGTGATGGCTGAGGTGTTTGCTCACAGAAAGCTAGCAATAGCATTTAGATAGAGAACAGTCCATGTAATGAATAGTTTCATCTGCTGTATCTCCCCCTTCATCAATCAGCATAGGGTCACTATCATACATTGGCACAGACGAGTCTTTCATTAAGGCACTATCATGAGAATGCTTATTCCCTTGCTGCCATTCACTATTATGGATAGGGTCTGGATCAGTGTTCATACCTGAGCCTCTCCTGCTATCATAATTCCTCTCTGTATAGCCTGGCCAGTATGTGATCCAATTCTGATGTCCAGCCTTCCAATCTTGATCCCTGGACACTGGATCTTTCCTCACATACCTTCTGGCATAGGTCTGAAAGTCCCTTCCACGTGCAGTCTTCTCTCTCCTAGGTAGCCACTGGTGATTCCTATCTCTGCCATTCCATTCCTCTGGCTGACTCCAGTCCAATGGACTCTGCTGGCACTTGGAATACCTCCCAGTATGGGTACTGCCTTGGACTCTCCCAAACCTGCCAATGGCCTTTCTTCTCTTCCTTCCAGAGAGTTTCCTTCTCTCTCTATCCGCTTGGCTTGGCTTCTGCTTCTCCAGGTGATGCTGGTGCTTGTAGCCGTTGCTGTAGCTGTCTCCCTTCCTGAAGCCCTTTCTGTAGCTGTTATCTGTAGAATAAGCTCTATTCTTATTCTGTTCTAATGTGTGCTCCTCCCTAACACAGCGCAGCTGTGTTGAATCAGGCCCTGCCCTTTGAGATGAGTGCTTAGGGATTACCTCATAGCTCTCTTGATTGCACACACGTTTTCTCACTCCAGCCTCCCTCATGGCTGCTGGAAACCTGGTGCATTCTGGGACTGGTAGTCTTTTATGTGAAAACTCTGTTTTCTTACTTCTACCAAAACTGACAGGTTGCTTGTTCAGAGACACATCATCTTTTCTATAGCTCCTACCTGAGCTATGATAAGCTTCCTTATCACATACCCCCCTGCTTAAGTTATTACGGACTGGTTTTACTGGTGAAACTGCTTTCCTACAGTCCGTAATACCTACGAGAGTGTTCTCTTCTTGAAGCTCACTTACTTCCTGACTGGGTTCAGGGTCATTATTTACAGGCCTCTCCTTCCAAGACTTAAGTACATTAATATGGTAGGTCTGCCTACGCCCTCTTGCATTTTCTACCATATAAGACACTGGGCTTACTTGTTTAACAACCTTCCATGGCCCTTTCCACTGTACCTCAAATTTTGGAGCAGTTCCTGCTATTTGAACCAAAACCTTTTCACCAATGGTTAATTGGCGGCTTTTGGCCTTTCTATCATACCACCCTTTCTGGCGAACTTGACTGTCCTGCAGGTTCCTCTCAGCAACCTGCGACGTCCTTTTCAAACGTGCTCTCAAGTCACGTAGAAACAGTGGCACCTCCTGACTTCCTGGTTCAGGATCAATCCATTGTTCCCTCAAAATATCCAACAAACCCTGGGGAGCCCTACCATACATCAACTCATATGGAGTTACACCTAGGGACACTTGAATTCTTTCCCTGCAGGCATATAAGGCAAAGGGTAATAACATATCCCATTCTTTTACCTCTCCTGCTAACCCCCTTCTCAACATTTGTTTGAGAGTTTGGTTGAATCTCTCCACCAAACCATTTGATTGTGGATGGTAGGCTGAGGTTTTCACGTGACGAATGCCAAAGGCATCCCAGACCTGGGCCAAATATTTGGATACAAAATTGGACCCTCGGTCAGTCAACACCTCTCTTGGGAATCCCACTTCACAAAACAATTTTACTAGCTCTAAAGCTATTGTTTTTGCAGAAACATTCCTCAATGGTATGGCCCAGGGAAACCTTGTTGCCTGATCTACCATAACTAGGATGTATTGGAAACCTCGGGGCGTTTTGACTAATGGGCCTACAATATCCATGGCAATGCGACCAATTGGGTCTGTGATGATTGGCATGGGGATCAATGGCACCACCGGTGGGTGAGCCGCTGTAACTCGCTGACACGCTGGACATGCAGCACAAAACTGGGCAGTTTCTTTGAAGATACCTGGCCAGTAAAAACGCACAAGTATTTGATCCAGCGTTCCTTGCATACCTTTATGACCTCCCACTGGATGATCATGTGCTAGTCTAAGTACTAGCCCTTTGAAAGTTGTGGGTACCACCAATTGTTTACGTATGGCACCATTTCTGGGGTCCTGACTCTCTCTATATAATATGTCATTATCTAGTCTGAATCTGGGCAATTCCTCCCTGACCTCCTGAGCATACTTAAAAGCTCGGGTGAGAGCTTGATCAGCTCGCTGCTCTTGTGGAAAGTTAGGAAACTTTGCCACTAACTCAGCTGGCACCCAGGGTAAACTTTGACCAGCTAACATCTCAGCCCTACCCTGTGCTCTACAAAGTCTCTCACGCCTCTTTTGTGCTTTCAACTTTCTTACTTTACCAGATGATGGGGTTATTAAATCATCATGAGAGGGTAAATCTCCTAATAACTCTGCCTGCTCCCCCTCCTCCATCTGCTGGCTCTCTAACTTAGCCTGCGAGCGGGTGGATACAAGGCCCCTCTTATTACCTATGGTTTGGCCTTCCGGAAGCTGAACCATCTTTTTAGCTAGGGACTGAGGACTTCCAAAGAAAGGCCTGGGAGCTATTTCCATTATTAAACCTTCTCCCTCCTTCTTTCCTAGCCCTTTCACTAGTTCCTGCTTAAATCTTGGCCAGTCCTTTCCTAGAACCAAATCAAAGGGTAGCCTAGGCACTACTGCTAACAGGACTTCCTCTTGTTTCCCTAGGCACTTAACCTTTAGCCTATAGGTGGGATATGATGATGCAGCACCATGAATGCATCTGATGTGAACTTGGCTTTCAGGGGTTTTAGGCACAAATCTTTCTTGGGCCTCTATCCTCTTCCAAAGCCTTTTTGACATCATACTCTGGTCTGCCCCAGAGTCTAATAATGCATTTGTGGTAATTCCCTGCACATCAACCATCAAAAGAAATCCTTCCTTGGGCTGTTTTAAATCCAGACCCATTAAACTAGTGTGTGTCTGGCATCTCTTCTCTAAATGTCCCAATTTCCCACACTTGAAACATTTCTTTCTATTCCACTGTGTCATCTGGTTTGATACAGTACATTCATTTTCAGAAACATTCTTAATTATTCCCTTTTCTGATACAGCATCTCTAGCCTCAGCATCCATCTTTAGAGGGCCACCCATTCTATGGCAAGCCTGCGTGGCTTCCAAGAGTCTCTCTGCTAGCAGGGTTGCCTCTCCAAGATTTTGGCAATTTTGCTGTATAAGAAAAACATTCAAATCTTTAGGTACCCCAAGCATAAATTGTTCCAGCATTATAATATCTAATAACATTTCTACTGTCTTTTGCTCAGGCTCCAACCATTTTACAGCTAAACTTCTGATTCTCTGACTCAGAGCCCTGGGTGTCTCACCCACTTTCAATGTAACAGCTCTAAACATTCGCCTATACTCTGAAATAGACAACCCTAGGCGATCTCTAATAGCTGCCTTTACATCCTTATAAATCAAGGCCTGGGCTGCTGGCATTGCTCTGTAGGCTGCAAGTGCCTCTCCAGTTAATGAGGCTGCCAGCCTTACTGCCCACTGGGTCTCTGGCCATGCTAAAGCCTGTGCCACTCTTTCAAAAGACTCTAGAAAATCATCAACATTATCATCTGGAGTTAATTTCCCAAAATTAAATGCCCCAATCCCTTGATTGAGTCCCACACTGTCCACATGTGGTGTACCAGTACTAACTGCTGGTCTTGCATCTGTTCCACTTTGGCTCTGCAGCTGAACTAGAGCTTGCACCAGATCAAGCACTGGTTTCTGCTGTTCCATTAAGGCCTTCATAGCAGTGTCCTGGGCCTGCTGTGATAGCTCCTGCTGCTTGCTAAATTGGGCTGCCATCCACTGAGCCATCTCCCTCGGATCCATCTTGACCCCTGCAAGAAATAAAGAAAAAAAACCCAAAGTGCAGCACCTTCCAACCAGGTGTGTTTTTTTCAACTTTTTTTTTTTTTTTCAATTACCCCCTGTGCTTACACACATCCACCACTAGACATGCCCAGGTACATATTACCTTGTCTCAGTGATGAATCCAGCTTTTCACAGGGTCTTTTCATCTGGGACAGCTTCCTGGAACAACCACTTCTCCTCCAAAGTGCAGATGAGGGAAAAAAAATCTTCTTTCAGCTTCAAACTTGAGTTTTATTTGTAATCCACAGCAAATAAATCCTCTTGGTGCAAAAGCAATCCGAAAAACTACGCCATTTGTCAGACGGCTGCCTAGGGTGAGAACTTACACAATCTTGACGATGCATATATTCATATGATTCTTGCAAGGTATTGTGGGTATTGTAGTTCATTCACTCCCAAACACAGCTGAAGACAATAATTGAGTTGTGAAACCAGTGGTAAGGCCAATAAAATACTTCTTTTATTGATGGGGTTTAATTCACCCAGCACAAATATGCTTGGTAGCAATATATATGAGGTTACTTGCTTGCAGTGTTTAAATGGATAACATAAAGTCACAAAGCAAATCAGAAAACAACCTTCAGCTTGTCAGGCAATTAGCTAATGTTTTCTTAGCAAATAATTACCAAATAAAAAGGCACAAAGAAATGAATAAACTTTGCTTGTTAGGTTAACTTCTGCTTATTTTCCACGCAGATCCCAGCAGTGATTCTCCCTTGCTCACACACACAATCAGGTGCAGCTTTAATTACTATCAATTGACCAGCTGAAACCCTTTAGCTGGCTGGCTGCTACTGTGTGAACCCAAATCCTGCTTTAAGAGCTGTTTGCAGTGGAAATAAAGAACAAAGTTAGGTTTCTTTGTGATGGCTGAGGTGTTTGCTCACAGAAAGCTAGCAATAGCATTTAGATAGAGAACAGTCCATGTAATGAATAGTTTCATCTGCTGTATCTCCCCCTTCATCAATCAGCATAGGGTCACTATCATACATTGGCACAGACGAGTCTTTCATTAAGGCACTATCATGAGAATGCTTATTCCCTTGCTGCCATTCACTATTATGGATAGGGTCTGGATCAGTGTTCATACCTGAGCCTCTCCTGCTATCATAATTCCTCTCTGTATAGCCTGGCCAGTATGTGATCCAATTCTGATGTCCAGCCTTCCAATCTTGATCCCTGGACACTGGATCTTTCCTCACATACCTTCTGGCATAGGTCTGAAAGTCCCTTCCACGTGCAGTCTTCTCTCTCCTAGGTAGCCACTGGTGATTCCTATCTCTGCCATTCCATTCCTCTGGCTGACTCCAGTCCAATGGACTCTGCTGGCACTTGGAATACCTCCCAGTATGGGTACTGCCTTGGACTCTCCCAAACCTGCCAATGGCCTTTCTTCTCTTCCTTCCAGAGAGTTTCCTTCTCTCTATCCGCTTGGCTTGGCTTCTGCTTCTCCAGGTGATGCTGGTGCTTGTAGCCGTTGCTGTAGCTGTCTCCCTTCCTGAAGCTCTTTCTGTAGCTGTTATCTGTAGAATAAGCTCTATTCTTATTCTGTTCTAATGTGTGCTCCTCCCTAACACAGCGCAGCTGTGTTGAATCAGGCCCTGCCCTTTGAGATGAGTGCTTAGGGATTACCTCATAGCTCTCTTGATTGCACACACGTTTTCTCACTCCAGCCTCCCTCATGGCTGCTGGAAACCTGGTGCATTCTGGGACTGGTAGTCTTTTATGTGAAAACTCTGTTTTCTTACTTCTACCAAAACTGACAGGTTGCTTGTTCAGAGACACATCATCTTTTCTATAGCTCCTACCTGAGCTATGATAAGCTTCCTTATCACAATATACACATGTCCATATTCATGCAGAACACAGGAAGTTTCTTTGATTCCTCTTTCAAGGAAGACATTACCAGTACAGAGTTCTACCCTTTGGCCTGACTTCTGCTCCAAGAGTCTTCACAAAATGCATGGCAGTAGTGGCAGCATTCCTAAGGACTCTAGGGATATTTGTCTTCCCTTACTTAGATGACTGGCTCATCCGAGCAACGTCAGCTCCAGAGGCCAGCTCTGCTCTCTCCCGCACAATGCAGATTCTTCAACACTTGGGATTTGTAATATATCTTCCAAAATCCCAACTCACCCCTTCTCAAACCTTAGAGTTCATAGGGGCTCTCCTAGACACGCAGTAGTCAAGGGCTTTCTACCACAAGGCCGCTGTGCTCGAATAGTTCAACTAGCTACTCAGACAGGTATGAAGACTTTCCTAACTACTCGAGAAATGCTTCAGTTGCTCGGTCATATGGCTTCCACTGTACAAGTGGTTCCCTATGCTCGTCTGCATATGCGTGCAGCTCACAAACTTATTTTGCACCAACAGTTCTAGGTCAGATGACTGAAGACAGGCAAGTCTGCAGGCTCCAGTGCCCACTGCCACCTTTCTGGACACTGTCTCAAAGGCATTGTAGGTTGCTCGGCCCAGGAACTTTGAGCAGTCCTTACTGTGGCCCATCAGGACACGGTAGTGCTCTAGCTTGTCTGGGGGAAGGAACTGGCAAAGGTCAGCGACATCATGCATGGTGTTCTTCAAGAACATGCTCATGTATATCTAGTAAGAATGCACTTGTGCCACGAGCATGCAGCTCTGGAAGCACCTCCTTCCAAAGGAGTACAACGTCCAAGCCTCCATACCCGAGAGCACTGAGGAATGAGTCTGGGTGCTCTTAATCCTCTTGAGGGCAGACTCTACCACTAAGGAGTGGTGCAGAAGCTGAAGTTTCTGAAACCCAGGAGTTTTTTGAACCTTGTACATCGAGTCCAACCTCCTACTGACCGGTGGCACAGTGAGGAGATTGCCCCACAGTCTCATTTGTAGCCACTGTACAATGTGGTGCACTGGCACCGTCACCGCTTCCTTAGGGTCCAAGGAGTATTGGAGGATCTCCAATTCCTCCACCAAGGGCTCATCCTTTATCTCCAGTAAAAATAGAATGGCCTTGGCCATATCCCTCACAAAATCCTGGACGGACACGCCCTCTGGAGACTTCCGCTGTTTGTGCAGAAGGGAGGGGTCTGACGGGAGCTCAGGAGACCTGCCCTCCAACAAGTTCTCTGATTTCACATCAGTCACCCAGCCATCAGAGTCAGACTCAGGAAGGAAGTCGAAGTACCTCTGAGTCTCTTCCTGGAGCTCCTTTCTGCCTCAAGGGCTTTTGAGGTTTTACCAGGACATTGGAACCTGAGAGACTTGAGAGGGAGATGACTCTGCCAGTAACCAGCATAGGATCCCCTTGATGCCCAGATGTTGACACCTCTGGAAGCAGGGTGTGCATCTCCAGGATCAGCTGCACGATGCTCGATGTCGATGCCACAGGCACCGAAATCTGAGTTCTCTAGCACTGATGCAATGCGACTCTCAAATGCCTGAAGGAAGTGCTCCTCCATGGCTGCCAATTCCAAAAGCCTTGGGGCCTGAGCAGCTTCCATGCAAGAGTATCAGCATGCCTCAGTTGTGAGGAGAGGGTTGATGCCCCTCCGAAACCCTGTAGATGGAGCAGTTCTCCTTCTAGGGCAGCTTGAGGGGCCATTCACGCCCATCACTCTCGACATTGCGTTTGGAAGGGCTCCGATGCTGATGCATCTGGGCCTTCGCCCTGTGCTCAAATGGATCTCCATTCAACACTGACAGAGTTGGAATCAAATCCTTCTTCAACTCCAGGCAGAGACTGACCGGCAGCCGGTGCTCTGGATCACTGCGGGTGCTTGGCTCCAATTCAGCCCGAGAATTTCTCGATCTTGTTGCACCATCGGTGGATCCTTGGTAAGCCATTGAGACTGATGCCAGTGCTGAAGGCGCTAAATCATATCTCTGTCCAAAGAGGGATTCTCTTTGTTTCTCTTGATCCTTCAGGCCTCTCCTTGTCATCTGCAAACACAAATTGCAAGAAGAACACTGATGATTGGGACCCAGACACTGGAGGCATCAGTTGTGCCTGTCAGGTAACAGAGACGGTCCAGGCATACTTGTTTATGTTTATGTTTTATTGAATTTGATAGAACCGCCTTTCTACAGGAATCAAGGCGGTGTACAATTTTCAAAAGTGAAGGAAAATCAAGGCCAAGGCCAAGAGAAATAGGAAAAGAAGTTACAAATCTTTGACAGGAGAAAAAGAAAAAGAGGAGAGATAAGACGAGACGAGACAGTAGCACATGCATTCCGGGTAGAAACAATGGGAAGGGCGAAAGAGGTCAGACGAAAGGGGAGGGAAGGTCGAATGCCAGGGAAAACAGGTGTGTCTTCAGGTTTTGCTTGAAAGTGGTGTAGTTAGTTTCTAGACACAGGGAGGAAGGGAGAGCATTCCAAAAAGCAGGACCAGCATAGAAAAAGGCAGAAGAGCGAGTGGATTGCAAGTGAGCGGATGAAGGGGAGGGAAGGGTGAGGCGGTTGAGGTGAAAGGAGCGTGGAGTGTATCTGGGGGAGTGCAAGTGGATGAGGTCTGCTAAGTACTGAGGGGTGCTGGTGTAGAGAACTTTATGGACCAGGATAAGTAGTTTGTATTGGGAGCGGACAGAAATAGGTAACCAGTGAAGACGAAAGAGTAATGGAGTGACATGGTCGCGGAGGGTGGCGTGTGTGATGAGACGGGCGGCAGTGTTTTGGATTCTTTGAAGTCGAGATGTTTGGGTTTTAGGGAGACCGAGAAGGATAGAGTTTGAGAAATCGACGCGTGACATGACTAAGGACAGAGATAGAGTGGTGAGAGCTGCAGGGGTAAGGAAAGGGCGGATGGCCCGGATTTGCCGAGGAAAGAAAAAGGATGATTTAGAGATGTGCGAGATGTGATCCTGAAACGAGAGTTCGGGATCGAAATGAACCCCAAGATAACGGAAAGAGGTGACTAAGGGAACGAAGGTACCGGAGAAGGAGGGGGCGAGTGAGGGAAGGGGAGCACCGTGAGAAAACCAGATTGCAACAGTCTTAGTGAGGTTGAGGTGAAGACAGTTATGGGTTAGCCAGTTGGCCACGGAAGATAGGCAAGAATTTAGTACGGAAAGGTCAGGACAGGAAGATGAGGTATGGTGCAGTAGGACAATATCATCTGCATAGTTAAATGCAGAAATGCCGGATTGCTGGATTAAGAGGGCAAGGGGGGCCAGGAAGAGATTAAAGAGGAGAGGGGCCAACACCGAACCCTGGGGGACCCCACAAGGAAGAGGAAATGGGTCTGAAGGGGGGACAGCTGGAGAGCTTGGTGCATTTCTTGAACCCACCGGTCAGTTTCTGGGACATATCTGGGAAGAAAGCCACGGCAAAATCAAATGGCTTGATGGTGGCCATGGGCAAAGTCGGGCCAGAGGGAAAAACAACTAAAAAAGGGAAGTTACCAAAAAGAGCGCAGGAACAGAAGAAAGCACCGCGACCAACGGAACTGATGCTTCTGATGGCAGGCACTAACACAAAACTTGCCAGGAAGGCCCCCGAAGGGGAAGAAAATAGGAATTACGCTTACCTGGTAATTGTGGTTCTTTGAGTGACTCCAGTTTAGTCCTCAACCTCTGGGTAGTGAACCTCCTCCTGCAGCTTGGAGACTGGGCATGTCAAACTCATGACATCACTGGATATAGCCTGCTGCCATCAGCCCCCAGTGAACTATTGACAAAGCAGACTCAAAGGAGCAAAAAATCAGTAACTTTTTTAAAATTATATTCAAGGGCATGCAAAACATATAACCTATTTACCTACTACTCCCCTTCCAGAAGGAAAGGGATTGCTTCCTGATTGCTCTCCTTTCCGTCAAATGCCTAGCCCTAAACAATCCAGAGCAATATAACAATATATATAACAATATCATAATATAATAATATAACAGTATAGCGCAAACCAAATGGAAGCATCAAAACGACTGAACACCAGTGAAGGCCTATATCCACTTTTAACCTTCCACTTCCCCCAACAGAAAAAAACACTGCTAAGACCCCATCCCCGGGCGGGAATGAGGACTAAACTGGAGTCACTCAAGGAACCACAATTACCAGGTAAGTGTAATTCCTATTTCCTTATCGTTCCTCCAGTTTAGTCCTCAACCTCTGGGATGTATCAGAGCAGTAATCACTGGGAGGGACCTTTCCAGCCGGATCTCAACACCGCCTCCCTGAAAACAGCATCCTTAGCCGCCAGAACATCTAGGCAGTAGTGCTTACTGAATGTATGGAGAGACAACCAAGTGGCCTCTCTACAGATGTCCACTGGCGGACCCAAACTGTGCTCCGTCCAAGAAGACGCTTGCACTCTGGTAGAGTGAGCTCGTAAGCTCTCTGGGATTGTATGGTCCCATAGAAGATAAGCTGACGCACTCGCCGCTCCTATCCATCCAGAAATGAACTCCTTCGCCGCCGCTTCCCTTTGCGGGGCCCTCCGAACACCCAGAAGAGAGACGATCCGCCTTGCGAAAGTTTTTGAAACCTTTAAACACTGCCGCAGCGCTCTCTTGACGTCCAAACAGCGCAAGCTATGGTTCAATATAGAAACATAGAAACATGATGACAGAAAAAGACCACATGGCCTATCTAGTCTGTCCTTCCATAACAACAACTACAACAGTCCACTTTTTACCTTTAGAGATCCTCTGTGTTGGTCCCATGCTTTTTTGAATTCAGTTACTGTCCTCATCTCTACCACCTCCACTGGGAGACTATTCCATGGATCCACTACTCTTTCTGTAAAGAAATATTTCCGCATATCACTCCTGAATCTATCTCCCTTCACCCTCATCCCATGTCCCCTCGTAGCAGAACTTGCTTTCAATTGAAAGAGGCTCTCTCCCTGAACATTTATGCCACGGAGGTATTTAAACATCTCAATCATATCACCTCTATCCCTCTATGCTCCCCTCCGCCGCACCTAGCGCTGGAAGAGAGACCATTTTAGTTAGGTGAACGTAGATACCACCTTTGGCAACAACGATGGAACCAGCCGCCAGGCCACCTTCTTTCTGGAGACAGACAAAAAACGATTTCTGACAGGTCAACGCCTGCAACTCCGAAAATCGCCTCGCCTCGCCGAAGAACATAAGAACATAAGATATGCCATACTGGGTCAGACCAAGGTCCATCAAGCCCAGTATTCTGTTTCCAACAGTGGCCAATCTAGGTCATACGTACCTAGCAGTTTCCCCAAGGGACACAGGTTCCACAATGCTTGTATTGGTTCAAGCATTGATATCCTGGGTTCCTTCTTAATAATGGTTTATGGACCTTTCCTCCAGGAACTTGTCCAAACCTTTTTTAAACCCAGCTACACTAACAGCCTTTACTACATCCTCCGGTAACAAATTCCAGAGTTTGATTACACGTTGAGTGAAAAAATATTTTCTTTTATTAGTCTTAAATAGTTTACCCTGTAGCTTCATTGCATGTCCCCTAGTCTTTCTATATTCTGATAAGGTAAACAATCGATCTACGTTTACCCGTTCCACTCCGTTCATTAATTTATAGACTTCTATCATATCTCCCCTCAGCCGTCTCTTTTCCAGGTTAAAGAGCCCCAACCTTTTTAGCCTTTCTTCATAGGAGTATCCTTCCATCCCCTTTACCATTTTGGTGGCTCTTCTCTGAACCTTTTCTAAAATCGCTATATCCTTTTTAAGATACGGCGACCAGAATTGCACACAATATTCAAGGTGCGGTCTTACCATGGAACGATATAGAGGCATTATAATATCTTTTGTTTTATTTTCCATTCCTTTCCTTATCATACCTAGCATTCTATTTGCTCTCTTGGACGGTGCTGTACACTGGGCCGAGGGTTTTAACATGGTATCCACAATGACGCCTAAATCTTTTTCCTGGGTGGTGGTTCCTAATGTGGAACCTTGCATCGTGTAACCATAGTTTGGGTTGTTCTTCCCGAGGTGCATAACCTTGCACTTGTCCACATTAAATTTCATCTGCCATTTTGATGCCCAGTCTTCCAATTTATCAAGATCCTCTTGCAATTTTCCACAATCCTCTTGGGTTTTAACAACTTTAAATAGTTTTGTGTCATCTGCAAATCTGATAACCTCACTCGTTATTCCACTTTCCAGGTCATTTATGAATATGTCAAAAAGCAGCGGACCCAGCACAGATCCCTGGGGTACACCACTATTCACCTTTCCCCATTGGGAAAATCGGCCATTTAGCCCTACCCTCTGCTTTCTATCTTTTAACCAGTTCCTGATCCACAATAGTACACTGCCTCCTATCCCATGACTCTTTAGTTTTGCCAAAAGTCTCTGATGAGGGACCTTGTCAAAGGCTTCCTGAAAGTCCAGATACACAATATCAACCGACTCACCTTTGTCCACCTGATTATTCACTCCTTCAAAAAAACATAACAGATTAGTAAGACAAGATCTTCCTTGTCTAAAGCCATGTTGGCTGTCTCCCATTAGGTCATGACTATCTACATGCTGAGTAATTTTATTCTTTATGATGGTTTCTACCATTTTTCCCGGTACTGATGTCAGGCTGACCGGTCTGTAGTTTCCCGGATCACCCCTGGAACCCTTTTTAAAAATTGGTGTTACATTGGCGATCCTCCAATCTTCAGGTATTAGAGATGATTTTAATGATAGTTCACAGATTACTAATAGCAGGTCTGCAATCTCGTATTTCAGTTCTTTCAACACCCTTGGATGTATACCATCCGGCCCAGGTGATTTGCTACTCTTCAGTTTATCTAATAGTTGTAATACATCTTCAAGGCAAAGCCCTTAACCTACGCCTGTTGCAAGGGCCCCAGTGGCGCGCTAGCTAACTCTCTTAAAACCAACTTGAGCTTCCCCTGTGGAATTAAATATCCTACGAGAGGGCTACAGTCTGGTAACCGCCTGAGAAAGCGTACCACATTGACCTGTGCATGAGAGCCTCTCCGTTCTTTGCCCCTATAGCAAGACATAGCTGCTAACTGAACTCTCCAGGACCTGCCTTTACCAAACCCGTCCTGCAGAAATCTTAATACCAAAGGAACTGGCACTGTTGTTGTGCGAGCGTGCCTCCGCAAGCACCCGTCCTCAAAGATGCGCCATATACGCACATATGTAAGGGACGGAGACTTTTTTTTGGGGGGGGGCGGCAAGGTGGCAAAGACTGCTGCCGAGCAACTCTTTTTCCTTAAGCTTGCCCTTTCAACGGCCACCCCGTAAGTGAAAACCGATGCACCTGAGGTATTCGAAGGGAACTCTGTAGCAACAGAATCTCCAATGTCGGAAATCTCCATGGATTCCCGTCGAGCAACCGTATGAGGCAGGCATACCACAGGCGCCTCGGCCAGCCCGAGGCCCCCAACCACACGTTTCCCCGAAGTGCTTCGATACGCAGAATCACTCGACCTATGAGTGTCCCCGGTGGAAAGACAGAGAAGACTGGACGACGGCCGCCATTGAAACAGTGCCCCGATGCCTTCCAACCTCCTTTCGCGTCATCTGCTGAAGAAGCGATCTGTTTACGCAGAGTAAAACGCCACCATGAGGTCCATTACTGGCTGTCCCCATATACGACCGATCTGCATCTACTCGGACCCAGCTGAGGAAATCCGCCATCACAGTGCCCTTACCCGCAACATGCACCACCGAAAACGCTGGCAGCCAAAGCTCTATCCACACACACAGACCCTCTGCCATGGCCTCTATGGCCACACTTCCGGTTCTGCCCTGCCAATTGATGTAGGCCACCGCCGCGGAGTTGTCAGACAATACTCGCACCGCTCGACCTGTCACCATAGCTTCGAATGCCGACAACGCCCAGTGTATCGCTCGCATTTCCAGTCGGTTGATTGACCACTGGGTCTCCTGTGTACTCCAAGAGCCTTGCGCGAAGCAATCTCCGAATGTAGCAGAGTTTAACAAAGTTTTTGGCCAAGCTCCCGGAGGAAAGGTCCATAACCTTTTATTAGAGAGAAGCTGGAAAAAAAAAAATATATATATATATATTTTTTTTTTATACCAACTTTCACCAATTCAAGATGTTCTACAAGGCACACAACCCAACGGAGCATCACATCTGTTGTACATGCAACGGAACACTTAAAATATGAGCATACATGAATCCACCGCTTGCCCCGATACAAGCATTGATTAGCCTATTCGTCTTTTTGGAAACCAGCCAGGTCCTTAAAACCTGGATTGGCCACCCTAGGAAACAGGATACTGGACCTGAAAGAGCTTGGTCTGACCCAGTATGGCATTTCTCGTATCCTTATGAACGGAACCTCCCCAAGGTCTCTGCCTTGGAAGTAGCAGGCTGCGCCTGGCCCTATGGCCCTGTGGCTATCTCACATGGAGCAGTGCGGCCTAGTGGTTGAGGCAAGTTGCCAGAGGACCAAGGGTTTGAATTCCAATCAAGACCACCAACCTTGGGCCATAAAAACTGGGGTTTCTGGTCCCACAGGTGGTCCTCCTGGCCTTCGTTAAGCGACTTAACCCTCTGCCTCAGGTACCAAAACATAAATCGTGAGCCCTTCAGGGACAAGGGAAATAGAAATACCGTAATCGACTGTATGCCACCCTGACCTGTAGGCAATCAGTATACTCAAATAAATAACTGACTGGGAATATGTGACCGTAGCAAACACTGGCAGTGGAGAGACATCAGAGCTGGTGCTGGTTCCTGGTCTTCCTTTCTCGCTCTCCCAGTCCTTCCGCCATCATTGAGAAAAGGCTGAGAATAGATTGTCCAGTGGGCCGGGGACCTTGCGTCCTGGACATCAGAGAGAAAGAGGGGCTAGGATCTGCGAGCAAAGCCCAAAGAGAAAGGGAAACTGGTGACTGTGACACAGTAGCTC